>JAAGEH010002531.1:23362070-23734515 GCA_011751065.1 Lasiurus cinereus
TTCTACTTTAAAAATATATATATATATATATATATTTACTTATTTGTAAATGTATTTTCTTTCTAGTTTAGTGTATGTTTGAAATACATAAAGGATGGGTGGTGACTTTTGAATTTCTCACCCTGTCCTAGACCAGAACCTTAGAAACTGAAGACATATCACTAACAAAATACCTAATATATACTTGGTGCTCAGTCATGTGGCAAACATTGTTCCAAGTCTTCTCTAGACTATTTTATTTAATTGTCCCTAACTCCTCCAGAAAGAAGGTATTTTTATTATCTCTTATACAAATAAACAAAGTGATAAAGCATAGATAAAGCAACATATTTAAGATGTTACCATTGGTGGTTCCCAGAACTAGATTTTTTTTTGTCCACATTCTTAAACATTAGCATAAATATATATGTATATATAGCCACATATATGTAAAATATGAATACAAATGGTGCCCAACATATGATGATTTGACTTTTTTTTTTCTTTTTTTACTTTACGATGTTGTGAAACCGATTCACATTTAGGAGTAACGAGCTAGGCTGAGCTATGATGTTCAGCTGTATTAAATGCACTTTTGACTGGATATTTTAATTTTATGATAAATTTACTGGGATATAGCCCCATAATAAGTCAAGGAACATTAGTATATACAAATGCATATATATAAATATATACCTTCGTATAATTTATATATATAAACTTTTTCTATTAGGAATCCTCTCCATTTTCTTCATCTCCTTAGTACTTTTCTTGCTTCCTGTTTAACACCTGTTTATTCTATAATCATCTAATGCCATTTCTCTTTCTTCCATGGCCAAATTGTAAAACGAGTTTGTAAGTTTTACTCAATGGCCCATTTCCTCACTTCCACACACCCTAAGTTCATTGCAAGATAAAATCTACTCTTAACCTATCACAGTACAGACTACATTTGCTGAATTTTTTAAATGAAATTTTCCAAAGCCCTAGGGATTGATTTTAATTTGGTAAATCTGTAGTAGAACCCAATTGACTGGTAGGGTCTTTTTTCTACAAGTGCTGTGCTGTGTTTTTCTCTAATTCTTGTCCTCAAGTATGGTCATTTTCATTTGTGTTTGTTATAATCTACATGGGTTTGTCTTCCTGTGCTCCCCTCTTTCATGTTGATTATAAAGCTAAAACTACTTTAACCTCATCTTTGGGATCCTTTATCTATATGATCCAGGGCTCCAACCACCACTCATGGAGAAATGCTTATCCAATCTGTCCCTTCAGGCCAGATTTGTCTTCCAATTGCTAAATTTTATATGGATTGTCTTTATAATATCTCTACCTGGATATCCTACAGGCTGTTCTCATTGTGCATTGGCAGACTTACTGTGCAGTATCCTAGTTAATGGTGCCTAAATGGGAAAACTGAATCCCTAGTCAAATTCTTTTCATTTACATCTCACATCCAGACAATCACTATCAATTACATTGCTATAATAAATTTAGAATGTGTACTTACCTTTTCATCTCTATTTTTTCATCTCTCATCACTGTTTCTATCAATCATTTATAACACACATCTTTTTCTGACACCATAATAGTTTTTATTTCAACTTCTCACACTTATATTCTTAATAGTGCTACGAAAGTGATAATTTTAATACATGACTATACCTATGTCCCTCAACTAATCAAATCTTTTTAGTGATGTTCTCCCCTTCCATAGTTGGTGTGACACTTGGACTTTTATAATTTGAGTGTTGCCTGTAGTCTGGTTTCATTGCTACATAGCAATATCTTATGTTTTAAACTGTCCACACCATCCACAATGGTATTCAAACTAGACTCACAAATATACAGCTCTTACTGGTTGGAAAGCAAAATGGTACAACTACATTATTAGCAGTTTCTAACAAAGTTAAACACAATCTCACTGTAGGATCCACCAATACCATACCTAGGTATTTACACAACTGACCTGAAAACTTATGTCCACACAAAAGCATGTGCACAAAAGTTGGTAGCAGCTTTATTCATTATTTCTCAAAATAGAATCAATCAAGATATTCTTCAATGTTAGTAAGATAAATTGTGGTACTGTGATACAACATACAATGGAATAGAATTCAGAAGAAAAAAACTATCTTGCCACAAAAAAAAAACAACCAAAAAAGAAACACAAACAAACAAAAAATGCACATAGAAACCTTAAATGAAATAAGCCAATCTGAAAAGACTATATACTGTATTATTTCTATTACATGATATTATAGAAAAGGCAAAACTGAGATCAATAGTAGCCAGGGATTTGGGTGTAGAAGGGAAGGGTAGAACAGATGAAGCACAGAGGATTTTTAGGACAGTGAAACTAAGTTGTATGGTATTGTAACAGTGGATAATTACTTTATGCATTCTTCAAACCCATAGAAATTTACAGCCCAAAAAGTGAACTTTAATGTTCAAAAATTAAGGAAAATTTCATATAGAAGGTTACAGATTCCAGAAGGAAATTTAGACTGTGCACAGGAATCTAATTATATTACATATGTATAGAATAACCGCCAGAAAAAGATTGGGGGAAAAGTAACTTTTGAAATGGAGTCCGAGACTACAAGCAAAAAGAACTGCACATAAACACTGTACTGTAGCTGATAAAGTTGTGCCCCAAAGTGTTATGGATAAAAATCTAATACTGCTATATAAATATATTTCAACTGAATTATTGAAGGTATGGTGGATGATATAAATCAGGTTTCTGATCATTGGAGTGGAAATGTACAGGGAAGAAGACAACGTGAGTAGAATGATTTGTGATAATGCAATCAAGTTAGAGACACTAGTATAAGCTTCTGATTAGAAGGCCCAGAAACAATGACACTCTGGTGGTTAAGAGCACCCAGATCTTGGTTTCTGATAATATTAGAAACTCAAAGAACCATCCCCAGCAGCAAAGACATGATTTAAAAGGAAAAATAAAGAATCCTATCTTGATCAGATTATATCAAAGGAACACAGAAGCCAAATGAAAGAGCTCCTAAGGGCCAAAGTTTGATATATTTGCATAACAAATAAAGTATCCAATTATAATCCTAAGGTATAAAACAAATATTCATGAGTTCATAATGATATAAGTAGTTGAATAAATAAACAAATAGGGGAAAGAGATAAATATATCTTACAAAGATTTCCAAATAATTTATGTAGATACTCTATCCATAAGAAGAAAGAATATAGATCACCCTCCTTAATTGTGAGCTGTGCTTTGTGAATTCTCCAAAGAATACACTATGAAAAGGGGCCAGTCACTTCACAGTAGAGAAATCTGATAAACACTACCTCAGTCAGGTGACCAAGGTCACTATCAACAGTGATAGATCATGTTGATAGCCCTCATACTTGACATGATGTGATAAAAATGGCTTTTGGCCTCATAGTATTATTCCTACCAATAATCTGTAACTACATTCTAGTCATGAGAAAAACAGGCAAATTCTAGTAGAAAGGCATTCTAAAAACAAGTCTGAGAATTCTTAATAGCCAATATGATACTAACAAGTCATGAAAAGGAAATATGACGTGAAATCCCTGATAAGCCACTGGAACAGGGAAAGGATATTAGATACAAATTACTTAGGCTAAAGCAAGTAAGTAATGGTTCATTACATTTATATGCTATAATTTGTTTAAATTCCTTTTTATTAATATGTTTGAGATTTTAAAAGTGAATGTGTTTTTATACTAATCATATCATACTATGACAATCAAATCTCTCAATAAATCATACCATATACTAACATTTCAATTCTTTCCAGAAATGCCCATTTGCTACAATTAAAAAAAAAATAAGGTGACATATGTTTTTTAAGTGGTGGGCTAATTTCCTGTTATTGTAGTTGCCAAGAAGCATTCCAAATACAGTTCATGAATTTTCAAATAATATTTAATTTTCTTTTGTCAGTGTTTGAAGCAATATTTATGGAAACTATAATATTACTCAAGAAACAAAGATTGCCCTAGTCCAGTTTGGCTAAAGGGATAGAGCGTTGACCTTAAAGGGTCCCAGGTTCGATTCCCGCACATGTCCAGGTTGCAGTCTTGATCCCCCCAGTAGGGAGGTGTGCAAGAGGAGGCAGCCAATCAATGATTTCTCTAATCATTGATGTTTATCTTTCTTGCTTCTTCTCTGAAATCAATATATATAGAGATAAGTAGATAGGTATTTAAAAAAAGAAACAATGATTTTTCCAGAATTCCAAATAGCTGATTTCTAATAAGATTTCATTCATCTCCCACTCCTAAGTAGGGCTGATTTTCATATAAATTATGTGATATATTAACATGTGCTGCACATGTATCATTTTCTTCCTTCATATTGAGCTATTCACCTGCTTGAGCAATAACTAAATATAGTGGTACCTCGAGATACGAGTTTAATTTGTTCCGTAACCTTGAGGCATGGGAAACTATGAGACGCTCAAGTCGCGGTAAACTGGTGGGTCATGTGCAGCCGGCACGATTACTCTTATCTCAACTGTTGCTCGTATTTCAAAGCAAAAATCGCTCGCTCGACGGCTCGTATCTCAAAAATCTTGTATGTTAGGGCACTCGTATCTCGAGGTACCACTGTAAATAAATATCAAGTAACTCAGGGCTTTTTAAGTTCAAGGAATAAAATACTTCATTATTTCCAAAAGTGAAAATTCGTAAACTTTGGCTTGGCTGTGTTCTTAACACTGATGCCTGCACCCTGCCATGAAAAAGCTTTTGTGCTATGAGCTCTGATTCACAAGGACCTGCTATGAGCCTCTGCCTGTGCCAGGGTTATACAAGCAGTATTTTCAACAGTGTGAATTTCATCAGCTATTTTAATACCTTTTTTTAAAAATAATTTTACTTATGACATTTTAATGCTCATGTTTTTTTCCCATTATAACTCATGGGCCATAACTCCAAAGTGACATTTCACAACTCTATTAAGAACCATAATGTAAATAACCACAGTTAAAAGAAAAAAGTAGTACTGTCTACAAACTGCCCTTTCCAATGCTCCAGATTTTGAAGCTAGGCCTACATCTATGGAAAAGGAACATTATTTTGGGGATTGGTTCCTCTTATGTCATTGGTTTAGCCTTTGACAAAATGGTTTCTATTCTAAAGAAGAAAACAACCAAACACAAAAGCAAAGGGCATCATGAGTTATGTCTCAAGGGAACCATTCTTTCTGAACTGAATTGATCAGAAATTAAAGCCCTGTTGCTGGAGAAAAAGGCAATGATCTAGAAATCCTCACAGGGCCTCTCCTTTTCCTGACCTGGTGTCTAAGAATTACAGCATTAAACATCTATAGAATCAAAAGCAAGTAACTCTGCTCCAGGGCAGCATGCCCTGTTTATGTTTGGGTGATAAAAACAGTCAAAGGGTAAATTGAAAGTATTACTAACTCACTATCTAAATCATTTACTGTTGCTGGAAGCACCAAATCATCATTACCAAAGATGTTATGTTAATACTTACTAGTGAAAGGTTTGTAAAGTCACTTCTTGTGCATTAATTTAAGAGTGAAGTGTTGTTTTTGTCCCTCCCTTAAGGTTTTGCAGTCATTGCTTTTCTCTATGCCATAATCTATATGCCAATGATTATATTCTGAAATTATATGTTCCTGTTAATAAGAACATAGATTCTTAGATTGAATTATGCCATCTCTATATTCATATGTTGAAGTCCTAAATGTCAATGTTACTTTATTTGGAGACAGGATTTATAAAAAAGTAATTCAAATTACATGAGGTCATTAGGGTAGAGCCCTAACCCAATAGGATTAGTGTCTCTATAAAGAGAGACACCAGAGAGCTCACTTTCTTAGTCCTTGATCTTGGTCTTCCAACCTCCAGAAGAAAATAAATTTCTTTTCTTTAAGCCACCTGGTTTGTGGTATTTTGTCATAGCAGCCTAAACTGACATATGTATATATAGTGTCAGTATATAAACATGTTGAGTGGTTAATGAAAATATTTCCAATCACTACACATTTACTTCTTCCCCAAAACCAGTGTCCCAAGCTCTTTTATTTAAAACTCTATTAAGATTGTTTTTTCTCCATGACGTATCAAATATTTATTGTATGTTGTGTTCTCTTTTTTCCACATAATTGAGTGATTAGAATATAAAAAACACTGTTGTTTATCATTCTGTACATTTCCTTTTTACTAGAAGAGAACCAAGTTTATTCAATTGCTTGCTCTCCTACAACATAATTGTGTTAAAAGTATGTTTGTTTTAAAATACTCAAAATGGCCGAGACCAGTTTGGCTCAGTGGATAGAGCGTCAGCCTGCAGTATGGGGCCTAAACGGGTAGTCGGACATCCCTCAAGGGGTCCCAGGTTGGAGAGGGTGCAGGTTGGGCTGAGGGACACTCCCTCAAGCATGAATTTTATGCACTGGACCTCTAGTCACAATCTAGAAATCTAGAAATCTAGGAATACATGTTTTCAAAGATTTTTTAATATTGTACACTCAAAGTGAAAGAATGCTAACAAAATTGTGATTAAATCAACAGAGTCTATCTGTTCTGACAATTTTAATTTCAAGTAGTCATACTGAGGATTTTGTTGGTACACAATCTGGGCACTAATCTAATTGGTCTTTGCTAAATGTCTGATAGTTATCTAGTTTCTTAATGTATGTTATAAAAATCAGTAATTATCTAAGACATTCCATTAAACTATGACAAAAATTATATTAAATAAAATTAACCATAATGCCTGGTGCTACTTGATCATAGTAAAATTAACACATTCAAATATACTGATGGGAGCAATTTAGACATTTTATATATACAGATGAAAATGAATGTACTCTCGGGTCATTAAATCATTCTTCTGGTGAAAACATACAGTGGTAATCATTAAGAAAAAAATAATTGGAAATAAGAAATTAAATATTTTTTATGTTTTATATTTATTTTTAGGGGAAAAGGAAAGAAGAGGGATAGATAGAGAGTTAGAAACATTAAGGAGAAAGAAACATCCTTGATTGGCTGCTTCCTCTATACCCCCTACTGAGGAAAAAGCCTGCAACCCCAGCATGTGCCCTGAATAGGAATCAAACCAGTGACCGCTTGGTTCATGTGTGGATGTTCAAACACTGAGCCATACTGACTGGGATAAATATTATTCTTTTTATTATTAATTATTATTATGATGCGGACATCTTGATATAGTTAACAGAATTGATAGGAACCAGGCCCAGAATGACAGCCAGCTTCCGGCTGCTATTCTCCCAGCAGTGTAACACTTACCTAGGTACAAGGCAACCTAGGCAGCTGCCTACGGTTGGGGCTAAATATTATTCTTAACCACATAACACAAAAGAAAAAAAAACAAAAACTCAAAATAATTTGTATAAGAACATACTAGGGTTATTTAGGAAATGACACTATCATGACAATATTATACAACTAAATTTGCATAATAATGTTATCCATACAGGAAAGAAACATATTGATGTAATTTTCTGCAATAAACCATACTTACAATTTTATTCTCATCGACTAAGTTCTATCTAAATTTTCTTTTTTTATTGTTTAAAGTATTACATATAGGAGTACATATATATCCTTTTTTTTTCACCATTGACCTTCTCCCAGCCTCCCCTGCCCCCTGTCACATGCCTCATCCCACCCCCCCACCAATATCTTTTTCTATTAAAATCTGTTGTTTTATAGTGTTGACTTTAGTAGATTTTAACTGATCAATTCATACTGACAGCTGTCCGAGGGGAAGGAGTTGGGGGTAGCTCAGACAACAGCAAGCAAGGTAAATGCAAAATAATAATAATAATAAATCTATCTATGCATATCTTTTCAAACTACAGAAATCTGTATTAATAAAAGCATAATATGCTAATTAAACTGGACATCCTTCCGGACATCCTTCCTTCTGGACAAAGCCGTAGCAGGCGGGACTCAAGGCAGAGGCAGCAGAGGTCCTAACCTGCTGCCACTGAGACTGAGAGCTGTGGCAGGTGGGGGCCAGAACCAAGACCCTTGCATGAATTTTATGCATCAGGCCTCTAGTTAAAGATAAAGAAAAATATCTTCGGAAATAAACCACAGGAGAGGATGGAGGGGACAGGGAGGAAAACACACCTTATCTACAGAAAAACAAAGATCAGAATTACATTTGACTTCTCAGAAACCATGCAAGCAAGAAGAGAATAAGAGAATAGAGGAATATATTTAAAGTGTTGAGAGGGGGAAATATATATATATATATATATATATATATATATATATTTGTATTTTACAAAATTATCCTTTAAAAGTAAAAAATACATTTTTTTCTCAGACCAGCAAAATTAGAGAAAATGTGTTGCCTGTAGACATGAATAGCTAAGAAAATGTTAAAATATGTTCTTTGGAGAGAAGGAAAAGAACAGGTCAGAAATTCAGAACTATATAAAGAAAGTAAGGGCATCAAAGAAGAAACAAGTGAAACTTTCACTCCAAGATGTGCTGTTCAGTGCTTCAAGATCCTACAGACAAAAGCACAAGGTATGATTTATCCTTTTCATTTGGATGTCTCACCTCTACTGCTGCTGTCACTCCAGACTTCTGGTGCAGCACAAGGAAATAGCCGAAACTGGTTTGGCTCAGTGGATAGAGCACTGGCCTGCAGACTGAAGGGTCCCAGGTTTGATTCTGATCAAGGGCATGTATCTTGGTTATGGGCACATCCCCAGTAGGGGGTGTGCAGGAGGCAGCTGATCGATGTTTTTAACTCTCTGTCCCTCTCCCTTCCTCTCTGTAAAAAATCAATAAAATATATTTAAAAAAAAAGAAAGGAAATAAAAGCAGAGATGTTCAATGCAGTATCTAAGGATGATTTGTCACAGGACACAACCAAAGCTAAACTCCTAGGAGATTCTAATTTTAGTCTGAATACACAATTTACACAGGTTGTAATACTGAATAGCCCTTTTGAATAAGACTTAAATGCTGTTACCAAAATATAATGCAATTTCAAGCATTGATAACATTAAACCCCTACAGATAATCTACTGAAAGATGACTTATTATCACATATATGTAGGGCATCACATTATATATATATATAAAGTGTTATCAATTCGAGTATTCTAATTGGCAATATATAGTGTCAGATATATTTTTTTAATTTAGCTGTGTGTCTTCTATAAGGTGGGCTAGTTGTCATCAGAATACCTATGTTGAGAGCCAAAGCCATTTTCCTGCACCCAGAGGAAACACTATCTAGTCTTATAATTAGAAAACAAGAGCTGATGAAAAATATAATGCTTAAGGCTTAGTTTCTTTTTTATTGTCAGATAAAATTATGGGCACACATCTAAATATTATCATTTTTATATTTTATAAGGATCTCATTTTTCCCCATAAATAATTATAAAAGTTAAAAACACAATTAAAATAAATAATTTTGCTTTTAGTTTCTTTCTTTTTCCCCTGTTAATGTTTTTTGTTCAATATGCATCATTTATGAATACTAGTATGCCTGTGCCTCGATCAGGTCCCTAATGCACTGCCCTTTGCTTTTAGTGCATGTAATGTGGATTTACATAAACTAGTCAATTTGAATAAAAGCTAGTTCTAACTGCTATACTAATATTGCAAAAGACAAGATGTTAGAAGTGGTAGCACACTGAGGACAAAAATGAGAAAGTTACTTTAAAAATTGAGCATTTCTATGCTTTCAAGGAATTGGTCACAGAAAAGTAATCCTAGACTAAGATAAAGTTAAAGTTGAATTATCTAAAGTACAGAAGTTATCATTTTAAAACAATTAAATCATTGGGAAACAAACGTTCAAATTCTCCTTTGTATTTATCAGCCATGTCACTGTTTTAACTCAATTTCTGGGTTTTTAAAAGAACAAAGGACAATTTACTATTACTATTACAGATGTTGTGTTATTCATACTCTAAGGAAGTGATGCTGGTCATTCATACTCTTTATTCCAGAATTTGCAAGTAGAAAAGTGAAACTACTAGAGAATTACAAAAACAATTTTATTAAAAGATTTCATTTTAAGGCACCTAAAATATCTATGAATGTATTCTCATTTCATTAAATTCATGAACAACTTAAATACTGCTAAATTAACACTGAGCATATAACTCAGCCACTCAATGTAAAAAAAAAAACAACATTTGTTTATTTTTTCTTTAGCTTCCATTGCTTTTGGAGCAGTATCAGTGAAGAAGTTCTTTCGGCATATATCTGAGATTGTGCTGCCTGTGGATTCCTCTAGTATTTTTATGGTTTCCCTTTTAATGTTTAAGTCCTGTATTCATTTTTAGTTTATTTTTGTATTTGGTGTAAGTTGGTGGTCCAGTTTCAATTTTTTGCATGTATCTGTCCAATTTTCCCAACACCATTTATTGAAGAGGCTATCTTGGTTCCATTGAATGTTCATGCCTCCTTTGTCAAATATTAATTGAGCATAGTGGTTTGGGTGGATATCTGGGTTCTCTATTCTATTCCATTGATCTATATGTCTGTTCTTGTGCCAGTACCAGGCTGTTTTGAGAACAGTTGCTTTGTAGTATAGCTTGAAGTCTGGTATTGAGATCCCACCTACTTTATTCTTTTTTCTCAGAATTGCTGTAGCTATCCGTGGTCTTTTTTTGTTCCAGATGAATCTATGAAGAATTCTTTGTAGGTCAGTGAAATATGTCGTTGGTATTTTAATGGGTAGTGTGTTGAATCTGTAGATTGCTTTGGGTAGTATGGACATTTTAATGATGTTGATTCTCCCAATCCATGTGCATGGTATGCTCTTCCATCTTTTAACATCTTCCTCTATCTCTTTTTTCAGTGTCCTGTAGTTTTCTGCATAAAGGTCTTTTACCTCTTCAGTTAGGTTTATTCCTAGGTATCTTAATTTCCTTGGTGCGATGGTAAATGGGATTGCTTTTTTAGTTTCTCTTTCTATAACTTCACTGTGAGTGTATACAAATGCCACAGACTTCTTAGCATTAATTTTGTATCCTGCTACATTGCCGAATTCATTAATTAAGTCAATTAGTTTTGGAATGGAGTCCTTTGGGTTTTTTATGTACAATATCATGTCATCTGCAAATAAGGACAGCTTTACTTCTTCTTTTCCAATTTGGATGCCTTTTATTTATTCTTCTTGTCTAATTGCAATGGCAAATACTTCCAGTACTATGTCGAACAGGAGAGGTGAGAGTGGGCATCCCTGTCTTGTTCCTGTTCTTAGGGGAAATGGTTTTAGTTTTTGCCCATTGAGTATGATATTAGCTGTGGGTTTATCATATATGGCTTTTACGATGTTGAGGTATGATCCTTCTATTCCCACTTTGCTGAGAGTTTTTATCAAGAAAGGATGTTGGATTTTGTCAAATTCTTTTTCTGCATCAATTGATATGACTATGTGATTTTTATCTCTCAATTTATGTGATGTATCACATTTATTGATTTGCGGATATTGAACCATCCCTGCATTCCTGGGATGAATCCTGCTTGGTCATGGTGTATGATATTTCTGATGTACTGCTGGATCCGGTTTGCTAGAATTTTGTTGAGGATTTTGGCATCTATGTTCATGAGAGATATTGGCCTATAATTCTCTTTCATTGTGTTGTCTTTATTCGGTTTTGGTATTAGGGTGATGCTGGCTTCATAGAAGGTGTTTGGTAGTATTCCTTCTTCTTGAATGTTTTTGAATAGTCTGAGGAGGATAGGTTTTAATTCTTCCTTGAATGTTTGGTAAAACTCTCCTGTGTAGCCATCTGGACCCGGGCTTTTATTTGCTGGAAGCTTTTTGATTACTGCTTCAATTTCTTCCATAGTTATTTGACTATTGAGAAAAAATAAACAAATGGGACTACATCAAAATAAAAAGCTTTTGCACAGCAAAAGAAACCATCAACAAAACAACAAGAAAGATCAATGCATGGGAGAACATATTTGCAAATGCTATCACTGATAAAGGTTTAATCTCCAAAATCTACAACCAACTTATACAACTTAATAAAAGAAAGATCAAGGATCCAATAAAAAAATGGGCAACGGACCTAAATAGAACCTTTTCAAAAGACGACAGAAGGAAGGTCAAGAGACACATGAAAACATGTTCAAAGTCATTAATCATCTGAGAGATGCAAATCAAAACGACAATGCGAAACCATCTTACACCTGTCAGAATGGCAATCATCAACAAATCAACAAACGACAAGAGTTGGCGAGGATGTGGAGAAAAAGGAACCCTTGTGCACTGTTGGTGGGAATGCAGACTGGTGCAGCCACTGTGGAGAACAGTATGGAGTTTCCTCAAAAAACTAAAAATGGATCTACCATTTGACCCTGTAATACCACTCTTAGGAATTTATCCTAAGAAATTACAAACACCAATCAGAAAGGATTCATGCACCCCTACGTTCATAGCAGCACAATTTACAATAGCCACACTTTGGAAACAGCCTAGGTGCCCATCAGCAGATGAGTGGATCAGAAAACTGTGTTACATCTACTCAATGGAATTCTATGCAGCCATTAAAAAGAAGGAATTCTTACCATTTGCAGCAACCTGGTTGGAACTGGAGAGCCTTATGCTTAGTGAAATAAGCCAGTCAATGAAGGAGAAGCACCACATGATCGCACTCATTGGGGGATAATAAAGAACATTATAAACTGATGAACAAAAGGATAGATACAGAGACAGTAAAGCTTCAAACAGACTGTGAAATTACAGCAGGAAGATTAAAGTTAGGTGAGGTAGATAAGAGATCTATCAAAGGACTTGTATCTATGCATATAATCATAACCAATGAACATAGACACTGGGGGGTTGGGGTATGCCTGGGAGGGAGGAGGGGGCAATGGGGAGCTATGTATAAAAAATTAATAAAAATAAATAAATAAATATAAAAAATAAAATAAATAAAAATAAAACAACAACAACAACAACAACAACAACAAACAGATTAATCCAAAAGTAAAGTTTCACTTGGAAAAGAAAAAGAAAAAACGAAACAAAACCCTGAGGGGAATATTTTTCAAACTATAGGGTTGCAATCAAGAATGCCAAACCTTAAGCTTCAAAATGGCATTTTGAGTATGTTTTAATCTTAATGCAATTGTTTTAAAAATGAAATACTAGATTTAAAATTTGGTGACCAACGGTGTTTGCAAAACATTTTTATTTCTTCAAATCCTGCACTGGGAAACTAAATGCAAAATAAACATATTCTCCTAATCTAACATTTCTAAACATGTTTTTTTTTTTTTTTTTTTTTACCACTGATCCTTTTGAGAACGTGGGGAAAATGGCACATATACTTATATCTACAAAATTTTACATATAATTTAAGGGACTCAGATATACTCTACCAAGGCCATCTAGACATCCTTAGGTTTCATATAAGAACTCCTGACCTAAAATAATGTTTGTAGCTTAGAGCAGTGGTTCTCAACCTGTGGGTCGCGACCCCTTTGGGGGTCGAACGACCCTTTCGCAGGGGTCACCTAAGACCATCAGAAAACACATATTTCCCATGGTCTTAGGAACCAACAGACTGCTCCTAGGTGTAGCAAAGTGTAGCAATGTAGTTTACTGTTGTAATATTAAGACTGTTACCCATGCTACACCACAATTCAAGACAAAATTTCATTTATTTGTAATTAGAAATAAATATTTCACAATATATAATTACATACTGTTTTGTGATTAATCACTATGCTTTAATTATGTTCAATTTGTAACAATGAAAATACATCCTACATATCAGATATTTACATTACAGTTCATAACAGTAGCAAAATTACAGTTATGAAGTAGCAACGAAAATAATTTTATGGTTGGGGGTCACCACCACATGAGGAGCTGTATTAAAGGGTCGCGGCATTAGGAAGGTTGAGAACCACTGGCTTAGAGGCTTTTATAAACCTCCTAATCTCCAAAAGCCTTAAAGATGATGGTAGAAGTACTCAGTAGGTTACTCATTAAATGTGAGTAGTTGATGATAACAAAAATCTGTTCCCTCCCCTTACATAGGCAATAACTTGAATTTATTTAATTTGTGAATTTTCTTCCTGAACTATTCAGTCCACATCTGCTATTTCCTGGGATATTGAAAGCAAAACAGTATTAGAGGTTTAACCCATCAATAATTAGGAATTAACCCTTCGATAAAGAGGTATTAATAAGACCTAAAGTAGATCTAAATTCATGAGAAAACCAAGGTGTCCCAATTCTCCAGAACTTAGTTTTACAAGCTCAAAGGTTCAGAACAATAGACTTGGGAAACAGCAAGCAAGATCATATGCAGTTATACTGAGACCTATTTACTTAGAATTGATGCTCTTCTGAGAGTGGTAGCAATAACCACTCTTATCACCATTCATTGCTCCTCTCCTTATACACCAGAATTTCCAGCTTGCTTGCAATTAGAGTAATGTGACTAGTTCCAGTTAATGAAATATAAACATAAGTGGCAAGTGTCACTTCTTGGGTAAGACAAGAAAAGCTCCAGATCTACTCTCCAGCTTGCTCAAACCGTGGCAGCATCCTAGAAACTACATGTTTGTACTGCTAAACCACATGGTAGGATCACTTGGAAGGGAGCGTCCCTGAGAAATTATCTTAGTCTATTAAATGTCCTCACTTATTTGAAAGCTAAAATGGCTTAACCTACTCTAACACCCCAAGCTGTATGACCTTTTGATTAATTAACATGTAATGTGTAATAAAAATAATTTTAAAATTAAGTGGTAGAAATTGGTCAAATGATTTTTGAACATCTTTTGGACACCCCCACAATTCAAAATTATGTTTAAATGCATTAACATTGCTCTCAGTTCTCTGTATAATGATAGGTAATATTTCTGAGTGGACATGGAATCCAGAGTGGCAGTTCATTGCTCATGTTTGTTGTTATTATGGGAACTGGGTGTAGAATTTACTTACCAACAACCATAGCTAAACATTTACCACAAATTTTTAGATCATCTAACTCCATAATCTGTAACAATTTACTATGGTATGACTGGTAAGATGTTGTGTGTGGTTGGTGACAAAATCTCCATGAACAAAGAAATGTTTAATGACTTTTAAATAAAGTGAAAATCTGTTCTCTTCTCTAAAGAGACTATAAAGATGTATACACCATAGGGAGATAGAGCAGGTTCTTAAAAGAAAATGAATTCTTTATTCTTATGCAATGCAAAAACAAATAGACAAACTCCTTAGAAAACAAAACTGCAGCTACCTCTGGCAAATAGAATAAACAATTATATTATAAATGATACTATTTTCATTATTAGGAAACATTACAAATGGCAAATGCCAGAAGATTTAGTTCCCAGCTAGTAGGATGTGTAGATTTTTCCATAATCCTTCTGAAAATCAATCACTGAGTTGTCACCGTCACTTAAAGCCAAAGTAACTTTTCAATCAATGCTCAGTGTACCTCCTATGATATTAAGTATTATGCACATCTGGCAAGAAGAAAGCTTAACACTCTTTATAAGCAGGATAATAAAGGCAGTAATTGCTAATAGAACATTTGCAATGACCGAACGCTGAGCTCATAAACACCTACACACTGATTGTCTCAATTGCTTAGATGAATCTTGGAGGGTGGCAGACCATGTTTTAGTGCAAACTGGCATGCAATTATAGTCTTCATTTGATTAAGTATCGTATTCACAAGGTCAATTTGTTCTCTGTACACAAACTATTACATCTTTTTTATCCAAAGGAGACAAAGTACTGTTTCTTGCCTTTCTTTCATGGGAGAATGAAATCAGGGTAGCATCTTCTGTTAACGATCCTTTCAGATAAAGATGCATTGTTCAGCTGAATGAGAATATGGCAATATTATAATCACAGAGCCATATACTTGGAAAGCTAGAATATCATTTGAGAGGAATTAACTCATCTCCGTGGTATATTGGGGGAAAAAATAGAGGGCAACTATTCTTTCACGCAATGGGGAAGCAAAGGCGCAAAGATACATGGACACAATTGACAGAACAAATGAGAAGAAGCTTCACATATTCTATGGTCATAATCATTCCATTTTAAATCCACATGAAACACACTCTTCTAGGTTTAGGTTTAAGGTAAGCTCAAGATTTTCCAAGTGTTTCAAAGCATCTAAACGCATACAAAACACTATACCTTTCCACACATGTGTGTGTGCACGTGCACACGCGTGCGCGTGCACACACACACACACACACACACACATACACATTTAACTATCACAGCCTTGAACAGTTTGAAACATTCAATGGACTGGAATGCCCTTTCTTTCCTCTTTCTCCCATGTCAGAAATCTCTATCAACTAGACCAGTGGTTCTCAACCTTTCTAACACTACGACCTTTTAATATGGTTCATCATGTTGTGGTGACCCCCAACCATAAAATTATTTTCGTTGCTACTTCATAACTGTAATTTTGCTATTGTTAATGAATTATAATGTAAATATCTGTGGCTCTACAGTAGCGGTCCTCAACCTGTAGGTCGTGACAGTGTAACCTAAGACACAGATATTTACATACCAATTCATTAACAGTAGCAAAATTACAGTTATGAAGTAACAACAAAAATACTTTATGGTTGGAAGTCACCACAACATAAGGAACTGTATTAAAGGGTCGCGGCAGGTTGAAAACCACTGAAATGGACTATTACTCTCTCCTACCCCAATGCATGTCCTTGTTGCCTCCACCCATGTAAATCCTTTCCTTTCAGGCATTTCCATTTTTTTTCAGGCACGTTACTCATCTTGGCTCCCCTAATTTCATATCTCCATTCATTGTACCATTAACTAAGCACAGTTTAAGTAGATAAATAATTTTTCTTAGGAGTTAGTTATATATGTGGAATTGGCCAGAAGATAAGCAAATAAAAATGTGAAAATATATAATTTAATACGTAGATTTTATACTTGTCACATATGTACATATGTGCACATATAGCTTTTTAATTTTACCACATTTATGACTGAAGACCAGGTTCTCATAAGGTGGCTACACTTGAATCAACATGTTTCTCTTAAGCCACTAATTTTACCTCTTCTTTTACTTTGAAACTTTTGGTATCTTGAAATGTTAACTTTTTTTTATTTTAAATATCTTGAAATCCAGAAGTGCCAGCCCAACAACTCAAAAAGTACAATTAACTAAGGTAGTATTTGTGTAATATGTAGAAGACTTGGCTAAATCTGTCCACAGAAAATGCCTACCACTTGTTAAAGTCAGACTTTGCCATCTTTAAATATAGTCAGTCATTTATAAAATGGAGAAAACAATAACTGTTCTAGCACTCTCAAAAAGATGCAACTAAATGTTATAAAACAGATGAAATCACCTTTGAGAATTACAAAATTTCATCCCAATGAATAATCTTTATGTTGCCCTTGATCTCTCAACCAGATGCTATTAAGTGAAATTTCTTGGAAGCCAAGTCCTTCCACTTTTTTCCAAGTGTCCTCTTATGTATATTTTTGGTAATTGCTCAAGCATTCATGACAATTTAAAGCAATGAGTAAAGAATTAAGCCCTAATGGGTTTGGCTCAGTGGCTAGAGTGTTGGCCTGTGGACTGAAGGGTCCCAGGTTTGATTCTGGTCAAGGGCATGTACCTTGGTTGCAGGCACATTCCTAGCAAGGAGTGGGCAGGAAGCAGCTGATTCGTTTCTTTCTCATCAATGTTTCTAACTCTCTATCCCTTTCCCTTGCTCTCTGTAAAAAAAAAAATCAATAAAATATATTTAAAAAAAAGAATTAAGAAAACAGAATCTTGAATTAGGCTAAGTTTAAATTCTGGTTTCTACAATTTGCTACTCATAAGATTTAGGAGATGTCATTTAACCTCTTCATGCCTCTGAATCCTCATGTGTAAAATGAAGATAAAATTAGTACCTAACTTAAGGTGTTGCTATGATAACTTAATGTGTTAAAAATGTGCAGTAAAATCCCCTAAGGCACATTAAAAGTGTTATAAAAATTACTTGAAAGAGAAAGAATATTTTCACCATCTGGTAGTCTATGTCTAGAGTCTGTGAAAAGAAAGTCAAAAGCTTCATAGTGCTGAAAATATTAAAGTTGCCAAGTTAAACTTCATGTATTTGCAAATAAGATATCTCCTAATATATTCATATTGATTTTCTAATATTAGTCATATTTCACTATATAAGTATCATTTAGTGAAAGGAACACAGTATATGGGATCAGATAGACTGGTCTTTAAATCCATTTATCTTTAAACAAGTTATCTGACATCTCTCAATTTTAGTTTTTTGTACCTGCAAAATAATAATAATTATTATTATTATTCCTAATATTTTTGTGAGGTTATTCATAAAAATATGAAGCTGTCCATATTGTTCCTGGCAAACAGGTTATAAGAAACAGAGTGTAGAAGTTTCCTTCTCCTGGTGATGGGGTGTTTTTGTGTTCTTTCCAATAATATCCATTATGTGTCAGGTTTTTAGGAATTTTAGACTCACCTGCTAAATTTCAAATGAGGAACCAATGACAGTTCTTAATAACTTCATATTCTTAAGATATACTACTTTAAAGAAGTGGTTTAAAAAACTTCTCTAGACCTCTGTGGGTGCCCAGGATTATTTCTATAAACCCATGTGTATACTCAAACTGCTCTGCTGATTATATAAACAATGTTGAATACATGAGTATTAACAGCATACAGAATCATTTGAAAATGGGTTTTCCTTAAAAACCCGGCAACCACTAGTCAAAGGACACTCACACTAAAGCATTTTAAAGTAATTTTAAATCGCTGATTCACAGCAGGGCTCTTATTTTAACTGTCCATCTTCCCCCACACTCTGGTAATTTTTATCATCCCCTCTTTATGCTCTGTTTTATAGTGTGATTGCTCATGCATATTTTTTTCCAGGGCTTTATTTCTAATACGCATAGAACCATGCACTCTGAGTTAAAAAGGACCTTAAAGTTATCTAGCTCAACCATCCATCAGATGCCTGAACTACTCCTGCTATGTCTACATCCACTCTCATGGTGCCTTAAATATACCCTAGACATTAGCCCTATAGCCAAACATTAACTCTGACTCTGAGTGGAATTCTTAATTCATCAGCACTTTTAAAACTCCCCACTTATAACAAAAATCTCATTTAAAGTATATTTAACTGCTACTTTCACAAGATGACTGATTCCCTACCTATACTAATAAAAGGGAAATATGCTAATTAGACTGGGTCAACCTGCCATCTTCCAGATGTCTGACTTCCTTCCAGACAAAGCCATGGTGGTGGGGGTTGAGGCACAGGTAATTAGGGAAGATCAGGCCAGCAAGGGAGCACAGTTAGGGGCAATCAGGCAGGCAGGAGGAGGCAAGGTCAGGGTGATCAGGCTGGCAGGGGGGCAAGGTCAGGGTGATCAAGCTGGCAGGGGGGCAAAGTAGAGGTGATCAGGCAGGCAGGCAGAAGGCAGAAGGGTTGGAGTGATCAAGCAGGCAGGCAGGTGAGGGGTTAGGAGCCAGTTGTCCCAGATTGCAAGAGGAATGTCTGACTGCTGATCCTTGTGGGATCAGGCCTAACAGCATTCAGACATCCCCTGAGGGGTCCCTGATTGCAAGCAAGTGCAGGCCAGACTGAGGGTCCCCCATCCTGTGCATGAATTTCGTGTATCAGGCCTCTAGTAATATATATTGAGCTAGCTCATCATCTGTATTTGAGTCACTCTCATGTATTAAATTAGATACTAAGGGAGCTAACTCTTACAGACTACTAGGGCATTTAGTGTACTAAGTGCAAAATCCAGAGAGAGGCATGAATTATAGCTTGATGAGAAGTAAAATATAAGTAGACAGAAATAAGGGACCTTTATAAGAATGGTGCTTTTTAGAATGAGTTAAATACAAAAGGAAACATTATTAAGTACCATGAACCACTTTTTAAATTATTTCATTAGAAATTTAAATCTATATAGGCTCTCACTCTTTAGAGCATCACATTAAGAGAGTTGTATACCTATTACAGAGAGACATTATGATATGACAGCCATTAAAATAACTGTCTAGTCAGTCTCAAATGATAGGCATTAAATTTGTGTTGATTGTCTATTAACTTCCTTTTTAAGTTTTTAGTGATGCAAAATAAAAGGTACTGAATTAAAAATTTCTCCTATTTCCTCTTTTCACTGTTTTTTTCTCTTTAAGGGTCACTTGCTATTCATGCAGCTTTACAACTGACATTAAAATAATGCATAAAATATTGATGTATGTACACAGAATAGACTTTTGGTAATAATTCTGGATATAAAAATAAAGAACACTGTTTTTCACAAAACCTTTTTCCTCTCCTTTTACATTCATTGCTCTTGGAAATTGAGTATATTCTAGATAGATTAGTGTCAACTGATATACCAAGAATGAGTTGAAATATACTTTTTTATGATAAAAACTGCATAAACTTGACTCTCGTTTCTGGGAAACACATTGATTTCTAGCTTCTTTACATAGCAACATAGCAACCACTTATTCAGATAGGTTATCAGTATCATGATATAGGAAGTACATGAATTCTAGTAGCTCTAAGAAATGCAACAAACATGCAGAGTTCTCAAAGAATTTATCAATAAAATATCCTGTGTTCATTTTCTATTTCTGCCGTTACAAAGTCTTGCAGAGTTGCGGTTTGAATAGCCCTTCCTGGGAAGCTTCAAACACTGGTAAATGTCTTCAAAAAAAACCTGTGATATATTTCATGACTTTCAAGTCCAATAGACTCACTCCAAACATGCAAGACTATAAAAACAAATAAACAACAAAATTATGCTTATTTCTATTACCTCAACGCAGTTCTATCTCCTAGGAAAAAGCCAACACTCAGCTTCTTGATGGCATCCAGAATGAGTAATGTCCTAGTACCCCCCCCCCCAAAAAAAAAGCACGTAGCTTTGGATTATCATCTCAGATCTCTGTGGGTCTAGACACTCTAGAATCTTAAAGTTCCTCATTTCCTTTACTGAAGCAGCATTCTAATATTTTCTAACATAAGTGGAGGGTTTTGTTTGTTTATTTTTTACTTTATTTTTTGGAGGAACATCTATCTATAATCAGTATCTCTACTTTAAAGTAGAAATCTGTAAGTATGTTGTAATTTTTGTAATTGACATTGTACCATTGATCTTGGTTAATTTCTTACTATTTTGTCCATAGGGAACTTTTATAGACTTATTAATGATGCCGCAGGCATGTCTAGTCATTTGCTTTTTTTCATTTTCACTACTGTATACTAGTTCATATTCCTTAACATATATATTTATAGGTCAATTTTCCATGTCTCTATATCTGTAGTGAAAAGTTGAATTGCTGGACTACTAACAAAACTTATAAACACACATCTTATCTTTGTTATTTTTTAGGACCATCATTGACTTTTATGTTGCTCTTGATTCTGACAAACTTGCTGCAAAGTTTTATTATTTTTTTTTTCTTACTGGTATGGTGACCATTCTATGTTGAAGCTAATTTTGTCCACAGACATTGAAAAGTATTGTCCCTTCTCTTTCACATCTTATCTACTTAGTTGTTCTGATTTAATTATTTGGTAAATTAGGGCTTTCAATTTTTTCATTTATAAACTAGAAATAATACCAGATATTCTTTTCTTATTTCTGAATGAATTAGCTTGTTTCCTTTAAAGTATGATAGTTAATTTTAGCTTTTAGTTCCAATAATTTTATCAAAATAAGAAATTTGTATTTATAATATTATGAGATTTTTTATCATATCTATGACTGATTATCTTTTCTATGTTACTTTATGTAATCATGTGATTTCTGTTTCTCTTCCAACCCACTATTAAGGCAGATTATACCAACGAATTATCCTATATTAAAACATCCTCACTTCTACTAGATCATGATGTTCTTTGCACTGTTCTTTCTACTTTGGATTTAATATTTCTAAAGGAATCAAAATATTTTTGTAGGTTAGGTGGCCCTATAACTGTTTTTACTTATACTGCCTTTATCTGGTTTTAAAAGATGGTTGATTTAGATTAAAAAATTAACTTTGTAGCATTTTCTTCCATTTCTCCTTTCTGAAATTTCATATATTAAATAGTGGTTATATCTTGAATGTTGATAGTTCAGTAGAATTGCACTGTCAAGCCATCAGAATTTGAGAAACTTTTGTTGGAGATGTTATTATTATTAATTCAATTTCTTATAGGATTTTAAAATGTACTCATATAATAATTTTCACTTAAAACTTAATAGAAACTTTTTGGCTAGGTTTTCTTTGACTATCTTCCTTCACAGTATACCTACTAAATTTTTACCTCAAAAACATTTCACTTAGAATTTGAAAATACTTTGTACTCTGTTTTTCCTTGAAACACCTAAAACCTATCACAAAGAATTCCTTAACTAAAACGAATAAGAGCCGACTCTTTAATATTTTTGTTCTCTCTTCTTCCCTTTGGTGCCTTAGCATTGAGAAGTGAGTTTTTGTTTTCTTTCTCATGTCTGGACTTTTCATTCCTTCAACACAAGATCTGTTTCTTAAGAAAGGGGAAATGAGAGAATTAAAGTGCAACAGTCTCTGCTCTAGAATGCTGGTGGTAACAAGGAAACAAACCAAAAACAGCCATGTTTCTATGCTGTGGGTCAAGGAGGAAGCACTGAGCTCCTAGATTCTCAGCCTAGGCTTGGTAGTGCTCATCCAGCCACACTAATGCTATCCACTTCTGTCTGAACTGGCATTGAGCAACATGAGGCACTTCAGGAGGATTTGGTGTCATTGGTGTGTTTCTTTGCTTGTCTTAGGCATTTTGTTTGGTTAGCACTGATTTTCACCACAAGCAGGGAGGCTAGGCAAGTCCTACCGCAGGCTGGCTGCTTTCATCTTGGCTCCCCCCCAGCATCAAGGAGCAGGGATACCCAGGTCAGGAGAGAGTGAACTACATCAGCATGCTGCAGAATCTGCATTGGCCTTCTCTGGCTTTTATTCTGGTCCAGATATGATCAAGGTACCAACGTTCTTAAATATTTTTCATTTGTTTTCTTTTAAAATAGTTATTATAATCCTAGGTACATGCAAATAACACAATCAAATCACAAAAGATCATGAAAAACAATTCCTGAAACAAAATTTTGCTTCTGTACATGTCCCTCGTCCTCTAGATCACCCTCACCATACACTAATGCTGTTAGTATATTTCTAGAGACATTCTATTCTGTATATACTTTGAATCAGACCTCTTACTAAACTACTTTAAATTACCTGGCCCTGGTCTTTTTTCTAATTACTGCATCAGATCACCCTTTACAGCTGTAAACTTGACCCATTTTTTTAAACAGCTATATAGTATGTATCCAATTGAATGAATGTTCCACAATTTATTTAACCAATCTTTTACCTATGGACATTTAAGTTGTTTCAAATTTTGCAAACTATTTGTGAAAATGTAAAATTACATTTCTAGTATAAATTATATAGATGGAGATGTGAGGGATGAAGTGGCATATAACATATGATAGCTAATAGCCAAGTTTTTTGTACATAGATATTACTTCCATTTACACTTAACCAACTAAGTATCTCTGAGAGCACAGTTTTCCCTAAGCACTTGCAGGAAGCAAGGGTGGTTTTATGTAATACTAGGATACCTGCCAATTTGATAAGTAAAAATAATTTAATATCTATTTTTTTAATTTGATGAAGAATATTTTAAATCAGAATTATTAAGGTATAATTTATAATCCACACTGGATTCTGTGATATACTATTCTATGAGTTTTCACATATGTATAAATTTCTATAATTACCACTACAGTCAAGATATAAAACATTTCTATCACTCTAGAACAGTGGTTCTCAACCTGTGGGTCGCGACCCCTTTGGGGGTTGAACGACCCTTTCACAGGGGTCACCTAAGACCATCAGAAAACACATATTTCCCATGGTCTTAGGAACCAACAGACCGCTCCTCGGTGTGGCAAAGTATAGCAATGTAGTTTACTGTTGTTATATGAAGACTGTTACCCATGCTACACCATGATTCAAGACAAAAAAATTTCATTTATTTGTAATTAGAAATAAATATTTCACAATATATAATTACATATTGTTTTTGTGATTAATCACTATGCTTTAATTATGTTCAATTTGTAGCAACGAAAATACATCCTGCATATCAGATATTTATATTACAGTTCATAACAGTAGCAAAATTACAGTTATGAAGTAGCAACGGAAATAATTTTATGGTTGGGGGTCACCACGTGAGGAGCTGTCTTAAAGGTTGGCAGCATTAGGAAGGTTGAGAACCACTGCTCTAGAAAGCTTGTTTGTGCCACTTTGTAGTCATTCCCTCATCACCAATCCCTGAAAACCACTGTTCTGATTTTGGTGCCTATAATTTTGTCTATTCAAGAATGTCAGAAATTGAACCACACAATATGTACTTTTCATGCCTAATATCTTTCATTTAGCATGATTCTTTTAAGATATCTGTTCTGTTGCATGTATCAGTTGATTTTTTTCTTTTTATTGTATGATATACCACAATTTTATCCATTTACAAACAGTTAATGGACATCTAGATTTTTATTTTATTTTTTACTTTTGTGTGATTCACAATAAATCTATAAATGTTTACATACAGGTATTTGGATAGATATACCTATTTTTCATTAGCTGAATACCAAATAGGGTAATGATTGCTTTGTTTAATGATAATACCTGGTTAATTTAAAAAGAAAATGCCAAAATGTTTTCCTACGTGGCTCTATCATTTTTCATGCTGATTAGCAATTAAGAGTTCCAGTTGCTTCTAATTGTTCTCAGCACTTGGGATAGTCAATTTTACTTTTTTTAAGCTTTTCTAATAGGTGTTTAATGGCATCTCAAGTGGTTTCAATTTGCATTATACTAATGACACAATGAAAAATGATACTGTGTATATTTTCATATGTTTACTATCTATAGCTCTGTGTATATGAAGAGTTTGTTAAAAAAATTAATCCTTTTAAAATTCAGTTATTTGCTTCTTATTATTAAGTTGAGGGTTATTTTTTAAATATTTTCTGCCTAGCAATTTTGTATCAGTTATGTGTTTTTCAAATATTTTATCTGTTATTCTTTGCCTTCAGAATATAGAATTTAATATATACAAAATTAGTGTTACCTTTGTTATTCATGCCTTTTATATATCTTTTTATCTTCTTAAATTTTTGTGCATTGAGAGAAATGAATAAAAAATCTTCTGATATTATCAAGTTGTGTATTACGTATTCTCAAATATATCATTTCTTCTAATATGGAGTTTACATGTTTACTATCTATCATGTTCTGGTCACAATCTAGTGCTATTTTTCTATGTTTATAATAGCACGTATTAAAAATATTTCATAAATATCAGATTATTCTTTAAGAGATACCATTTTCAATTACTCTCACAAAATCACAAACTATTAGGTATGGAAGAAACATCAATCGAACTGCCTTTCTAGTGAAAGAATTACTTCTCTGTCATCCTTGACAAATACACACATGCACTTGATTGAATGCCCCCTCCAGTACAAATGGCTCACCATTCTGAGACAGCCTATTTTTAAAGTTGGGGAGTTATCATGTTTATCACCTAGTTTCATCTATTGAGACAGATTCAGCTTCCAAGTAATTTTCAGCCTCTCATCCTAGTTCTTATTCCTATCACATACTTAAATAACTAGCTCAGATCTTCCCTCTTTCTTTAATTCTTCACAAATATTGACAGCTTGATCTTAACTGTTCCATAAACCAACAGCTATATAGCCTAATTTGTCAATGTTCTTTTTACATATGACAGTCAACAAAATTCAATGTTGCAAATGTATCAACCCCAGTAAAGAAGAATGTGATAATCATTACCTCAGCTAATATATATTTCATGAGTGCTAGCACAATCTAATAAACTTCCTGGTCTTTTAGCAGCCAACTTTTTAAAAGCAGCTTCAATATTTTCAAACATCAGGGAAAAAATGATAATTAAAAAATTATGTTAATTCAGTTTATCTTTACCTAACCATTTATGAGATAATGATTGTATTAAGTACAATAGATTGCATAGACAGACTTTCTGGAAGATCAAATTCAGGTAGGACCAGACTGAGAGAAGAAACAGGCTCCAAGCCTCGAGAAGCACAACCTAAGGGAGAATATAAGTAGGGGGAACTCAAGAACTTGGTGAATTTAAGACTTTGTAACTTTTCCACTTGCCAACATATAAAGCTTGAGAAAGGAATCCCAGCTGCCATTTACCAGAGATGATGTAATAATCACTGTTACTGGGAGTTGGTAACAATCACTGTTTCTGAGAAAGGCTGAGTTAACATTCCTCAAACAAGGTATAACACCCAATGAAAGAAGAGGAAACTTACGGAGAAAATCCACCAATTGTATGATCAAATATGTGGACATATTGAATCTATGTAATGGGAGCCACCTGGCAAAGAAATATTCAGATGAAAATCACAACTGACAAGACAAAAGCATGATGTTGGCAGCAAAGTGATGATTGAACACTAAAAAATTAGAATCATTTATTGGAGGGTTCACTCAAATATACCAGGACTTGGGAAAAAACTTCAATGGGGAGATAAAGATGTTGAGTAAAAGTAATTGAACATATGTCATTAAAAATGAAATGTGAGCACTTTGCTCTTGGATCTGTGATGTCTGAACTTTTTGAGCTGTTTCCAATTTCTTAATCATCTAGAACCACACCAGGTTTTATCTGGATCCTAATATTTATATATTTTAAATTGATTACTTAAGGTTATATCTTATATTATTTTCATCTATCTACCTATCTATCTGTATTTTTCAACCTTGAATTCATAGATATTCTGTGAGGGAAGGAGGTGGGGAATGCAAGAAGGAAGATGTTGTAGAAGCAGAAATATTTAGAATGTATTGATTCTTTTCAAATATTGGTTAATAATTCTGGAGGCACACAGTTTAAATATCCCAAGTAGTGCATGATAGTTGTTTTAGTATGTTTGGATGGCTATAACAAAATACTGCATAAAAGGTAGCGTATAAACCATAGAAATGCAAATATCACATTTGGAGAGTGAAATTCTGAAATCAGGGTGATAGTATGTTTGAGTGAGGGCCCACTTTTTTTAAATTAACATATTGTTGTTGTGTTTTTTTTAAAGTATATTTTAAATATGTTGTGTGTTTTTAAAACATGTGTGTGTGTTTTTTTAATATACTTTATTTCAAAGAGAGCAAAGGAGAGAGAAAAGCATTGATGAGAGAGAAATATTGATTGGCTGCCTCCTACACACATCCTACTAGGGGTCAAGTCCACAACCCAGGCATGTGCCCTGACTGGGAATTGAACCATTGAACTCCTGGTACATGAGACATTGCTCAACTAACTGAGCCACATTAGCCGGGCTGAGGGTCCTTTTAAGAGTTGCAGACTTTGTGTATGCTCACAGATCAGAAGAGGGTAAGGGAGTCCTCTGGGGACTATTATAAGGACAGTAATCTCTTAACAAACTACCTTTCCAACCTAATCACCTCCCAAAGGCTTCACTTCCTAATCCTATCACATTGGGGATTAAGATTTATCATGACTTTTGAGACACCACAAATATTCATACCATAGCAGTAACATAGATACGTGTATTTAGGTTGCTTCTAGATCACTATGGCCCAACCATGAAACAGTACAACTGTATGAATTTAGCCAGCCATGTTCTCCATGCCTACACCTGTATGCCCATCTACTATTCACTTTTGTTAATATAACTAGGTTAAGATTGCTAACAACCTGTACAGCCAAATGTTAGAGAATATTATAAAATTGGACATTATATTACTAATCCTATATAATAAAAGGTTAATATGCAAATTGACCGACAGAGGAATGACCAGTTGCTATGAAGTGCACTGACCACCAGGGGGCAGATGCTCAATGCAGGAGCTGCCCTCTAGTAGTCAGGGCACCAGAAGCCAGCCTCATGGCTGGCAAGTTCAGTGGAAGGAGCCTCTTCTGCCTCTGCAGGAATGCTAAGGATACCCAACTGACAGCTCCTGGACTGCAAGAGGGTGCAGGCCAGGCTGAGGGACGCCCCCGCCCCACCCACTCAAGTGCACAAATTTCATGGGCCTCTAATGTCATTATGAATTCAAATTTAATTAATTAGCTCTCTCCCAGAGTCTCATTTTTCTGCATCTACCTGCCTCTTGCATTCTGCCACACAAAGTATAAGCCTGGCAGAAGCCCCGTGGGTTCTCTTTCTCTTGGTAGATAGTATTCCAAATCCAAGGCCCATGCTTATGAGGCCAAGTGGGAGCAGAAAAACTACATGCATGAGACTGCTTTTTCCAACAATTATCTTTCTTTTCTACCCTCAGCTTCCATCAGATCATGTTTACCACAGATACATAATAGAGCTAGTTCACTTTCTCCACATCCTTAGACCAAGCCCCTATGATTTCTTGGTAGACGATGATGCTCTCCTCACTTGCTCTTTTCCTTTTTACTCAATTCATTCTCTACCCAGACTATAATTACACAAACACATTAAAAAATATTACCTGAGTCCCTGTTTAAAGTAATTTAGTTGCTCTCCATATAAAATACAATTTATTATAAGTGTCAACAGTCTCTGTGGGTTCAAATGTTTTCATAATCTCATCTAACAGGCTCTCTCTTAAACTCACTGTGAAAACACTCCCCTAATTTTCATTTAGTTCCTTGAATCTGCAGAATGTTCTCTTGTCCCAAAGTCTTTGAATTGTTAGTTCCTCTGCCTGAAATATTTTTTTGCCTAGATATGGACATGGCTGACTTCTTTTTATGTGAGTTTCACCTTAAATTTCAACTTCTGAAAAAGACCCGGGCCATCATATCAGGTTCTCTATTGCTGGAATCCACCATTACCCAATTCTACAGTATTCTGAGGTTTCTGAAAATTTGTACTTCAATTTTAAAATGTTGAAAATATAAAGTCATTTGCATAGTATGTTTTTTTCTTTAAAACATGTATCTCAAATGGAAATCATGTTATAAAATTACTTGTTAATTATAACGGCCTCTCCTTGCCACAATTGAGCTCACTTCCTCTCACTTCATATTTAATATAACCTTTATATTAAATTTGTCATGAAGAAAAACTGACTGTACCATAATTATTTTATAATTTGTCACAAAGAAAAAGTGACTGTACCATAATTATTTTTCTCACATAGTTCCTTGCACATAGCAAGCATACCAAAACATGTTTGCTCTTAAATGATTTATGCCAGAAATGTAAACTAGAAAATTAAAATATCTGACAATTCAAAACTAAGAGGATCAAATAATATAACCAAAAACTATACTCCCCAAATTCTCTCTTATAAAATATACAGACAAGTACGTATTAGTATAATCTATAATTACTTGATATATATATTACTCTCTGTTATAAACATCTACAAAATTCTTCTCAACATTAAAATAATAATAAGGTTTTATTTGCAAAATTCTCGTGCTCATGCTTTTTATGTCACCTCATAAATACTGTGCCGTTGTTTGGGTTTATTCAATATATTTGTATCCAAAATAATAATAAAATATTACTTCTAATATAGCATTTAATTAAACTAATTCATAAGTATTTTTTAGAAAGCTTAAATATAACTATGAAATTGTAGTATCTGATAAAGAATATTCTTTTGGTGCTTAGGGAAAGCAGATAAAAGAGTAGAAATTGATTATGTAATGTTTTGAGTGTGGGAAAAGGCCTTGTCCTAACAAATTAGCACTGATTTCTGATTACCTGACAGTGTAACTCTATTTCATGAAGTCCTTGAGCAAATTTTCTTCTAAATATGAATAGTGACTCACAGAATATCTCTGACAATCAAAATACACAACAGAGGACTATTAAGAGATTAAAAAATGTCAGAATCATAGGAGAGAAATTTCAATAGCTTTTTTTTTCTTTTTAACCTATTTAATTGACAGACCAGACTTATCTCTACCATTATGTTCCTTATAAATGTAAGTTCCAAAGATCATTTGTCTATTCTATATACAAAAGAAAAGAAAAAAAGAAACCTGGAGTGATATTATTTATCAATATTTACACTCTCCTCATCTGTAAGTTTGAAAATTTATAGATTTTGTGGGATGTTAAAAGTTATTTTCTGTATTAGTTCTAAATTTAATTCATTGTTCTCATGTAAATTTACTTTCTAAGGCAGGTGAATAAAATGTAAGGATTGAGAGATGGCACACATCCATTGAGAAATATTTGAGTGTATAATATTTGCTAAGGACTGATATAGATTCTGACCATACAGAAGTAAATATGGAACAAAAGATCCTTGCTTCAGGAGCTTAATTGTGGTAAGGAGATACAGGTTACAATTAACAAATATGTTTATAACATGATGTCCATTTGAGACACATGTTTTAAAGAAAAAAGAACATTCTATGCAAATGTCTTTAGATGGACCATCTCTGAGGAGGCCACATATGACCTAAGATCTGAATGATGAGAAAAAGCATGTTCTAAGAAAAACAAACTTTATAGGATAGCATAGGACTTGGCATTTCCAAGAAGCAAAAAGAAAGCTATTGTGGCTAGAGCATAGTGGAGAGAAAATTGTTGCTAGATGAAATCAGAGAAGTATGTGTGAGCTTAATGTAGAACATTATGAGCTGACCATGGTAGATTCTGATTTCACTCTTAGGGTAGTTGGAACCAGGGAGAGATTGCTTTTTATTATTGTTGTTTTTGTATTTTTAGAAAGAAATGCATATATTCATTGTGTACAATTTGGTGAACTTGGACATATGCACATACCCATGATCACATAACCACAATTAAACTAATAGACATATCTAACACTTCCCAGTTCCTTGTGTACCTTAGTGTTGGGTTTGTTGCTGTTGTGTTTTGGGGTGGTTGTTTTATTTTAGTGAAAGAGCAACAGAAATGAGTCTAGGTGCCAAAAGAAGTGTGAATTAAAAGAAATGGGGAGGAGGGCAGTCTTGGAAAAAGGAAAGTCACAAATGTCATTGCATTAGGGAAGGTGAGAGGTAATTGTGGCAGTGGCAATAGAGAAAAAAGTAGAGTTGTGGTATACTTTAGAGGCTGGACATTTAAAATTAAACATTATATTTCCTGATTTAAAAGTTTTCATTTTATATATAGTTACAAAACAAAATATTGAATGGCCATCTATCTTTTATGTTCACTCATTAATGTTTTACTAGAGGCCTGATGCATGAAATTCATGCAAGAGTAGGCCTTCACAGCAGCAGCTGCCTGGATCTCTCCCTTGCAGTGGGGAGGCTGCCTTGATCCAGCGGCTGCAACCCCGGCTTTGTCACAGAAGGACTTCTGGTCTAATTGGCATGTTACGCTTTTATTATTATAGATATTTTAGTAATTTTAAGACATTTACAATTTCTTTTTTTCATTAAGCATGTCAGAACTTTTAGATAAGATGTTTCATTGCACTGTGGAGACATCTTTTGATAAAGGAAATGTACATTCTGTTGAGAAAAACACCTGTTTTTCCTCACTCTGTATATTATGCCATTATTTAGTTAGTGTTAATTATACAGTGACACATAGTTTTTAAGTCATTATAAAGCTTCACAAACATTTATTGAATTCCAATAAATATTCTAAGGTATGAATGAAACCATGAGGGTAAGAGCTACAAATCAGACACTGTACAAAAGAAAAAATAAGTGGTGATGAAGTCCTTAAAAAATTATAAATTAAGCTAATAAGTGCTTATCTAAACTTTAGCCACCTCAGATGCATAGCATATTAAGAAAGAATAACCTGCCATTTCATTCTGAGAAATTAATGCTAAATCTAATATTCTAGTACTCCTATCTAATACTTTTGAAGGTCTAAACAGAACCTATATTCAACATAAACTAAAATTAAGTTTAATTCAGGTTTTCAGTTTACTAGTAAATGTATGTGTTATAATCAGAGAGTGCAATTTTGAAATATAAGGATTAAACTATTATCATATAAGGACAATGCTTTCTAAATTCAATTAGGTACTACTATGGGTTGCATAATCAGAAATTTGAATTGTTTAGATATAGATCCAGGATTATATACAGGTCATTTAAAGAAGCATAAGCATAGACAATTACATTTAAAAAGTAAATGAGAGAATTTCAGGATATCAGAAGTAATGAACATGGCATAGACTACAGTTATTCTCAAAATATATTTGACATTGAAGAATCTTACACTAGTCAAACTAGAAAATAAATTGTAAACAGCAGGATCCAATCCTGGGTCACTCTTCTGCAAAAAACTCCTAAACTTCTCATGTAAAGAGGCTTTTAAAAAGTAATCATAAATAAATAAATAATAAATAAATAATCAACCAACCGCTGTTGTTTTTTTTTAAATATTAGGATCATAATAAAAACAATAAACTCCACATTTTTTTTTAATTTAGCCATACTCTGAAAAATAGAATGGAATAAAGCCAGACTAGGAATATAATTATTAATAATGCTGCTATTAGGAATAAACCTTTTGTCATTTTATGTTTAAAGATTAATCTTTTGGGGCATCTTAGTTATAAAGAGCAAGCAGCACCTAGCTCAAATACACCTTCTAAAAGTTTTTGTGTGAATGATAAATAAACAAGTTCCTCTTGGAAAGAGAGGTAATACTACTCTGTATTACTCCTGTACTGACATCTTTGAGTTTCTTTTAAAGAAATGATAATACAGATTGGCTATTATTCAGACTTTCAAGATCTAATTCAATTCTTGCCAAAAGAGCTAAAAGGTGGGACTGCAATATTGCTTCAGAAGTAAGGAAGCAAACACTCTTAGTCACTTCGGGGCTGTTAACAAAAGTATAAAAGACTGCGAGGCTTAAAAACAAACATTTCTTCATCAAAATTCTGAAGACTGGGAAGTCCAACATCAAGGCACCAGCAGAACCTGGCTTGCAGATGATTACTTTCAAGATGTATCCTCACATGGCCAAGAGTGCAACCTCTACTCTTACTAGTTTTATTAGGGCACTAGTCCCATCATCGTGATTCTACCCACGTGAACTAATTTAACCTAACTACTATAGGCTCCATCTCCAAACACATCACACAGAGGATTAAGGTTTCAACATGAGTTTGGGGGATGGAGGGCAACAATATGCAGCCATAACACTGACTCCTTGTAGGGTGTTTAAAATCTTTACTTCCTTAGGGCCAAGCACTCAATAATTAAGCAAAAATATATTCAATTTATCTCTTTTGGACTGAAAGAGTCAATAAATTTCCCAATTTTAATAGCCTCTACTAGTAAATCAGAGAGATTTAGACATGGGAAAGAACTTTAAATATTTAGAATAGCAACACCAAAATTGTATTTAGTTAGTCCTTTATTGGGTGAGTGTTTAACATTGCCCCTACATTAAATCTTATCATCACTTGGTATAGGACTGGCTACCTATCACTCCAGTGAAAATATATTTCATTAGATAATTTAGTCTTCATTGAGTATAATTTGTGCAAAAAGTAATGACGTGGAAAGCTCATCTATGTTAAAAAGGTCTTACAAAAGAGGAGTTGTTAACTAGACTTGAAAGAGCTAATGAATCATTCAATGGAAAACCTCACTTGAACAGGAAGTACAACACTATTTGGATATTACCTTTTTAATTTAAATGCAAGAATTAATTCTAAAGTGAAGCTCAACCATTTCCATTAAACTGTAAAGAAGTGTGGTGCAATGCAGTTTACTGATACTTAAGACCACCAAAAAACAATTTTCACACCTCATTGCTACACATAAATGAAAGGCAAAATGAAATCTGAGACATTTAATAGGAGCCCTTTAGGCTCTTTGATCACTCATTATGTGGATTTATTCCCTACAATATCATATTAGCTTCCCTGCTTTAGACATCAAAACTAAAAATGATTATGATTAGATGTAAATATTGCAGGTACCAGAACTCCAGTAAACTCCTTCAGCTCAAGTGATTGAAACACTCTTATCTTTCATTTTTACAATCATCACCAAACATATTTCCCCACACTTGCACTTCTTGTCAATATTAATGGAATCAATGTATACATAATTGCAGGATGATTTGAGTATTTAGTTAATCAATATTCTTATTATAATTTATTTAAAGTAACAGATCAACTTTCTCTAAATCAGTATCTTAAATGTTTAAAAATATATAAAATATATGTTTGTGTATAGATATATATAGATATATACAGATAGATAGATAGCAGATAATAAAAAATTCTGGATTGTGCTAATAAAGTGAAAATTTCTGCATAATTATCTTAAAAGCACCCTAACATTACTACAAAGTGTATGAACCACCACAAATGTCATAGGGAATTATTATATTCAGAGTATTAGAGTCATTAAGAGTGTGTGCTTTGCCCTCATATAAACCAGGCAGGAGATCTTGCTTCCCTACAATGTGTGATTTTCATCTCTTTATAATATTGCTAAGCCTCAGTTTCCTCATGTAAAAAAGGAAGTATCACTAGTAACTATCTTACAGACTTGTGGTATTAGATGAGGTAATGCAAACAAAGCACTTCCATGAATGCCTGACATGGGACAGTAAGGGGTCACTTCATTATTTGGATTTAAATATATGGCCATACTAATAAGACAACTGATCCAAATTGTAGTAGTTGAAAACTGTTTTCTTTACAAAATGACTGAATAAAGGAAACCATGAATGAACTGAAATACTTAATATTGTTATTCGAGGCAAAACTAAATAAACAGATGTCTTTTCCCGATACATCAACTCTTATTTGTGTATATAGTACATTGTAATACATGAAATGGGGATAATAATGTTAATAATAATAGAGATTAATTGCCTAATTACCTACTTTCAGTTACAACTGTTATAGTTCAATATTTTTTATATTGACTTTACAATTGTTCATAAAATATAAAAATAATTTTTTCTCAACTTTCCTGAAATATTTTTATTTCATAGCTAGTTAAGTATTAATTGTGAAGAGGTAAAAAACTGGACAAATCTATGAATATAAATTCTATACCTCCCATGTCAGCTCAGGGATTCCTGGATTTCTGATAGGTGGTTCCTCACTCCTTATACACAGCCCCACTTCAAACCTTGATTCCTGTGAGTCCCTCCAAATTTACCACTGCAATTTCTGTCTTAAATTTAAAGGAGATCAGGGAGGAATCCAAGATGGCAGCATAGGTAAACACCTACACTGCTGCCTCGCACAACAATTTCAAAACTACAACTAAAAGACAGAACGGACATCATCCAGAACCACAGGAAAGCTGGCTGAGTGTAAGTTCTACAGCTAGAAGGAAAGAGAGGGGCTCACAGAAACCCAGAGGAGCTGCAAAAAGCCAAGGTACGGAGACGCGCGCACTGAGAGAGCGGGTGCCAGAGTGCCTGGCTGGCTTTCTCTGGCGGGAGGGAAACGGAGACTCCCAACGGCACTGAACCCCTTGTCCTACGACACTAAACCCCAGTTCCAGCATAAACTCATACGGGGGCAGTTTGGACTGTGAAAAGGGAGAGGTGCACGGAAATTTAGGGGAGTAGCAGAAGATCAGGTCTGGTCTCGCATGAGCATGGTGCTGCGCAGAGGACAGATTGCTGATTGTGCCACTGGCTTTCGCGAGTGGGCGGGAGACAGACGCTCCCAACTGTACCACTTCTGACTCCACTGGGCCCCTGTTTCGGGTGAAACCCTGGGGACCTAGACTCATGTGGTCCTAGTGCACAGGGGAGCTGGAAAGGCAGTTAGAAGCACTGCGGGCGTGCGCACAAGGACCGCTCCAGCCATTACCCAGTCACGTGAGACTCAGGGGCTGTGGAGGGCGGGACCTACTGGAAGGCAAGGCGGTCCCTTAAGCCCTGAGACTCCACCCATCCCAAGCTCAATAGAGGCTTCTTCGGTTTTGCATCTGGTATCATAAGGCTGAATTCAACACAGAAGTTTCCCCGGCATAATGAAAATGCTGAGACAAAGGAAGGGATCACAAACAAAAGAAATGGAGGGAAAAAAACGAGTGGATATAGAGTTCAAAACCACACTTATAAGGTTTTTCAAGAATATCTTAGAAAAGTTGGATAAATTTAGTGAGACCCAAGAGGAGATGAAAAAGGACCAACTAGAGATGCAAAAGAGCCAACTAGAGATGGAAAAGAACCAACTAAAGATGATAAAGGACCAAATAGAAATTAAACATACACTGACTGAAATAAAAAATATTATACAGAGTCCTAACAGCAGACTAAAGAAAGGCAAGAATCAAGTAAAAAATTTGAAATAGAAAGAAGCAGACAACATTCAACTGGAAAAGCAAGAAGAGAAAAGAATCCAAAAATGTGAACATAATGTAAGGAGACTCTGGGACAGCTTTAAGCGCACCAACATCAGAATTGTGGGGGTGCCAGAAGAAGAGAGAGAGCAAGATACTGAAAACCTGTTTAAAGAAATAATGACTGAAAACTTCCTACATTTGGTGAAAGAAATAGACTTACAAGTCCAGGAAGCACACAGAACCCCATATAAAAGTAATCCAAATAGGACCACACCAAGACACATCATAATTAAAATACCAAGAGCAAAAGAGAAAGAGAGAATATTAAAAACAACAAGAGAAAAACAGTTCATTACCTACAAGGGAGCACCCATACGACTGTCAGCTGATTTCTCAACAGAAATGATGCAGGCCAGACAGGAGTGGCAAAAAATATTCAACGTGATGAATAGCAAGAACCTACAACCAAGAATAATCTATCCAGCAAAGCTAACATTCAGAATTGAAGGGCAGATAAAGAGCTTCACAGATAAGAAAAAGCTAAAGGAGTTCATCATCTCCAAACCAGTATTATATGAAATGCTGAAAGGTACTCTTTTAGAAGAGGAAGAAGAAAAAGGTAAAAGCCAAAAAATTATAAACGACAAATACTATCAACAAGTGAATCTAAAAATTAAGTGAATTAAAAATTTGATCAACAGAATAAACTGGTGAATATAATAGAATCAGGAGCACAGAAAGGGAGTGGACTGATAATTCTCAGGGGGGAAGGGGTGAGGGGTGTACAGGGAGAGACTGGACAAAAATCATACACCTATGGATGAGATCAATGGGAGGGAGCTAAGGTCAGAGGGAGGGGTGGGAGCTGGGTAGAGGGGTGCTATGGAGGGGAAAAAAGAGAAACAAATATAATAATCTGAATAATAAAGATTTAATTTAAAAAAATTTAAAGGAGATCAGCAAATTCTGAAAATCCTGGAATCCTTGGCACAAACAAAGAGTTTTGTGTATTGCCTCATGAACAGAAAATTGAAAGAACATTCACAAATAAATAAAAATAATCTCATAAATTTATTTTATTCATAGACTGAAATATTATAATGATCTCATTTGGGATTGTGGTAGTTAACCTCAAGATGGCTCCCAATGATCCACTTTTCTCTTGTGCATAACTTCTCCCATGTTGTATTATGATGGGTCTGTATGTGTCACCACTATAAAATGGCAAAAATGATTGTCTGTCACTTCTGAATTAGGCGATATGAAACACTGCAGCTTCCCTTTTACCCCATCCTCCCACCCCTGCTTTCCTCTCTCCATGTTTTCTCAGGTACCATGTTACACTGAGGGCACGGATATGGAGGATTAAAGTTTCAACTTATGATTTTGGGATGGGGTGCAACAATATGGTGCATGTGGTTGAGGAACCAGCTGCTCTGCCAATAATCATGTTAATGAACTGAGGAGTGGATCCTCCCACTCCAGTTAGATCTTCAGATGACTGCGGCCAACATCTTTACTATAACTCTATTTGAGATCCTGAGCTAGAATCACCCAGCTAAGCTAATCTGAAATTTCTGACACACATAAAGTATGAGATAAAGGATGTGTGTTAAGATAGTAAGTTTTGGGGCAATTTGTTATACAATCTTATCTAATAAAAGAGTAATATGCAAATTGATTGTACCTCTACCACACCACAAACCAGGACCATCAGCCATGCCCACCAGTCAATCAGGAGCGAGTATGCATATTAACCCCAACCAAGATATCTGTGGCCACGGACAGAGCAGGAGGGAGGCTTAGGTTTCCTGGGTAATGGAGGAAGCAAAGCTTTCACACACCCAGGCCAGCCCAGGCCTCCACTCAATGCTACAAAGTTTCAATTATAGAAGATAAATAAATCCCAACAAAAATGGCAGCAGCCACAGAGCTGGAGAGCGGGAGGCTAGGTTATCCCTGGTGATGGAGGAAGCTACCCTTTCTGCAGCCCTGGCCTGCCTTGGCCTTCACTAAGGCTACAAAGTTTCAATTACAGAGGTTAAATAAATCCCAATAGAAAGGCCTGTGGCCACAGAGTGAGCAAGAGGCTTGGTTTCACTCCAGGCTAGAAAATTTCAATTGTAGAAGATAAAGAAATCCCAGATACCAGGGTTGCTGAGGGGCGTGACCAGCCTGCAAACCACCACAGGCCTCTCGCCCAGGGTATCCCATGCCCCAAGGAAACACCCACCCTGATCCAGGACACCCTTCAGGGCAAACCAGCTGGCCCCCACCCATGCACCAAGCCTCTATCATATTTAATAAAAGTGTAATATGCAGATTGACCATCATTCCAACATACAAGATGGCTGCCTGCATGTGATTAAAGATCCTGCCCTCATGTGGACACAAGATTGCCACCACAAGATGGCCTGCAAGGGTGGGCAATTGTGGGTGATCAGGCCATCCAGGGAGAGCAGTTGGGAGGGAACAGGCCTGCAAAGGAGGGAAGTTGAGGGTGACCAGGCCTGTATGGGAGGACATTTAGGGGCAAACAGGCTGGCAGGGGAGTGGTTAGGGGATGATCAGGCTTACAGGCAGAATTAGTTAGGGGCAACCAGGAAGGCAAGCAAGCAAGCAGTTGAGAGTCAGCAGTCCTGGATTGTGAGAGGGATGTCCGACTGCCCTCCCTCAAGGGGTCCCATATTGGAGAGGGTACAGGTTGGGCTGAGGGACCCCACCCCCACCCCTAGTGCATGAATTTCATGCACTGGACCTCGAGTATAAAAATAAAATGAATTGAAGCAATGGATACATAAGAGAACAGAACTTTTGTTTGTGTTTCCTTTTATTTTCAGACCAAAACTTTTATAATCCATATATTTGCTTTCTCCCATTGGCCTTTTATTTGCTTATTCAGAGCTCAAGTTTTCATAAAGTATTTTTAGCTATTCAAAAATCTACACATTAAGGCTTGTTTTATCTATTTAGTTTTGTTTCTAATATCTGGGCTGATATCTGTCTCTTAATAAATATTAGTTACCACTTTCTCTTTTTTTACAAAAAAATTGAGATTTATGAAGTATGTCTATCTAGTCTTTTGAGGGGACTTGCCATGTGTGAAGCAGAAATTACTACTTGCATGCAGTCCTATCTATGCACATGCAGATAGTGCTCTCAGCTTTCTCTCCCTAACAGGGTTTTTTTTAAACACTGCAGTTTATATGCAAAAAGCAAACAAATAAACAAAACCCCACAAAATTTTGAACACAAATAAAGATCAGGAAGAAATAACCTTTGTTTTTATTCCTTCTGCCATGAGGAATTATTTAGAAATTGTAGAAATTGTAGGGGTACATAAGCATGTCCTTTTTTCTTTCTCCTGTATTTTTTACATTGCATTTGTATTGTTATACTTTCCTAAATGACCGACTTCTGCAATATGCTTCCATTTTACTTTTATAAGTATTTAGTGAAACAGTAAAAGCAAAAGGCAAAAAAGTTACCTGTAAATTAAAGGTCAGATGTGACAATGTCCAAACAACAGAAAATCAAGCTATGAGACAAGTGACCTTTTTTCAAATGATGACATAATGTGTTTTCTTTTGTACCTAAAACTACAATGCACAAGGGTAGCCAGTTAAATGTTATTCTCAAACTGTACTCTGTTACATAACAAAATAAAAAAAAATTCTGCACTTCAAGTTGGTATGGAACAAAATCTTTCAAATGGATTGTATGTGTTTTGTAGTCTTTTATAAATTAAGGAAGCCGTTTATTCCCCTGAAGATATCCCAGCTCAGTCACCATTTTGCAAGTTGAATTATCTAATTAACATTCAGATTACTTCAATTCTGCCCAACTTTAGTCAAACACACATGAGAGACTCCCAGAAAAAAAAAAACAGATCAGCTTAATCCAGTCAAACCACAATCATGTGAGATGGTATGCTTTTGTTTTATACCATTATATTTACAATGATTTGTTAGAATCCATTACATTTTAGAATGTAGAAAAATCTAAGGCCAGATTACTTGTGTTGTGGATATATGGCAATCTTGAAACATAATATTGACAAATTTAATGACATAAGATTCTTAATGTGGAAACGTTGTTATGTAGTGGATAAATTGTAAATTTTATAATTAGTTGACTCAAGTCCAAATCACTGCTCTGCCACTCACCAGCTACATAAATTTAAGTGAGAAATAGAATATATTAACATCTTGTTGTCCATCCATGCACTCTCCCAATTATATCCCTGAGTGCATCCAAAGTTAAAGACTATCCCAAATTGTAAAAATATAAATTTCCTTTGTCTCTTTTTAAATTTTATTTATACAGACATCATACTATATGTATTAGTGTTCTGGGCTTCTCTCACTCAATATTATGAGACTTATTTATTTTGTCCTACAGAGTTGTAGTTGTCATTGTTCAATGTTTTATTGAATTCAATTATGTCTATACAAAATTTATTTATTCATTCTCCATTACATTCAGTTTGAACTATTATGAATAATGCTGTGATGTTCCTTCTTGAATATGTCAGGTTGTGCATATACACACGCACTTTTATTGGAAAAAAATTGCTGACGCAGAGGATATGTCAATATTTAGCCTTAAATATCAGAAGTAGATTTTTTAAAGTGGTTTTACAAATTTAAAACTCTTCAGTGGTATTTGAGAGATTATGTCATTCCAGAAATTTACCAACTTCAAAATTTCCATTATAAATTTTAAGTTGCAGATATTGTATTTGCTGATTCTAATGCCCAATAAGAATACTCTGAGGGTTGCCAAAACAGGTTTGGTTCAGTGAATAGAGCATTGGCCTGTGGACTGAAAGGTCCCAGGTTCGATTCTGGTCAAGGGTATGTACCTTGTTTGCGGGTAAATCCCCAGTGGGATGTGTGCAGGAGGCAGCTGATTGATGTTTCTCTCTTATTGATATTTCTAACTCTCTATCCCTCTCCCTTCCTCTCTGTAAAAAATCAATAAAATATATATATTTTTAAAAAGAATACTCTGAGGGTTGTTAGATGGCATTTGATATGCCTTTGTTACATTATGTTTCCTATTCCATTTTGAACACTAGTGGCAGTGGAGTGAAAACCTTTCTCAGAGGATATATTCATTCATATAGATCAAAATGATCAATTACTTGTTTCTAAGATTTCCTTGTATTCTGCCATTGCTTCTTGCTCAGAATGAGCAAAGCCTTGAATAATATAATATTATTTACGGTCAATACCCTTTTGTAGCCCTAAATAAACATATATCAGTTTTACCTATTTTGTAGATTTAACCCTTTCATTTTCACCAGAATTTTATCATAGGTAGGTTGTATTGTGGCTAATTTCCAACTGTGATTCAGCTCCAGACTTGGAAATTTCCATCTAGGCAAACTACATCCTGGCATCAATGAGCAGAGGAAAAGGTAATAGGTGGAAAAGTAGAAAGATCCACAGAAATCTGTCATTGGCCTTGGAATGAGACAAGTAAGCTGTTCATGTATGTGGTTTTATCTCCTGAATTTATTCTTTTCACATATGGTAGAATGTAACATTTCCATTTTAAGAGTGACTTTTGCAGAACTGCTCTTTCTCTACCCTTCTCTGACATTACCAAAGACATTATATGTATTTCTAGTCCCAGGACTATCTGCTGTCATTCATTGTTAGGGTCACTTTTCACCCAGGCCCCAGTAACAAGCCAGCAATTATCTTTCAGGTCTAAAAAGTACCTCTGCATCTTTTGAGTTGCTCCGCAGCTTCCGAGTCCAAATTTCCAGTGATTTCTATCAAGTGCAATGTTCAGTTTCTGCCAAAGGCTCCAGTCAGCACATCCTACTTGCAGACACTATTAAACCAGCTGGCAATCAGGTCAGCAGCCTCAAGGGCATCTTTTAGTGCTTATTTTTGCTCAGGGCTCCATTCAAATTCTGTTTCTTTTTTTAAGTGAAGAATGTAATATCTCAGAAAACCAAAGATTCAACTGTCTTTGGGCTTCCTGGTTAGTGGCAGGGTCTGTAAAAATAGTCACTTATTTCCCACAGTTTGAGGTGTTTTTTTCTAGTTTCTCCAGACAATATAATTCCTCAAAATTTAACACACTGGGATTACCATATAAGTTCACCTGTGTTTATCAGACATACACTACTTGTCAGTATGGAAGACTTAAATTCTTCTGCATTCCTTCCTCCAAGGAAGCAATTATCATGCTATCATCAATGCAGGGAACCAACTTATTCCTAAGTTATCACATTTATATGCCACTACATTACATTATGTTGTATGTCAACATATTTAAATATCCTTATGGAAAAACTATAAGTATATACTGAAAAATATTTCACACAAAAATGAAAATAATCTCATACTAGGTTCTAAACAGTTATGAAAAAGAAGGCGTTAGCCAAGTCTTTTAGGGCATACCAGTCACCTTTGATACTTCCTGTACATTCTTTACTAGATTGTTTATCATGTAAGTAATGAGGAGATTCACCTTGTTATATCCTCAGATGGCTGTTGTCATATTCCATTGAGTGAGTGGGATTTAATGTTCTCACTTCAGACATTTCTTTAATGAGAACAATAATCTCACATTTTCAAAACTCAATACTGTTTATTTTTCCTACAAAAAGGGGTTGAGCAATACGAATGTTCCCATTCAGCATGTCTAATTAAAACTAGGTAGCATCCCTTTCACACATAATCCCAATTCCAATTTCACATTCAAATAAGAGCAATAGAACCCTGGAATATCCTATCTAATAAAAGAGTAATATGCAAATTAACCATACCTCTGCTACATCACAAGCCATGTCCACCAGCCATGCCCACCAGTCAATCAGGAGCAAGTATGCAAATTAACCCCAACCAACATGGCTATGGCCACAGAGAGAGTAGGAGAGAGGTTTGGATTTCCCCAGTGATGGAGGAAGCCAAGCTTTCCACACACCATGGCTGACCCAGGCCTCCACTTAATCCTACAAAGTTTCAATTATAGAAGATAAATAAATTGCAACAAAAATGGCAGCAGCCATGGAGCTGGAGAGAGCAGAAGGCTAGGGTTGGCCCCAGTGGTGGAGGAAACCAAGTTTTCCTCAGCCCTGGCCTGCCTTGGCCTCCATTATCTTCAATTGTAGAAGATAAATAAATCCCAGATACAGATACTAGGGCCTCCACTTGGGTCAGTCGGGGGTGTGGACAGCTTGCAAACCACCACAGGCCTCTCGCCCAGCCCACCCCATGCTCCAAGGAATCTCCCACCCTGATCCGGGATACTCTTCAGGGCAAACCAGCTGGCCCCCACCAGTGCACCAGGACTCTATTCTATCTAATAAATGAGTGATATGCATATTGAACATACAAGATGGCTGCCCCCATGTGGTTAAAGATCCTGCCCCCATATGGACACAAGATGGCCACCACAAGATGGCCTGCAAGGAAGGACAGTTGTGGGTGATCAGGCCAGCAGGAGAGGACAGTTGGGTGCAATCAAGGCAGTTAGGGATGATCAGGCCAGCAGAGGAGGAAAATTGGGGGCAACCGGGCCTACAGAAAGGGCAGTTGGGGGGGACCAGGCCTGCAAGGGAGGACATTACAAGTGACCAGGCCTTCAGGGGAGGGCAGTTAGAAGCAAACAAGTTGGCAAGGGAGCAGTTAGGCATCAATCAGGCTGGCAGGGCAGTGGTTAGGAGTTGATCAGGTTGGCAGGCAGAAGTGGTTAGGAGCAATCAGGAAAGCAGGCAGGCGAGCAGTTGGGAGCCAGCAGTCCTGGATTGTGAGAGCGATGTCCACTGCCCATTTAGGGCCGATCCCTCGAAGTGTCCCAGAATGGAGAGGGTGCAGGCTGGGCTAAGGAACACCTCCCCCCCGACCCTCCATGCATGAATTTTGTGCACCAGGCCTCTAGTAGGGAATATATTCTCTAGTCATATTTTCTAATCTGTAGCTCAGTTATATGTACCCCTCACCCCCTATATGCATTCTAGCATTCACATCTGGACTTATAAAAAGAATCTCTCCTTTTTTGTGGGATCACTGCCAACTAATAATCCCAAGAAATGTTCCATACTATCCCCCCAGACCATCTCACTCATGCAAATGTGAAAGTCTGTATCCTTCCTGGAGATTGGGTGAACAGATCATAACCTTTCTGTCAATTATTTTTACATTCTGTTTCTTTACCTAACAGAGTAAATTCAACATAATTATCTAGTATTTTCTATGTTAAATCACAATTCTTAAAATAGAATTTAAATTTATATAAGCTTGGTTGTATAAAGTGAATTTAATAGTCAAATTACCATTTATAAAAGAATAAAATGCTAAGAAATTTAAGGAAGTGAAAGACTTGTATACTGAAAATTACAAAATATTTATGAAAAATTAAACAAGACACAGTATGGAAAGACAGACTGTGTTTATGGATTGGGGGAGTTAATATTATTAAATGTTCATAATATTCAAAGCAATATCCAGATTTAATACAATCTCTATCAAAATCCCAATGGCATTTTTCACAGAAATAGAAAAATAATTCTATAATTTTTATGAAACCATGAATAGTAACATCAATCTTGAGAAAGAAAAACTCAGCCAGAGACATCATAATTCCTAATTTCCAAATATACATACAAAATGTATGGTAGAACCATAAACACTAGACACATATAGCAGTCGAACAGAATAGGAAGCCCAGAAACAAACATCACATAAGTATGTACAGTCAACTGATCTTCAACAGGTTGCCAAGAATGCACAATGAGGGATGGAGAGTCTCTTTAACAAACGGTGTTAGGAAAACTGGTTATCTACACGCAGGAGAACAAAACTTGACACCTATTTTACACCACTCACAAAAACCAACTTTGTATAAATTAAAACTTTAACATATGACTTGACATTGTAAAATTTCTAGGGAGGGCGGGGGAAATAGGGAAAAGCTTCATGACATTGGTCTTAACAGTTATTTTATGAATATTACTTTAAAAGCCCAGATAACAAAAATAGTTAAACAAGTGGGACTAAATCACATTTAACAGTATCTGAATAGCAAAAAGAAACAATTAACAAAATGAAAATGTAATCTATAGAACAGGAGAAAATAAACCAAATCTTAAATAAAGAATTAATTTACAAAATACATAAATAACTCATACCTCTCAATAACAAAATAAAACAATCTAATTAAAAATGGACAGACAGCATCTGTCATATAGACCAATGGAATAGAATAGAGAACCCAAATATCCACCCAAACCACTATGCTCAACTAATATTTGACAAAGGAGGCATGAACATTCAATGGAGCCAAGATAGCCTCTTCAATAAATGGTGTTGGGAAAATTGGACAGATACATGCAAAAAAATGAAACTGGACCACCAACTTACACCAAATACAAAAATAAACTAAAAATGGATACAGGACTTAAACATTAGAAGGGAAACCATAAAAATACTAGAGGAATCCACAGGCAGCACAATCTCAGATATATGCCGAAAGAACTTCTTCACTGATACTGCTCCAAAGGCAATGGAAGCTAAAGAAAAATTAAACAAATGGGACTACATCAAAATAAAAAGCTTTTGCACAGCAAAACAAACCATCAACAAAACAACAAGAAAGATCACTGTATGGGAGAACATATTTGCAAATGTTATCACTGATAAAGGTTTAATCTCCAAAATCTACAGCCAATTTATACAACTTAATAAAAGGAAGATGAACAATCCAATAAAAAAATGGGCAACGGACCTAAATAGAACTTTTTTGAAAGACTACAGAAGGAAGGCCAAGAGATACATGAAAACATGTTCAAAGTCATTAATCACCTGAGAGATGCAAATCAAAACGACAATGCGATACCATCTTACATCTGTCAGAATGGCAATCATCAACAAATCAACAAACGACAAGTGTTGGGGAGGATGTGGAGAAAAAGGAACCCTTGTGCACTGTTGGTGGGAATGCAGACTGGTGCAGCCACTGTGGAGAACAGTATGGAGTTTTCTCAAAAAACTAAAAATGGATCTCCCATTTGACCCTGTAATCCCACTCTTAGGAATTTATCCTAAGAAATTACAAACACCAATCAGAAACGATTTATGCACCCCTATGTTCATAGCAGCACAATTTACAATAGCTACAATTTGGAAACAGCCTAGGTGCCCATCAGCAGATGAGTGGATCAGAAAATTGTGGTACATCCACACAATGGAATTCTATGCTGCCATTAAAAAGAAGGAATTCTTACCATTTGCAGCAACCTGGTTGGAACTGGAGAGTCTTATGCTTAGTGAAATAAGCCAGTCAATGAAGGAGAAGCATCACATGATCTCACTCATTTGTGGATAATAAAGAACATTATAAACTGATGAACAAAAGGATAGATACAGAGACAGTAAAGCTTCAAACAGACTGTGAAATTACAGCAGGAAGATTAAAGTTAGGTGAGGTAGATAAGAGGTCAATCAAAGGACTTGTATCTATACATATAAACATAACCAATGAACATAGACACTGGGGTTTTGGGGTATGCCTGGGAGGGAGGGGGGGCAATGGGGAGATATGTATAAAAAATTAATAAAAATTAAAAAAAATATTCACACCACAGAAAAAAATAAAAAATAAATAAATAAAAATGGACAGAGAAACTAAATTGGTATTTTTCAAAAAGGACATTCAAAAGGCCAACATATGCGTGAAAAGATGCTCAACACAGGGAAATGCAAATCAAAACCACAATGAGTATCACTTCATACCTATTAGAATAGCTATCATCAAGAAGACAGGATAAGCATTAGGGAGAATGTGGAGAAAAGGAAACACTTGTACACTGTTGGTGGGAATGTGACTTGGTTTTTCTAGTATGGAAAATACTATGGAGATTCTTTGGGAAATTAAAAATAGATTTTTCATTTTATCCAACAATTCCTTCTCTGGAGGAAGCCAAAGGAAATTAAAATAGGATATCAACATGTACTCCCATGTTTATTGCAGCATCTATACACTGAGTAGCCAGATTATTATGTCTCTGAACACATAATAATTAATCAGGCCACTCTGTGTGTGTGTGTGTGTGTGTGTGTGTTTGTGTGTGTGTGTTTGTGTGTGTGTGTGTTTGTGTGTGTGTGTGTGTGTGTATATATATATATATATTAGAGGCCTGGTATATGAATTCGTGCATGGGTGGAGTCCAGCCAGCCTGGCCAGGGGGAGGGGACGTGGGCAGTTGGCTGGCCTGCCTCCTGGTCGAACTCTTGGTCAAGGGGACAATTTTCATATTAGCCTTTTATTATATAGGCTAATACACTGAGTGGCCAGATTATTATGCATTCAGAGATCATAATAATCTGGCCACTCAGTGTATATATAAAAGCCTAAGCAATCATTCAACCAGTAGCTATGACCCGCACTGACCACCAGGGGTTAGATGTTCCAACCAGTAGGTTAGCTTGCTGGGGTCTAGCAGAATGGGATTGGGTGAGATGGGGCGGACATGCCCTGGAGCCCTCACACAGTCCCTCCCTGGTGCCAATAGTGCATTGGTGGGGTCCCAGATTGCATTAGGTCTCTAGTTATTTATAATAGCCAAGATATGGAAACAACCTAAATGCCCACCAAGGGATAAATAAAGATGTGATATGTAATATACATGAAATATTATTCAGCAATGAGAAAGAAGAGCATTCTGCTTTTTGCTTTATGACATTCAACATTGATGCACATTATACTAAGTGATATAAACCAGAGAAAGACAAGTAATGTCTGATATCACTTATATGGGATATCTAAAATAGCAAAACAAGTAAAAGACTAAAATGATAGCCACTAGGGGAAAAGGGTTAAGGTATAGGATAGATGGTGTCTAAGGGTACAAACTTACAACCAATAGTAAATATGTATTAGGGATCTAATGAACAGTATAATGAATATAGACAACAGAATTGCATTATAATTATCAAATTTGCTAAGAGACTAAACTTAAATTATTGGAGCCACTAAAAAGAAATGATAATTATATAACATGACAGATACTAATGATAGAGATGCTAATCTACAATGGCAATCATATTACAATTCCTAAATGTATCAAATTAACATGCTGTATATCCCAAATATGTTATTCTTCAAGTCTGCCACATCTCATACCCAAAGATATTATTCTTAGTTCCCCCTTTCCTTTATCCTCCACATCCAGTAAATTACTGAGTTATTCAACATCAAAATCTATCTTTAATCTATCCACACCTGTTCATCTTCACTAATATAATTTCTATTATTCCTTTACTTTAGTCAATCAGTGATTCCTGTTAACCTTAAAATGTAGTCCAACTTCTTAACAAGTTATTCAAAGCCCTTAATTCTTCAGATATACCCTTAATATTTTCTCATTCAGCTATACTCAAGTAACTTTATTTCCTCCAATACACCTTTTACATCTGTAAAATTTTACATAATTTTTTTATTGATTAATCTTAGAAAGAGTGAGGAAAAAGGGGAGGGAAGGAGGAATGGAGGGAGGGAGGGAGAAAGAGAGAGAGAGAGAGAGAGAGAGAGAGAGAGAGAGAGAGAGAGATTTGTCCTACTTATTTATGCATTCATTGGATGCTTCTTTTATGTGCCCTGACAAGGGATCAAATCCACAACCTTGGTGTAGCTGGACAATGCTCTAGACTCTGATTCCAATTATTACAGGCTGTTGTTGTTTCTTGTGATTAAGCCCCCAGTGGTCGGCAAACTTATTAGTCAACGCAACAGCAAACCACAGCTCATGAGCTGCATGTGGCTGGAGAGCTGTAGTTTGCTGACCACTATAACCTACTGAGCTACTCAACAAGTGCCTCACACATTGTTTTTTTTTTCTATTCTCTAAAGTTTAACATATGTCTCCCTTTTCTCCAGTTGACACCCACCCCCAGCCATTCCCACCGGGAGCAAGCACCCACCACCCCAGTGTCTGTGTCCATTGGTTATGCTAATATGCATGCATACAAGTCCTGGGATGGGAGGTCGGGGGAAGGTTTAGCTCAAGCAGTTATTTCATCCTCACATACAGTTTTTGATTTTTCTAAAGTTTTCTTCCCTTCAACTTATCCGATTTCTCGAATAAATCATCTTTTAGGCCTTAACTAATGAATCACTTTCTCTGGAATAGAATCTATGATCCTTCATCTCCCAGACTTTTAATTTGTAGTAGATACTCCTCCTTTGAACTCCTAGAGAATTATAGACATTATGAGTTTTGTTTATTATTATATCCCTATCTTTTAACCAATTTCCTGCTACTCAGTAGGCAAATCAATAAGGATTATGGGGTGAATGATTGGATAAATAAATGAAATCTACTGCAAGAAAAACAATCCATTAACAGTCTTATTGACACTGCATATTCTTCCTTAGATATTTCAAATTGATGTTTGGTCTAATTTTAAAGACTTGGCCTCATCTGGAATCTTATTGTTCTATTTGGTGTGTGAAGTAATACAATTTAATTTTTATATATATTTTGAGTCAGTGTTCTTTTTACATGCGCATTTGCTTGTATGAATCCTTTGCTATTTATATTTAGCTTTTTAGTACATATAAAATCAGCACAAAATTTGTCTTTCCCAAGCATAATCTAAAAATTTCTAATAAGACCAAAGACTAATATTTCTAAAATTGATTTTAGCTTATTCTAATCTGCATGGATTTGGTGACTTTCTTCACCATTACTCTTCTTTTTTTCTTTTTTAAAAATGATTTTAGAGAAAGGAAGGGAGAAAGGGGGGAGAGAGAGAAAGAGATGAGAGAAATATCTATCAGTTGCCTCCCACTCCAACCAGAAATCAAACCCAAAACCTGGATATGTGCCCCGATCAGAAATAACACCTGTCACCTTTTGGTGTAAAGGACAATGCCACAACAAACTGAGCCACACTGACCAGGGCACCATTACTCTTTCTTGAAAGCATGGTCTTCCTTGATTTTTGATACCAAAAATTCTTCTTTGTTGTTTTTTTTTTCCTTCTCAGTTTCCTTTGTCAAATTTATCCTACCTCTAGATCAGTGGTTCTCAAACTTTCTAATGCCTTGATCCTTTAATACAGTTCCTGATGTTGTAGTGACCCCCACCATAAAATTATTTTTGTTGCTGCTTCATAACTGTAATTTTGCTACTAGTATGAATTGTAATGTAAATATCTATGGTTTACAATGGCTTAGGCTACCCTGCTAGCGGTTCTGAAAGATGTTGTGACCCACAGGTTGAGAACTGCTAGCAGGGTCACCTAAGACCATTGGAAACCACAGATATTTACATTATGACTCATACCAGTAGCAAAATTACAGTTATGAAGTAGTAACAAAAATAATTTTATGTTTGGGGGTTACCACAACACAGGAACTGTATTAAAGGGTTGTGGCATTAGAAAGGTTGTGAACCACTGCTCTAGATCCTTCATGTTCTGTGCTCATTTCTTATACAATTCCGAGTCATCTCATGGGTAAATGTTTCTTTAAATAGTCATATTTCTGATTATGATCTCCAAGACTGTATCCTTATACAGTAGATCCTTGGGTTACAATGGAGATCCATTCCTACAGCACGACATAATGCGATTTTCACCATAAGTCGGAACCCTCCTATTTACATGGAGCATATATACAGAAGTAATGAAGTGAAACAGTAAAATAATTTAAAAGAAAGATAACAATTCCTGACCTTTACTTGTGGAAAATAATAAAGAACATAAAGCACATATGCACAAATATTGACATGATGGAACTTTTTTTCTATATATAAAAATAAATGGGAAATGGCGACGTAACCACGAAATGATGTAAGTGAGGTCCGACATAACCCAAGGACTGCCTGTATTTTGTTCCGGAATCTTTCATGATCCCTAGACATTATTTGTATCTTCAGGAATCCAATGAAAATATACATATTTTTGACTTCTATCTCCCAAACCATAAACAGAATAAAAAAGTTCATTCTCCTTAATTTTTATGAATGCCAATCAAACAATAAAACTTGTAACTGAGGCCCCTCTCTATAACACTATTTTGAATATTAGATAATTATTACCAATTTTTTCTACCTCTAGAAGATTTTGCATTTTCCTATCTTTGCCTAAGTTCAGCTCACAGCATCATTTAGTAATTGTATTATTGTAAAGACTTCCTCATTTATTTTATGCCAATCCTCCTCTTCTTGTTTATTCTTCATAGTATCACAAGGTAAATCTAATATAAAAAATAAAATGATTTATTGCATCTGATCATTTCTCATGCTTTCAAATGCAATGTCTGTAAGGTGTCCAAATATTCAATAGCAAAGCAAAAATGTAATCAACACCATCTGTCTAACTTCTGTTTTCAGTGAATAAAACCTTGACTGCTTTCTGTAGTATCATTTAGGTGTGACTTATTCGATTATTTTTTCAACGCATTGGAAGAATGCATATTATAAGCCAAGAATTATGTCAGACACAGAAGCTACAAGATTAATAGAATGTTATCTCTACCTTGGTCTGCACAAGTGAGAGACCCAGTAATATAAACAGAAAACCACAATATAAAATAATTGCAATTCAGGATATGAACATAGTTTTATGGCAACCTAAAATACTGAAAAATCAACAAAAGCTTCTGCATTTATAGGTAGGATAAAGTTTCAAAGGTTTGAACTAATTATTGATGACTATGAATATGATTTGAAGAAATAGAAAGGTTTTAAGGACAGAGGAAATCAATATTTATCAGAGTACAAGTCAAAAAATTGAACATAAACAATGAAATTTCGATATTTTAGGGATGTGATGCATATAATGGTAGTATGTTGAATTAAAAATCTCAGAAGGAAGCAAAAGAATTGGAAGGGTATTTCTACTTCACTGAGAATTTCCTTTATATATTTTATATGCAGATTATATTATAATTTTTACTAGAGGCCTTGTGCATGAAATCTGTGCATGGGTGTGATCCCTAGGCCTAGCCACTGATCTCTGCATGGGGACTCGGGTGCTGTGACTCAGGCAGACAGGGACATCCAGGCCCCAGGAGCCCAGGTGCTGCCCAGGGCCCAGAGGTCAGCTTGGACCTGCCCTTCCACACCCGACACTCACGCTAAATTTAGTAAGTATGAAACTTAGTATAGTAGGTCAAATTATCAAACTATTCCAAGAAGTTTTTCTTTGCCACTTGGTTATATTTTTGTGTGTAATACCATAATTCAGTCCCTTTCTTGGCATGTATTCTTTCTGCTATGAAAGTGTTTAGGTTTTGTGGATTCTATTTATCTGATAACTAAACTCTACTCTCTTTGTGCATAAAATATTCCTTGTTCTCCATTCAGCTCTTCAGTATGCTCGAGCTGAGATAACTGAAATATTCTTCATTTGCTTGAAATGATATTTCATCTTTTTTAGTCCAACTGAATCTTTCTGTCACATTTTTTTACTATATGCCTAAGTCTGGGGGGAAAGGCAACTGAATTTCACACCCATATAAGCGAGGAAAGGGTGTTGTTTTTTTCCTTGTAGTTAAAAAATACAACACAGAACCTCTGAAAGTTAAAGGGACATAAAGTTCTCATCCTTTGTGATAGAGCTCATTTTTATTGCCAAAAAATCAAGATTATTGGTTATTATAATAATTTTTTAATCATATGAAGAATCAACCTGGTAGTTTAGAGAAAGGCATATTTACTTAAGAAATATCCAACTATACAGGTTAAGTTTTCTGTGTTGGATAATTACATTACTTTTATTTTTGCTTCCTGAAATTCCCAAGCTTTGTGATCCTCAGTTAGAGGCAATTTTTTTTGAGGGGGGGATGGGACGGGGGTGTCATAGAAAACAAATGGATTTAGAGCCTTCTATTTGAAATTAAATGTATTTATTTTTAAAGAAACAAAATTGTGGTAGAAAAAGGCAAGGGAAGAAAAAGAAAATATTCTGTTTTACTTTAACATTAGTAAGATATAATATAAACATTAAAACCTGAAGCATTCGCTATGCACCTTGAGTGAAAGTGAGATTAGCAGTGGTTTTCTCACAGGTAGGAAAACTGAACCCCAGAGAGATTAGCAGATACAGGTTATTTTGACAAACTATCCTGAACACAGGTTTAATAACAACTAATCCAACACCCTTTTTTCCCTGATATTTCTGGTGATTGGGAGGGAAATTAATCTCTCTAGACCTAGTTGGGTTGCTCAATGATTAGAACGTCAGCCCACAGACCACAGGTTCAATTCCAGTTCCTCGGTTGCCAGCTTAATCTCCAGCCCGATCAGAGCATGTGCAGGGGAAACCAATCAATATGTCTCTCTCACATTGATGTTTCTCTCTCCCACTTTGATGTTTCTTTCTCTCCATCTCTCCCCTTCCTCTCTCTAAAAATCAATGGAAAAATATCCTCCGGTGAGGATATTAACAACACAAACTAAAATAATAATAATATTCCCTCTAAAGTAAACGTAACTTTTAGGATTAAAGAATAAAATCATTACAAATAATAGTTGGGCATAGATTCTTCATTTACAGCAGTGAAGCTGATGCACAGCACATATAGATAGGAGCTTGGCCTTTAAATCCAGTTGTTCCATGCACATGACTATTTCGCTCTTTAGATCCAATTATAGGTTTTACAAGCAGTCATAACTTAGTAAATCAGACCAGATGGCTTTCATAGATGCATTTCTTTGGGTAAATTGGCATAATATATAAGAAATAAGCAACGAACATTATTTTCCAGAAGTTATAAAATCATCAGTCTGAAGTGGAAATATTTTAAAAATGAAATAGGTTTTGAGGAATCAGCCTAAAAGAGTTGCAGTTCTTTAATAGACCTTCTCTTTGTTTTTCCCACTTCCCACTGCTGTTTAACTTCTTCAATCCCAGTCAGCAGCAAGAAATTATTTGCTGGATAAACTATCCGAGACCCTTTGTTCACTCTGTTTGAAAGCTATAGGTGTGTATATATATATACACACCTATATTTCAAGCAATTCTTTGATTTCTGGTGAGTAAAAGAGAAAAATGTATTTTTAATGACAGCTTTTTCTTGGGTTTACTCACTAGAGTTCTTTATGTTTAAATATATCAAAATCATATATTAATATGGTTTCACCAGGATACTTGATATTTATTGGCAGATTGAACTTTACCTGTAATAATGCCAGTTTAAGATTAATTTAATAAAAATTTGATAGGAAATTTATATTTATTTTCTTCATTTTTGCCTATTGTTCTTATAAAGAATAGTTTCAACAAAGTTCTGTTCATGTATCTTCAAAATAAGTAATGATTTAACACAGTTTTTGTTCTCATTCATTCTACAAGGAAATGATCATTATGTTAAACATTATGTTACTTAAAACTAATGACCTGTAAAAACATATTTGCTATTCACAATGAAAATTATAATACTTCAGAACCAAAGCAGTATAGCAAGCTAGAAATTTTTTTCTTAAAAAACATTGAACTATAGCATGCAGCATACTAGCATTTCATTATCAATCTTTCAATTACAAGAAATCTGAAAGAAAGATAGGATGTGACAAACTAAATGGAGAGAAACTTGCAGCTGAATATGAATCTTGGAAAAGAAAATATTTCTCAGACTTATCATTTCTTGAAGCTAATGGTCTCTTTTAAGAGCAGCTTCCAGCACCTGTTTCTCTCCCAGCGTGACTTCTCTGACTCACAAAGAGAAATGGATGCTATAAAGGCAAATTGAGATCTATTTTCAGTGGTTCTTTTGACTTCTGTGAGCATTAAGTGTATTTTGCTTTTCATTGGGCATGAAATAATTTCCATCACCTAATAGCCTCATTTATTGAAAATTCAGGGGAAAGAACATTGTGCTATTAAAAGACTGTAATGAGAGCAATGCATTTAGTCTGTTAAAGTGATCATGAAATTATTTACATTAGTCACTATGATGAAAACCATATATATATATATATATATATATATGCACACACATACTCACACACAAATGTAGTATATAAAATGAGAACAGCTACAAAAATCAGAAAAGGAAAAGCAGTAAAGATTAAAAGTCTAATTTTTTTTTCTTAACTGGAAGAACATTTTAGGGCTTATATTTCAAAAACATTGCTTTAAAATTGAGATAACACTTGACAGCCATACATTTCCAGGTTATTTTTTCATGTGTATATACAGATTCATACATACAGATAAACACACACATACATACATACATATATATATATATACATAAAAGCTTTGTGTGTGTATATATATATATTATTTTCCATTATATACTCATGTATGTATATACACTCACACTTTATATCTTCTATTTAGATTCATATTTAATGATGTTCAATAAGCCTGAACAGCAGATCACAGAATTTCTGACAAAATATTTTCATCTTATCAAAAGAAACAACCCTTGGGCCAATTTTGTTTTCTCTCTTTGTCAGTAAATTAAAAGAGGCAGGTGCACATCTGTAAGAGACTAAAATTACCTCAAGGTTGAGTGTGATACTTCCAGAAAAATAAGATGGAACTAGTCTAGAGAGAGATTTGTAAGTAAGAGGGAATTATTTACTCAGGCTTACTCCACATTTTCTTTATGTAAAGCTATGTGTTTCTAAAATCTTACACTATTATCTCCCTATCTTAATGAATACTTTTGTGAAATTTATAATGTTCCTGTAAAAAATCAGCATGAAAAAGTCAGACAATCTAGGTGGTCATGGGCATAAGGTTACTATTTGAAAAAATAGCACTGTTGCTGAGGATATGGAGGTGTCTTAGATATACTAGTATTATTATTTTGCTCACCTCTACATGAAATGTCTATCAAGAGGGAAAGTGTAAGAGACTTTCAGTTTTTCTCAAGAGGAAGAAAAAACAACAATAGTGATTTCATGGTTTTTGACATGAGGCTCTAAGAAACTGCCTTTGGGTCATAATGATTGTTTTATTATTATGCAGTAAAATCAAAATATTGTTTACTTTCTAAGATACTTGCCGGAAACCAATTCCAGCATGTAATAATTACAAGAATTTCATCAAAAGGTTGGTGAAGCTTGGGGATCTAAACAAGGGTGAGCCACATATATAGTTTACCTGTTGGAACCCTTAAAAGGCACTTTCCCCAAACCTGAATAGGATAATTGTTAACTGCCAGACAGCTCATGGCATTTTATTGCTTCCTGTTGGTCAAACACCTGAACAGCTGTAGGCTATTCCCCAAACTGACAATACCCCAATATCTGTAAACCCTACACTTTGAAGTGTATATCTCCACCTTGCCTTAGAACAAATTGTGTTGAATAAAAGCAGGGGTCCTTAGACAAGGGAGAGTCTTTAGCGCTCTTTAGCTGAAGGTCCTCTGACCCCCAATGCCTTTCAAAATTATCTTTCATCTCTGGACTCTTTAATCATCTACACGCAGCCCCTTTCTCCAGAATGCTGAACCCTTTGAAAGGCTGGGAAAAGAACCCCGGCAGATACTATGGAAAATTAATGTAAAAACACATGCAAAGTATATAGGACAGTGGCAAGTACATTGTAAATAGTCCATACATAGTAAAATAACAGGTATTAATAAATAGTAGTGATTGTTACTCAAAATGACACTAGTTAATAAGGGCTATGATAAAATTTAATTTTTGTTATGTAATTATAAAGGAAGTTCAGCCAGCCCAGACTTAAATATATTGGGTTGTGTCTCTTGAGACCTTCTCAAAGTAGAATCATCCTCTTCAATTGAATCTTGAAGGCAGAACAGAATTTAATGATATGCAGGAGTAATTCAGGCATAAGGAATGGCATGAGCAAAAGCAAAGGTTCAGGGATGACCAAATAGTTCAAAATGTGCCAGAATCAGTACTTAACATATAAAGACATAAAAGTATAAGAATGTTATCATGCAACATTGTAATTTATATGTTTTGTTTCTTTAGTAAAGTATGATATCACTGAGAGCAGTAGTTTGTCTTGAGTATCTGAGTATCTCCCAGTGGGTTTTCCAGCATAATTATCATTTGATGAATGAATGAAAAAATTAGTCATATGTGGTCATTATTCTCTAGAGTGTATGTGGTACAAAAGAGGAAAACAAGTGATATCAGATAGGAAAACTAATGATTTAATTCAAAGAGATAAAAGATATATGCATAAAGTACTATAGAAGCTAAAAGAAAATGTGATTACTTATATGAAAAGAAATGGAGAGCTATCAGGCAGCCAGAATGGAACTTGAAACCCCAAAAAATGGTTTCTGTGAGTCATGTTATTTGCTCACGCTCTCTCAAGGAGCTGGTGAATAAGGAAGGCAGTGAGTAGAACATGTCTGTTTGAGGTAGAAAGCTGTAAAAGAAAACACAAGTAACAAGAGTCCAGGCTGGTGGAGCAAAACCCATCATACCCAATAGGCTGTTGGAACCCAATTGATGCTGAGCTCTCAATCAGAAAAGTCATGAGAGCAAATAAAAGAAGATGTTAAGACAATGGTAGAAACTTTGTCACCAGTACTTCCAATAGAGGGCAGAAATGGTAGGAGTTCCTAATTTATGGGTACAAGTGTTAAAAACAAACAAACAAATAAACAAAAAGCACGTAAGATCCCATGAACATCGGCTTGCATTTACTTGTTATGAATCTTCCACAATTAATTGGTTCCACATGTATAGATTGATAGAACTTATAGCAATTACCTCAGAAAATAATTAAACACATAAATGTCATTTTCATTGTTTCAAAAATGTTAGGCTTTTTTTTTTCAATAGATTATAACCTCCTGTGGACAGTAAATTGCATAATATACTTTTTTTTCAGGTTGCAATGAATATTTTAATGTCCTGCCAAGATTACCCATTTCCCTTTTCTAGGGTAAATTCACCTATCCCATAGTTGCTAGGAATGTTGGCAATTGATGGCTCATATTGTGTGCCCTTCACTCAAAATTATCACTGGCCACGGGGAACATCCTTACATAAAGGTAGTGCCTTGTACAGATTTAGTCTAAAGCCTGTGATTGGCTAAGGCATGAATACAAGTTCCAGCTCCTTTGTCTCAATCAGGACAATTCTGAGAAACCATCCAGTTCCAGAGCTCCCCATAAAACCACATCGTGGGATAGGTTGTTTCTCTGATTCTCCCTTAGTTTCTTACAGGTGTATTTTCCAAGACCACTCTTCAATGAATCTTCTGGTATGACTCTCTGTCTCAGAGTTTATTTCCAGAGAACCCAGTTTAAGACACACACTACCAAGGGTATTTCTAGGAAGCACACTCTAATATGGGACTTTGAAATAGATTACTTGTTGGCTAATTTGGACTGAGAAACCACAATTGGTAGTAAGTGAAGCAGGAATCACTTCTGGCAGATTATAACAATGCAGGTGTTAGTATCCCACCAAAGGTTAACTGAAATGGGATATCACTGCAAGGGTACAATATCTTTGCTACTGGAGAAGAATGACAGGGTGGTTAATCACAAATGCCACAGAATTAAGTGCCACTGACTTTCATTGATTTGTAGAAGCTAGGTAATGACAGGGTTAGGATAATTAATCACCAATTCATGGCACGATGTGAAAGTCCAGTGTCTCCTTGGCAACATGTATGGAAATGCTAATCATTTTATCTAAAAAGCAGACAGAGCAAAGGAGGACCAGGTTTAGAATTTAACTGTAATAGACCAACTTCTGAAAGTGTTTAAAGTATCAGTTCCAGAAGGTCATATAAGCCAAAATCAAGACCATAAAAGGAAAGAACTGAAACCTTCATATTAAGATGAGGAAATATATTTTAGTACATTTCTGAAACTTGAAATTCTCCTGAACCCACTGAATGTACTGATATGGCCCATTACTCTTTGGTGTTCAAAGATGATTAACTCCTTATACCTGAAGACAATGCCAAAGCCTCACATCAGATAGAGACTTAATAAAATAACCCCCTCCTGACAATCCAACAAATAATGAGGTTTAAATCCCATTAAAGTCTGCACAGTTTCACAGCAAAAATAAATAAATAAATAATAAAAATAAAGTAAAAAAAAAAAAAACAACAAGAGAGAGAGAAAGTACTAGTATACATCAAAGAAGCTGCAAGATCTAGAAGTCCTAGACAACATATGCCGGCAAGAATTGAGAGAACAGTCTAAGACTGAGTCTAGAGTGGAAAACATAACATTGAGAAGTTAGAGTTTATTACTTTGGAAGTAATAAAGCTTTAATAGCTGGGTAAGAAACCCAGGATACACAGTATAAACACTGCTGAATGGCTGCTGGAAGCTAGAGAAAAAAGGTGATGGCTCAGAATAGGAAAGTAGAAGTGTCAGAACTGTTTAATTTATTCTGCTCACCCGTGTTAAAAAAAAAAGTAATCAGAGCATCTGAATAAAAAACTGAATCATACAATTATGATGCCTTTATATTTCCAGAAACCCCAGTAGTCCCCCAAACAAAACAGGATCTCAGTAAGGAGTTCTTGAAGGAATAGTTAAGAAAATAAAAAAGCAAATAAAGACTTTGTTTATAATTTTCACTTTATCCTTGCTTTTATATTTCCAAAACAGATATTTGTTTTTACATAAATCATTGTATGTCAGTGAAATGATAAGATACTTTATGAAAAAATGCAATAAATCACATTTTATTAAGTTTCTGGACATATTATAACAATATATTTTTAAAAAATACTGAGTTTAGCTCTGGCCAGTGTGGCTCAGTAGGTTAGACAATCATCCCACCATCATCCCATACAAGGAAAGGTCACAGATTCCATTTCCAGTTAGGACACATATCCAGGTTATAGGGGAGGTAACTGATGGATGTTTCTTCTCTCTCTCTCTCTCTCTCTCTCTCTCTCTCTCTCTCTCTCTTTTCCACCCTTCTCCTTTCCACTCTTTCCAAAATAAATAAAAACAACCTACAACCTCAGGGGATTAAAAAATAAAAATAAATACTGAGTTTAGTGTTTATAGTTTATTTGAAATAATTAATATTGAATGTGACTGGAAAACCAGAGTCACATGTAACATGAAATTTTGTCTGTATACCATTAATCTTAGTCAAATAAAGAAATGTGTTTGATTTACTTTATTTATTACTTTTTTAAATTGCATTACAATTTTACTACATTTTTAACAAAGTTTGGCAACTCTTTAAATTTTTCTCACAGTTCACATCTGGAAAATCTTTGTTTATTCTGGTAGCTTAAAATTTTATCTTTTCTTAGATAATAAAATTTAGAAAATATTTTCTATATCAGTTTCTAGGGAAATTAAACTACAACATTATATTCAGTTGCTGCTTCTAGCCTCTTTTGCACAGTATTATCCTCCTTTGATATGAATCCTCATATTTTAGCTTTATTTTGAATCCCTTATGCATTTAGTTATGAATAATAACAAAGGAAAAGGATCTAATTACTTCTTTTTGTTTCCTCCGGGCAATCATCTCTACTACAAATAACAAAATTGGAAATCTGGATCCATAAACTGGATCATGTAGCAAAGGTGATATTCAGAGTTCTAAATTTAATTATTCTGAACCAATCTTGAATTGGTTAATGACAAATAGGGAAAAGCAATTAGTAAATACATAATTGAACAATTAATTAGCTAAGGCTTGCTTTCTCTTCATTGAAGACTTTTAACAAATCATACTATATGACTGATGAGCACATTTTGCTTCAAATTTCAATTTCTCTATTACCAATACTTATATAAGTATATAAGTTTCCAATACTTAACCTTAATTCTGAGTCCAAATTCAGTTTTGGAATTGATTGTTGCAGCTTGCAATTTTCCCTCCTTCCCTTAGGTACTATACCCTTCATTTAAAATTTGTAGCCCCTGCTTTATTCAATAGGGTACAATTGCAAGAAATAAGTTACTCTAGTTATTTGGTCAACAAAGGATGTATTATAGGAAATCAGATGCATATACAAGTATTACAAATATTGAAAAGCTTTACGCTATATTTCCAGGCAAAGCCCCCAGAATGAATTGCACAAAAAGTCATTTGGAGAAATTAGTAACTACTGTCATGGATAGAAAGATGAGAAGCAGGACTTGAGTCTATAAGGACACCTGATAGAGCTTTAGTCTAAGAATCGGAAAATAGACATAATTACTTCCCAATAACTCAAAATTGAGACAGAATGCTGAGCACTGCAGATGTCATGAGCTTCTTCACACAGGAACTTGAGAACAGAAGAGCTAAGCTACAGGAAGATGTCCACTGATGTTTTCAGTCTTCCAAACCTTATATGAGCAAAGCTAATTAACATGTAGAACTCTAGCTCTAAGAGGGACTAGAAAAAAAAGTTGTTGTTTTATTTAGTTTCTACATTTCCTGGCTCCTCAGAACATGAAGGCATGCAAGGAGGAGGACTGAACAGATGCTGATTGCCTAGTCACCATCCCCACTTTACTTATTCCAGACCTGACCATGCTGGGAGTTGTGAGCCATTTGGACAGTACCAATATCAAGAAACAGAATAATTACCATCTAATAGTTATGGTAATTATTAACACAGTGCTGTGTCCCCTCTGACAATGAAGATCCAATCTAAAATATTCCAGTGTTTATGCAGAATTTATGCATTATATATTTTTCTTAAAACTGGAGATAAATTGCTTTTAAGCCGCACATATTTATAATGAAAAAAAATAAAGGAAGGTCTTAGAAAATAATATGAATATGAAATGGAAAGTGTTTTCCAGGAAAAAAATATATATATAAAGTTAAATTAGAGTGTCAGTGGGGAAAGGATACTATTTTTAATAAATGATGGGTGGGCCATATATATATATATATATATATACATATATATATATACATACATATATACACACACACACACACACACACACATACATATATATATGCATATATATAACAAAATTATATTTTGACTCCTGTTTATACCAGGTACAAAAATCAATCCCAGATAATTTGAAGATCTAAATGTGTTACAGGCAAAACAATAAAGCTTTTGGAAGAAGTAGAGAATGACTTTGAGCTAGACAGTTTTCTTAAACAATGCACATATAAAATACTAACCATAAAAATAAAACAAATAAATTGAATATATTAAAACTGTGGACTTTTGCTTATCAAAAGATGATATTAAGTAATGAAAACATAACCCACAGAAAAAAGGTATTTGCAACACATATGTATGAGAAAGGATTAGTGTCCAGAATATATTTTTTAAATAAAGGAATTGGCAAGAGTGGAGTACTTTGCCAAAGAAAATTTAAAAGATATGCAAATTATTGATAAAAATGTAAAAAAATGAGAGAAGTACATGTTAAAACTACAATATATCACTAAATAATCTTCAGAATTATTAAAATGAAATAAAAAACATGATATTACATGTAAGAAAAAATAGTAAGTAAATTACAATTAGAAAATGTTCACTTTAGAAAATTAATTTGCATTTGTAATGCTAACAGCAAGACACCCATGAAAAACACACATGGTGTCAAAATAAGCCAAAGGAAAATCATTTGGGCAAAAATAAAAAGTATCCCAACTCAATTTTATAGAAAAGATTTCTTTATTAACTTTTGATCAAGAATATGTTTATATACTTTCAGAAAACAACTCCAAGACCACGTGGAGTCCTGCAACAGAAAGGAATTGACAGGTTTGCTCCAATCATGAAAACAAGTGGAGAAATAGTCCAGAGATGGAAGACTCTGACGATGCCTTGCCACGCTAGCAGTCAGCAGCTATGCGTTGCTGCTACAGGTTGCCTAGAACCAAACCAGAGAGGGTCGGATCTGCGTTGCCACCATTTGTCCACCATTCAGATACCATTGCTGACATGTACACATAAGGAACTGTTTGACATTGAAATTGGGACTCAAACATTTTTTTTGTTTTGTTTTTAAATTCATAAAATCAAAACTAAATTCATGAGGATTATGCATAGGGCATAAAAGGCTCTTGCTATGCACATTACTTAACAAGGCAAAACATAGTCTCAAGCATCTTATTAATATTGTGGAGGACAAATATCTTGAGATATTATAAATGGAAATTAATTAGATTAATTTTTGTTTTGTTTTAATACAGTGCCTCAAAATTCACTTTTGACCTTAAGCATTTTAACTTTTAATTTTTCTCATAAAGATTTATGTTCTTCAAGTGAAAAATTGTTTTAATATATTTCAATTGATTTTTTACAGAGAGGGAGAGAGATAGAGAGTCAGAAACATCAATGAGAGAGAAACATCGATCAGCTGCCTCCTGCACGACCCCCACTGGGGATGTGCCCCCAGCCAAGGTACATGCCCTTGACCGGAATCGAACCTGGGACCTTTCAGTTCACCGGCTGATGCTCTATCCACTGAGCCAAACCAGTTTCAGCTGAATTTTTTTTTAAGGTGAAATTTTTTAGGTACATAACTCTAAATGTTTAGAAAAAAGAAGTATTGTATATTTTTTATAGTCAGTCAGAACATTCAGAAAAAAAGTGGCCAATGAGAATTATAATATTTAATAGAATATATTTAAGAAATTGAAATTTTAAAAAGTCACAGATATAATAAAAAATAACTAAAAGAAGCATTAATTTTGCTAATATTTGTTATACATATACTATTCTAGCTTTCAGAATAAACCAGAGAATAAAACAAAAATTTAGATTTTTTTCAAGATGGTACAATGGTTAGATATCCTTTGCTTTACTCCCTGTGTTCAAGCTCTAGTTTTATTCTCTAATAGCTGTGACTCTAGAAAAATTATTTGGTCTTTTTAATCTAAATTTACTTATCTGAAAAGTGGGGATAATAATAGTACTTATTTTATTAGATCATGGAAAGTATTGCCCATGAAGTACTTAGCATTTATCTAGCAGTAAATAGGCAATCTATGTGTTTGTAAGAATTATTACTTTATTGGGGTTTTTTAAAACTGACTTTATTTTAAACACTTGTTCATAACATTTTGTGATCTCTATGTTATTTGGAAATTTGATGAACTTATTTACACTAATACCAGCAAATAATATGTTGAGAAAATCAAGCACATAAATTCAAGGTTGCAAAGAAACTCTTTCCTCCTCCATGGATCACTGATGTATATTCACAGATTCTTTTGTCAGGAGCTCCCATCCCATACAAAGGTATTGCTGAATGTAGATTTGTGGTCAAATGATGCCACAGTATTGTTTTTGTCACTTGGATAATTCCACTGGCTTATCAATGAAATCATAAGCTAAAACTAATCCAAACTTTTCTTTCTGTTAATCATTTTTATTAGTTCTAGTGTTCCCATTTGTTGTAGGGACAGTTTATTCTCACTTGTTTCCTTTTTATGTTCATTGTGAGGAAAATTTGTGCTAGCAAAAGAGCCTGAATTTTTCATATGTTAGAAAATAAAACTGCACTATAATCCATTGTGTGTTCTTTTTCTTGATCTTCTATAGAATTCATACTTAGTGGAAACAAATAACTTCAAGTTTTATAAAATTATTTATCTCTTATATCCTAGAATGTTTCTGAAATTTAAAAATATATTTGTCATATACTTATTAATATTTAAGTTGCCTTAACTTTTTTTGAAAGTTAGTTTTTAAAATGTATATATAAAGTGAAAATAGCCTATATCATAAAAAGCTAATATGCTAATTAGACTGAACAGCAGAACAACTATCCGGATGACTTTTCAGACAAAGCCAGGGTTGCAAGGGTTGGCCAAGACTGCGAGGGGGTGCTCTGAGCCCATTGCATGAATTTCATGCTTCGGGCCTCTAGTATGGTAATAAATAAATAGAGTAAAGAGCATAGATTTTAGAGTTAGATCCAGGACTTAAATGCTGGACTATCATTGAAAATGTCACTGGGAAAATTGCCCAATTTTTCTGAATGTCATTATTAACTGTAATATAGTCACAATATCTCCCTTATAAGTTGCATGTAAGAAGAAAATGATAATTTATTATAAAGTATTTATTTATGATGTGTCAGACACTCTGCTGGACTCTGTGTTTAAAAACAAATGTTTCCAGCTCCCAAAGAATTGAGTGTCCAAAAGCTAGAACATATACACAATTATTTACCACAAACTTAGTACATAAAAAGAGCTCCCTATACCAGCTCCCTTCTCTTTTCCTATCCTTTATTCTAAAGATCTAAGAGGTTCCTTACAACAGAAAAGTATCCAGCCTTATGTTTCATTCAGATCATCAAAAATGGCAGTTGGCTGGTATTAATTCAGGCTAGACCAGGGAAGACAGAAGACTGAGCTAAACTTTCCATGTAGGGTAGCAAATGTAATATGGTAAAGATCTTTATCAAATAAAAATCTGTCAGCCAGTCCAGGAAATAAAGGTAGACTTTCAGATATAATCTAGCATTATTCTAGTATATATATCTGAAAGGTCTAGCATTATTCTGGTCACAAGAAATGAAGTTCAGAGATTGTACTCTAATTTCCATGGAGAATTACATTAGCAAATTTCATAAACAGAAGAAACCCCTATTTTGGAGACACAGAAAACAAGATAAGGACCAATATGTGACATAATTGACATAGAGGTTCTAATTTCTGGAACTGAGTTAGAAGTCAAAGGTTGGCCACATCCAAAAATAAGACAAAATCCCTAGCTCCTGAACATTTAATAATTGTAAGGAAAAAGGCTCTTAAAAGGACTTTCCAGGTCACCCAGGGATTTACATCTTCAGCTTTGCTTAATAGAATGCTATTGAAGTTACATATAGACTGGAAAATTGAGTTCATTAATTCTGAGGTTCATCAAAATTCCTTAGTGAATTGCCTATGTTCTCATTCTCATGAGAACTGGGCAACAAACTAGCTACAAACCCAGAAAATGCATGTCCATTTTCAAGAATGATAGCATTGCTTGGGTATGAGAGGATATTACTGTTGTTATCAAGTGACTTTCCAGAGTCTTTCAGCAGCCCAGCCTAGAGGGAACACCTGACTTGGGCATTTGCTCTGATTGCAGGGCCCTTAGTAGCATCGTTCTGGCAGTAGGAGAGTCTGTAAGCTAAGGACCTGCGTTAATGCCCATGAGATCTGGGGAGGACGGTCAGTCCATACTTCAACTAAAATTATAGTATCTCAATCTGTTCAGATGCTATGGCTATAATATTAAGAAAATACACACACACACACACACACACACACACACACACACACACACACACATATATAACAATCACATTTTTTGTGGGAAGATTATTGAGATGTATATTTGTCCAGGCCTTTCTCATTTATAGTTTCTAATATCCATTTGGCAAAAAAAAAAAAAAAAAAAAATGGAGGTGGCATTTTTTTCTGTCTGGATAAGAGATGTTCTAATTAGTGATGAAGGTCCCCTGAAAATCATACTATTAATAAGCCTTTGTTTTGGGAGGACTGGGACTTCAAAAAAAGAGAGAGATAATGGAGACCTACATTTCTATGTGATGAGGTAGCTGGGTTCATATGAAGAGTGGGGAAGTTTATAGTGTTCCAGGAGTGGCATAAAGCTGGGATAACTTCCTATACAGTTCCCCTGAGTTGGCAGGACTTTGAATGGGGTTCCTTAGGAAAATTGAGCACTAAGTTCTTGTGGCATCTAAGCAAGGAAATTACTGGTAGGGCAACATCCTTTGAATGGAGCATGGGGACAAGTCCTTTTAAGTGGATAGTAGCCATATATCTTCTGCGATCTGCCATGGATGTACTCATTGGTTTTTATTGCTCAATTGGCTAAGCATGCTTTGCCATCTTATCAACGTTTGCCATCTTATCAACAATATCCTGTTTCTTTCAGCTTTCTGTTGCACTCATCATGGGTAATGAAAGCTTTCAAAACAACATGATTTCATTGTTTTTATAAATTGTGGATATCAGTACTTCTGCAGAGATTCACATGTGAAGTTGAGAGGATTGGTACAAATAGTATAAAAGGTTGGGAATATCCTGATTTTTCAATTTTACATATAGTCTTCACATGAAATTTTTCCTGAAGGGGAGATTTTATAGATTAAAACCATCTGAAACATTTTCTCAATGAAACTTAAGTCACCAAATCCATGATTATTTATAACACTGAAAATCCAGTTCTCTATTTATTCATACTGTGCATATTTTAATTTAAAAAACTTGAATTAAACATTAAAAGATTCATTTTATATAAAAAGAACAGACAATAAAATATAAAAATTATAAACACCTCTATCTACATAAAAATATGAAGATAGAAGATCAATAAAACTCTAATTCCACCCATCTCTTTAATACAGATGTATGCTTACAGCATTTTTCTCTTAGAAAATTGCAGAGACCTAACACCCATACTACCAGCTGATATCAAGCTGATATCCTTTCACTCCATGTTATGTGTTTTCAGAAACAAGTCATTCTGCCAGGCCTGAGAAAAGCCAAATAAAATAATTTTCCAAATATTGCAATCAAAAGAGCACAAGGCTCTAATAGTATAAAAGTCATTGACACTTCCTTTAAAAATTTTCAAATGCCTTTTAATTAAAATATGGTTTATTTTATAGAATGACTACCAGACCTGCAGTAAAAGGAATTCAGAAGGTAACATTTTTGTAATAAAATAACATAATGTTATATTAGATTGCATTTTTACTACCATTATAATCTCTCACATTAATATTTTCTTATGAATTAAAGAAAAATTATTTTAGACTTTTTGTATAGCCCTATGAACTGCATTTAACACGAATGTTTCTTACCAGCTAAATAATAAAACTCTTGAATGTCTAGGAGCTTATTGGAAATGTCTGCATTTCCAATGCCTGTCCCCCAACCTTAAATAGATTTATACTAAATAAATAGTAATTAAATTAATGAGTGAAAGAATAAGTGAATAAATGAATACATGCAGTTAGTAGGCACACACCTTTATACTATTTACCTTAATAGCCCATCTTAGAATTAGGATATTTTAGAGAAGTAATTGAATAATTGTTATACCACAGCACCAAAGCAGACATAACGATCCACAAAAATGCCCCCCACTATATATTTAAATGAAGATAATATGACTTTATCAGGAACATTAATTTGTGAAACCTCAAAAAGTTATTTTTGGCAGTTAGGTAGAAAGAACACTCTATCACTCTAGATTCAGATTGAGACTTGGAAGTCTGGTCCATTAGGGAGCAACAAGTCAATTAAGCCTTTAAAGATTGAGAAGATCTGTACAAAAGATAAGTCAGTCTTGCAAATTAATCAAGGACTGGTAATAGGTACATAAGCTCTTTAAGATGAAAGTTCAGCCTGTGGAACACAAGCTATTCTCTCTCACAATAAACAAGGAAGTTAACATGTTATTTCAAGTTTTGTATCTCTTCTACTATATGAAATATATATATAACAGTAACTGAGCTCAAGTAATCAGTCAACAAGAAGGACTGATGTATATGAAAAATATACACATTCTTTCCCAGATAGTGAGATTTTCTTTCTTTTCTTTTCTTTTTTTAATTAATGGCATTGTAAAGAGAAAGATGGTGATATGTTTATCTACCTCTGGCTACCACACTAAGGTTATCTAACTCTAATGATACTTAGTGATAGGCTACTGGATAGTAGAGTGGAGGGGAGAGAAATTTTTACTTATTTCCCAGGAGTCACTAGTCACTGGATTTTCTGTATTTCCTATGGAGAGTATTTCAACAATGTTGTTTAGTATGCTGATGTATTAAAATGAGCATATAACTGGGTCTGGGAATCATTCTCTGGTTAGTTGCATTTTCATCTTAGATTAGTTTGGCTATAATTGGTTTTTGTTTTGTTTTGTTTTGTGTTTTTGTTTGTTTGTTTGTTTTTTGGTTATCTATCTTCCTGACTAAGGTGATTAGATATCTTTGGTTAGGGAGGACAGTCTTGTGATATATTTTTTTTAGCTGGCTGTTAATTGCTTACCAGTTTGCTCAATCATTAGTCTCAGTTTCCTCATTCCACTTGCCAGGGAATTTTCCTACTTTCTTACTAACCTGCCTCAACATTAGTTCCCAAAATACTTACAAAAGATGATTTAATTAAAAACATAAATGAACTACAGAAGGGCTTGATATCCAAATCAAAATTAAATCTGCTATTTTAAAGAAAAACATTCCAAGTTTTAGGTTGATAGTAAGGACAATTCCTTGTCCACTGCTTCCCTGGGACACAGGAGCAGAAGTAAAACTTTCACTCATCATAGGCAACAGAGAGGGTGCAGGGAGTGTGGGAAGTTGGTGGTTGCTGTCACTGAGGTAGCTGCCCAGTTATGGAGCAATGCTTGCTGGTCTGGAACAGCTGTTCATTTGTTTGGGTTTAGTTTTATTTTGTTTTTTATCATCACTTCCCAGAGCTCGTTAAAATCAGGTTACATTTTGATTGTTGTTGTTTTTTCATCATGCAGCTAGTGGAGGGATTAATCTTTACTGAAATACATAAAGTTCACAAATCCTAAATCATAACCTGGTAAATTTTATCAAATCCATGTCCCAGTTACCATCTCACAGAACTGTCATTCATTCATTCAACAGATATTTGAGTGCCTATTAGGTATTTGACACTGTATTAAGTACTAGAGAAAACATTCATATGGTAAAGAAGACATCATGGTCTCTGATTTTGTGGCATTTGTAGTCACATTAAAGAGACAGACCAAAACATGTGAACAAAATACTATGGATAATAATAAAGAAGCAACAATCAGGATACTGCAGTAAAGATTTATAGGCAAGACTTAATTTGAATATTTCTGGTCAGAGAAGACAAAACCTACTTGTGAGAAGGGTGTAAAGTCAGGAAGGTGCACACACAAGTGTCCTCCTCTATTCCTACCATGCCCCACTCACCTTAATCACTTTGTCCCAGCCTCAATGGCTCCTTGCTGCTTCTTAATCACAAATAATGCAAATAAGCTCCTACTTCAAGAAATTTATATTTGATTTTCCCTCTGCTGAGAATGTTCCACTCCCAGTGACCTGCATGGTTTAGTGCACACAAATCCTTACGGTTTGTAAAAATCATTGTCTACTTAATAATGGGATATTTTATCTTGATTTATTCTCTGAAATTCCTATTGATAAATTGCAGATTTTTCTTTGACCTTCTATACAAAATTTTAACAAGATGGCTTCATTATTTCATAGTTATAAACACAATCACAACTCAGTAAAATTTATGATTTCATGGCAAAAAGGCTATAAATCATCTACTCTACAATCACAAATTGTGGATTATCAATGTTCAGCAATGGCATCAATCTGATTTTATTTTTAATGTGGAAGAATAAACCCAACTCTATTAATCTCTTAGGAGTTTATCTCTTAGGAGTTTATGAAAAGCTTTTAAAAGATTACAAACTTTTGTACATCATTGGAATATTGTTTAGAAAATAAAATATGATCACTAATTAATGAAACCACTTATTTACCTAAAAGTTAATTTTGTTTCCAAATTACTTCTTATTTAAAACAATTTTTTTAAAAAAATCCCTTTAGCACTGCAAATGATAAGGGAGAATTGTCATTTTCTTTGGAAAAAAATAGCATTTAAACTTCTGAAAGAGCTTAACTTTGTTTAATTTCTTAAGAAATTCAAGTGAAAAACATTTTTGTAATATTTTAAGCTTAGAGGACAATTTTGTAGAAGTTATAATTCTCATAAGAAAAAATCCCATATGTTTTCTCTAAGTAATTATATACCAAATTGTATATTCTTAACTGAAATGAAAATTAAAAGTTGGAAGAAATTCAATAAAAATCACTATTAATTGATAGTACCTTCAACCACTTCATGAATTACAGCATGCATATTAAATTATTTCATTCTATTCTGAAATATTGGCCTTCAAAATGCAACATATTGTTATTACTGTGGGCCTGATCCTAGCTAATGTAATCAGCTACATTTTGTATTTCAAGAAAAGATGCTAGAATTAACTATTAACAGGAAACAGAAATAAAAAGACATCCTTTATGTTTTACTGAACTCCTACCATTGGCCAAAAATTGTACAAGGCAGTTTAAATATGCAACCTAATTTAATCATGAAAAGGAAAAACTCTCCTATGTCTCCTTTTAATTCTGCTCAGTACTGAACTTCGGATCACCAAATGTGTAGGTTTGTCCCACGCCAACCAACTCTAACACCAGCTGGGCATCCAACTATTCCATTCAGCTTTGATTAAGAACTCTGTTCCATAAGACTACTCCTTTCCCCCATTTCCAATGCCAACCACAAGTCCAGATTCTCACTTATAGCTCTGACTGACCAACTGTAAGTCAGAGACTCCCAGGACCTCTCCTCAGGTTTGATAAGTTGCTAGAGTAGCTCATAGAATTCAGGAAAACAGTTGACTAACTGTCTGACTGATTTATTATAAAAGGATCAGTAGGAACAGCTAGATAAAATAAATGCATAGGTCAGGGTATGTGGGAAGGGGCATGGAGTTTCCGTGACCTCTCCAAGTACGCCACCTTTCCAGCATTTCTAAGTGTTGATTAACCCAGAAACTTTACAAACCTGCATTTTTATGGAAGCTTCACTACACAAGAATGATTCATTAGATCATTGGTCATTGGTGATTCATTTAGCCTCCAGCTCCTGCCCCTCCCGGGAGGTCAGGGAATAGGGCTAAAAGCTTCAACCCTCTAACCATACATTGGCTTTCCCAGCAACCAGCCCTCATCCTGTGGTTATCTAGAAGCTTCCCCCAAAAGTTATCTCATTAGCATAAATGTTGTTATGGTTGAAAGAGCTTATTATGAATAATAAGATAATGTTTCACCTCTATCACTGAGAAACTGAGGACAAAAGACCAAATATTATAATAAAAGATGCTCCCATCACTTAGGAAATTACAAGGGTTTTAGGAGTGGTCTGCCAGAAAAGGGACACATATAAATACATATTTCTTATTATAAATCACAATATCATTATCTTAATTATTATCGGGATGAGGTATGTGACATTATCTATATTTTACAGATAAGAAAACTGACGAGATTGAGGTTAAGGAACACATCTAAGGTTACATAAAAGGAGAGTTCAAAAAAAAGTCTATCTTTTTTTAAAAATGTTCCCACTGGAGGCCAAAGCAAAGCAAGACCAGTAAAGATAGTTTCCTCCTATGAGAAATACCTCTCAGACTATCACTGAGCTTCATAAAAACTATTCATTAAAGGCAATCCTTTTCTCAAAAAGCAATCCTTTTCTTATCCTTATTTTTTACTTCGTATATATTATCTTTATTATGTTCCAGATTATGGAATTTTTAGAAATATATTTACTTTTATTTTATTTTGGGGATAAATTTTATCTTTTGCATCAACAGAGCAATCACTCCTGAGTAGATGTGAAACATTTATTGATGGCTGGTGTAAGATATACATCTTTGCTAATGAAGGCAATTAATCTATTACCACAGATGGGTTCACACTAAGTATCTTTCCTGCGCAGACAGCACCTTCTTCGTTCTTGCCACATTTAAATCTTCATGACCTCATTTTTCACCCAAGATGGTAATTTGTTAGCTACCGACTGCCTTAAGAACCAATCTACCATCCACCCTCTCTATTAGGATTTATGCATAAGTCTCCTCACTGCACACAGGACCGACACACAAACTGAGAAGCTTGTAGGTGCTACCTATCAAACGGTGACAGCCTTGACTCTAGATCAACATTTAAGAGGAGCTGGATTAACAATCTGATCCTTTACCCTTCTGAAAGCATCAGGCAGAGGAAAAATGATTTTCCTTGCTTTGTGCATGTGAAGTTTCTAATTACAGAACCTTCTCTAATCCTTTTCCTCAAACTAATGGAGCTTGACTTTTCCAAGGAAAATTGCCACTGATTTCTCAAGAGATGGCAATGTTATACATTTTTTTGCCTGCTTGGTTTTTCTCTGTCTCCAGTAATTGCAATTCTGATTTATCAATTTCAATGCCCAAGTTATTAGCTGACTGAATTCAACTCTCAGGGAAGTATATGAGGCAAAGTGAAGTCAGAGTTATTTTGTGTATGAAAAATAGAAGTTGTTGAAGTGCACTGAATGTATATGCTCCATGTATGCTACATGCCAAAATTGGTCTTTGATAATATTTTAGTATGTGTGAGGTTTGCCATTTCCTTATATTTAAATTTTTTAGTGTTTTAGTAAATGCAAGCAATGACTAACTGTGTAATATGAAAGTGTTCCTAAAATAAAATTGAGGTTTAGTTTTAAAAAATTCACCAATAAATGGAAAGTTACTTATTCAATTACATAAAATACATATTTTAACTTGGTTAAATATCATAGAATTAAAATAGAGATTCATGCTTAAGATCATGGGCTCTGAACAGAATATCTGAAATCAAATTCTGGCTTTGTGATTCCCCAGTTGTGTGGTCATGGACAAGTTTATTAACCATACTGTGCCCTGTTTTTCTCAAATGTCATATGGGCATGTTGGAGGATAGCCAGAAGCCCTCCACATTCCAGAGGCAGAAAACTACTACAAGTTTAACATCGATCACTTGCAGAAGCTATATTTTGAGAAAGATAAGGGAAGCTTAGTACATAGGAGTTCTAGGATGAGTAATAAGGCTGTATTTAAATGAAAGGCTTGGAGTTTGTGCATAATGGCACAATCAAGACACAAGAATCACCAAATACTTCCATCCAGAAATGGGCAAAGATGTTTGGCTGATTATTTAGTGAAATATAAAATGCATATTGTCACATCATGAAGCTGATAGCCTATTTTTACTAAAAGAATAAAGATGCCTATCACAACTAAAAGATGGAATAGGTTTTTAAAAATTGATTGTAAGTTTTGCTCTTAAAAAAGCAAGATATGGCCAGAACCGGTTTGGCTCAGTGGATAGAGTGTCGGCCTGTGGACTGAAAGGTCCCAGGCTCGATTCTGGTCAGGGGCATGTACCTTGGTTGCGAGCACATCTTCAGTGTGGGGCGTGCAGGAGGCAACTGATCGATGTCTCTCTTTCATCAATGTTTCTGACTTTCTATTCTCCCTTCCTCTCTGTAAAAAAAAATCAATAAAATATATTTTTTTAAAAATTATGTATATATATATATACATATATATATATATGTATATATATATGTATATCAAGATATGTTATTGATATTGATTACCATATGAGGTAACCATAAAATTAGCCAAGATCCCAGGAATTCGCCCAGGCACTGAAAGCATGGCTTCCCAGAATATGGATTATATTCCCTTTCTCTTTCTTTTGATAACATGAGATGTCATGACATATGTTGCTTGTAGTTATTGTAAGATGTTGTCTACTATAAGCTGCATTCTGATGTAATAGGGATGTAAAAATGAAAAAAGCATTAACCTTAGAATAAATTATAGTATCTTGTAGGGAAACATGGGACTTGGCTGGAAAGTCTTCTCTGTAATGAGGAATCTCCGAGAGGACCTTGCCCAAAATAGCAGACATGCCTTGACTTTTCCAAACAAGTCTGAGCCTCTGAGTATTTACTGGAATCCTTATGCTTAATCTTTAGGTGTCCTTACTTAAAGGAAACTGCAGACACATGTGTCCTCCCAAGATTACTTACCCCAAGATTGTATCTAAAAGATAAACTTTACTTCAGACTTTATCTCAAAATGCCTGAAGAGGCAGGCAGTCAAGACTGTCTGGTTCCTTTAGCCAGGCAGTCCCTTAGCCCTCTCTTTCACAGCAAATGTTGTATCAAAGTAATGATTCAGCCATCACTCAGGGTCTGCAGTATCTGAAAAACTCTTCCTACTAAAATAATTTAAATATCTAATATCTATTTTAGCTAAAAGAATATAATTTTTGAAATGCTTTCTCACCTATAAATATGGTTTATTTACAGAAAATTATCACATCATCTGGAAAGCCAAAAACATCACTAATATATTATGAAAACTATGAGCAACTATATTTTTAAAACTAATTTTACCTCTGAGGTCTGCGAATTTACTTTGAGAAGAGGGACACAAAGAGAGAAGAGTCCAGAGAAAGATAAGTATCATATGATTCCACTCATATGTGGAATCCAATGAAAAAAAATAAGCAAAATACAAACAGACTCTTAAATAGAGAACAGACTGATAGCTATCAGAGGGGAGGGAGTTTGGGGAGTTGGGTAAAAAAGGTAAATGACACACAACTGGTATAGCTAATGGTTGAGCATTGATCTATACACCAGGAGGTCATGGTTCAATTCCAGATCATGGCATGCTCTGGTTTCAGACTCCATCCCCAGTACAGGGTGTGCTGGAGGCAGCTGATCAATGATTCTCATCATTAATGTTTCTATCTCTCTCTCCCTTGCTCTCTGAAAGCAACAAAAGCATATTTTAAAAAAAGGTAAAGGGATTAAGCAAAACTAACAAACTCATAGACAACTCTAAGGTTATTACCAGAGAGAAAGGGGAGTGGAGGAGGTAGAAGCAGAAATAGTGGGGATAAATAATGATGGAAAGAGACTTGATTTGGGGTGGGGAACACAATACAATATATAGATGACATATTATAGAATTGTACACCTGAAACCTATATAGTTTTATTAACCAATGTCACCCCAATAAATAAATAAGCAACTTTTTAAAAGAAGGGAATACATTCAATAAACAATTATTAGATTAAAAGTTATTCTTCACTTTGGCTATCAGGATTATTAAATTAGCATGAAAGGGAATTACATGATTTAACTATTAGTTGTCAGGACATCAGTTGTGACTGAAAATCCTTAATTATGATGTGTGATACATAGTTGAGAAATATAAATACACTACACAGAATGAAAATAGGCCTTTCTCATTATCACCACCCTTTATAATAACATCTATGTATGCATGTACAGATTGGTTATAACATAGTTAAAATTTTAAATGTTATTTTATTCAGAACTAGAAAACAAGTAAAAATAATGAGTCAAAGAAAGTTTCCTACAAACATTTGAAAATATACTAAAAATTTTCAGAGAAAGTGTTAGTAAGATTTTTTACAGCTATAAAACATTTTAAAAATTCCATTAAGTAAATTATTTTTAGGAGTTGAAGACAGTTGCCTCCATTTTTATTTTGCAAACTTTGTGGATTGATTTTTAAAAGAGTGTTTTTTAACTTTCTAAAATTTCTGATAAGTGTTTTAGAAGTAGATTCTATGTCTCTATAGTTCCTCTAGTTCCTATAACAGCTTCATGAGGGGGAAAAACATCTTTACTATATTCACCATTAGTTAGTTACAGTTATTCACTTTCTAAAGGCAGCACCAGAAAATGATCACATCTACTGGAAATTTATTTTAAGTTAAACAGAGACTCTGCAGCAAATATGAGCAATAAATTAATTTTCTCTTCATAGCACTTTGACAGGGTTAAGCATATTGATAGAAGATCATGCTATTTAATACATAGTTTTTCAAGAAAATCACTAAGCCAAAACACTCTCTAGAAGGACTTCATCTACATACAGCTGCAACTGTCACTTGCCTGAGAGGTGACATCATTGGATGTCATATGGCTTTTCATATGGTTCAGCCTCCAAAAGAGATAACCTGTGAAAGCCACCAGAGCCTGATTTCTGCTATGTTCGTCTTCAGTAGACAGAAGCCGCAGCTGGAGAGTGGCATATCTGTTTATATAGTGTGTGCATTGCCTTGTGGAATTCTGAGCTTTATTTTTTATTATTGAATTTATCCAGGTGACATCAGTTTAATAAAATTATAGAGGTTCCAGTATACAATTCTACAATACATTGTATGTATATTGTACTGTATGTCCCAAGTGTCCCTGAATCACTACTTTATTTCATTGTATTATTTTTTAATAAAAAAGTAGATGTAATGATAGGATGGAGTGAGTTGGCTGTTTTGGAAAAATTGGAGCTTGGTTTCTACAGTAAGATCAAAAACTATTCTGGAATCCTCTGTTCTCTGAGAAGCCTTGTATTCTGGATGTGTGTGGGTTTTTTGTTTTTTGTTTTTTGTTTTTTCAATTTGAAGAACAGTGACAACAATCAGCAAACTTCATCTCTCAAAGAGCTCTCTCTTTTTTTAATACTTAAAGATATCTACTCCCAAATCTTTGATAACTGAAGGGAAACATCTCTCCTTTGTATTATGTAGTACAGAAATTCTTCAGATAACTTTATTGCTAACCAAGAAGGCCCTTTATGGATTTATTTTAAATCTGGTTGGAATAAACTGTTTCCTCTCAAATGCGCATGAGTAATGAATGTTTCAGCACCTTGGAGAGGTCTGGACAGCCTGTGAAAAGCATGGGGCTGTGACCAATGCAAGGAATCTGATAGCGTAAGCTTTACAAACACCTCTTTTACTTTAAGTGCATCACATTTTTACATATAGAGAGAGGAAAATCAAAAGTCCAACCAATCCAGGCTAACCACACATATAATAACATATCCAATGAGAAAGTAATTTTTCAATTGAATATATTAACATTTTCTAATACGTATATTTTTTCATTTTTTATTGTTTAAAGTATAACACATATTAGTACATATATCTCCTTTCCCCCCCATTGACCTTCTCCAAGCCTCTCCTATCTTTTACCACATGCCCTCATCCCAGCTTCCTCCCCTCCCCCAGCAGTGTCTTGTATCCATTGGTATGCTTCTATGCATGCATACAAGTCCTTTGGTTGATCTATTTCCCTCCCTCCTTAACACTCTCCAGCCTTCCCTCTGTAATTTGACAATCTGGTGCTTTACTGACTCTGTTTTTATTCATCAGGTTATAATTTTCTTTATTCTCCATAAATGAGTGAGTTCATTTTCTAATATATTTTAAATGAATAAGCCATTCAGTAGAAAAATTACTTCCCCGTTGAATATGTTGTTATGTTAGTGTTTAGTGCTTTGGATTTCAATAATCTGAGTTTTTGTGTTAATTCACTACAAAGTAATTGCCTTGTATCTGTACAAAATAATTGCTTTGGAAATAGTATTTTTATATACATACTAAATAGTTTAAATGTTTTTTTTAAGTTGTGGTACATTTATACAATGGGATTCTACTCAGTTGTAAAAAAGAAGAAAATATTATCTTTTGCAACTGCATTAATGGAACTGGAAAATATTATAAGTGAATATGCTAATTAGAGAAGACAAATACCATAGATTCCACATATAGATGAAATCATAATGAACAAAATTAACTAACAAACAAAAATAAAACAGACGTATTGATACAGAGAATATATTGACAGCTCCCAGAATTGGAGGCTGGGTGAAAAAGGTGAATGGATTAAGCAGAAAATAATCTCATAGACACAGACAATAGTATGGTGGTTACTAGTGAAAAGGGGGATAGGGAGAAGTACAGGAGGGCAATGTGGGGATAAATGATGATGGAAGGAGACTTGACTTGGTGTTTGAACACACAATACAATATACAGGATGTGATAGAAGTAGGTTTATAGTTGTTTATATGGAAAATACAATAATTAATAAATAATAATATAAAATACACTTTTTGTGTACTCAAAGCTGTAAACCTACATTGTGCAACTCTGTACAGATAATGTATTATGGGATTGTATACTTGAAGCCTATATACTTTTATTAACCAATATCACTCCAATAAATTCTATAAAAATAAAACAAATAAAATTTTACAAAAGAAAAGAGTTCATCTGTGAAGTAAATCTATAACATTACACATTGTGATTTATCATGCCTAGATATGAGGATAAAGTGATGAAGCAATAAAATTTGTTCATAAACTAAAAAAGGAAAAATAAGAAAAGAATGTTGAGTGGGAACAGCAATCACCAATATTTATGAAGTATTTCCTAACAAATCAGGAATAAAACCATCTATAAATAAAATACTATGTCAATGCTGGAAGTGACTATAGTTTACAAGTGGTTAATTCCCTGGTGTCCTATGGATGGTATTTCTCTTCACATCAGAAGTATGGAGTAACTTATCAAAACTTTCTTTCTAAAAGCATTTGACAAAGGAACAGAGTTCAGGAACTCTATAGTGAGAAAATTTCCTATAAACTAAGGAAAAATTAAGCATTTTCTGAGAATTCTCAGCTGAATAAAAGCAAAAGTTTTCACTCTTAGAAACTGGATTTTTGAAGATTATAATCACCCTGTCTGAAGACAAGAAACATAAAAATTATGAAATTTGTCTCTGAACATCAGCTAATTATGATTTTACCTGAGTGAATAGGCTCTCCATGCAACCATTGCTTTTGCAATGAATATGAAACATAGAAATATGATCAAACTGAAAATTTATTTCATGTTTTAAAAGTTGTATCTTTAAGTCTTATCAACTGTTTTAATTTTAGTTTTACATATCTTTGAAATTTTAAACAAAATGTCTAAACTTCAATGCAAATCACAGCCTATCAACACTATTTAAGAGTTCTCGCCAAATGGTGTGAGCTGGGCCCTCCCTGGAGAAGGAACCTAGAATTCCCGGAGCTCAGTGATCAGTGCCAGGGGCCACCGCCAGCAGGCAAGAGGATCCCCAAGGCAGGTGCTGGGCGTGGAGGCTATGGGGGCATAGGCTACCATGGAGACAAAACTGAACCTCACAACACCCTGCTTGGCCCTGGAGGATGACTGGTTAGCCAGAGACAGGCAAGATTCCTCAGGGAAAGAATGACCTAAGACAGTCACAGTCGCAGAGGGGCCATCAGGAAAGAACTTGGGGGTCAATAGAGGTGGGGCACAGACCCTCACCCCCACAACCTTGCAGGGGTCTGGACCTTCACCCTTTCTGAGGGAGGTCTCCTGCCCCCATGGCTACCATGCTTCCCATGCTCAGTTCAGATCAGGACCCAGGTAACCTGCAGAAACATGTTGATAGCGCCTGCCCTATATCTAAATTCAGCCCAGCACTAGGAATGCTCAGTGCCTACTCAATGCAAATAAACCTTTCCACTAATATATACAGGGTAATCTAAGATTGTTGATAGAATATTAAATTTGATGTAAAAGAGTTATCAAGCTTTCAGATTAATTTAAATTGGCAAATTGAAATAAGTGAACACCCAAGAAAATTTAAGTGTACTGGACAAAAAAGCTGCTTCTAAAGTAATAATTAAAATTTTTATTGATAGCTCATCTCATGGTAAAATTGTTTAATATGCAAGGAACATAAAACAGGCATATTTGTGTGCAAAAAATTAAAATTTAAAGTTGTCAAGATTGCATTAAAAAATTTTAACAAATTCTCCATTAACCAAAAAAAAAAAAAATCAGGGATGAGAGTAGGATAATATCATGTAAGGAAAAATATCTGGTAAGTAAATTACATCTAGAAAATTTTCACTTTAGAAAATTAATATTCATTTGTAATATTAACAGCAAGACACCCATGAAAAACACACAGAGTGTCAAAATAAGCCAAAGGAAAAGCGGGTAGGCAAAAATAAAAAGGACCCCTCCCTCCCTTCTAAAAAATCAATTTTATAGAAAAGATTCCTTTATTAACTCTTGGTTGAGAATATGTTTATATACTTTCAGAAAACAACTCCAAGACCAAGTGGACTCCTGCAACAGAGAGGAACTGACAGGTCTGCGCCAGCCACGAAGACAAGAGGAGAAACAGTCCAGAGATGGAAGACGCTTACTACACCTTGCCATGTAAGCAGTCAGCAGCTGTGCATCGCTACAGGATGCCTAGGACCAAACCAGAGAGGGTCGGACTGTCTTTGCCACCATTTGTCCACTATCCAGATACCATTGATGACATGTACACATAAGGAACTGTCTGACATTGAAACTGGGACTCCAAGCTATTGGACATTGAAATTGGGACTCAAACATTTTTTTTCTCTTGTGGGTTTATTTCTAGCCTACAGGGGCAAGATGTTTTTAAAGACAAGAATCAGGGGTGGGGGGAAGCAGTTGCAGAAGCAAAGAAGCAATGAACAGACTGTCATGCTACAGTAGGAAGGCAGGGGAGGTTGAGCGAGGGTGGGTCTATAGGAGATCAACTGAAGGACTTGTATGCATGTGTGTAAGCATAGCCAGTGGATACAGGGTATTGGGGAGGGGCAGGGAGAGGGAGACGGATGAGGGCATGTACTGAGGGGTGGGGAGGGCTGGGAAGGGCAATAGGGAAAAAAATAAAAATAAAATAAATTAAAAAAAAAGAGTTCCCTTTTGATCTACATCCTCACCATGGGGTTGACTGGAGTCAATACTTGGTTTTATCAGATTTCTTAATTTTTGCCAATTATAGACAAAACTATATTTAATATTTTGTTACAGAGTGCAAGTCAAAACCATTAGTACATAAGAAACTATAATCCTCATTAGTAATAATTCAGTTCAATACTAGCAATCATTAAAAGATAAGATATTTTATTAAGAGGTATTATATCTTATCAGAGTCTCCCATATCCTTTACTGAATAGTATATCATAATGTGTCAAAATAAATTTTAAAAGAAGATAAAGAAAAAAACACAGTAAGAATATGTTCAGGCTAATGTACAAGTGACAGAAAATAGATTGCTCAAATATGATATGATATAGACTGCACTGAAACAAGACTAATTAGCAATGACTCCAGGTCAAAAGGATGAGCTCTGTGGAAAAGGTAAAGGACAAGCAAATGTAGAAAGGAGCATGGATCCACCAGCTTCTCCTCCTCAGTATCTTTCCCTACTTCTCTTACTATTATGCATCTCTTACTCTCTCTTAAGCCAGTTCTTTTTTATATTCACACTCTAAAAGTGAATATTCTTTGCAATTCTGCTTATAGCACTTTTTTATTTCACAATATACTACACATTTGACCTTGGCCATTTTATCCATGCTCATAGTTTCCTGTATAGTTTTACCTCAGATATAACTTTTAGTTCTAAATTACCTGCTTCCCCACTGCTACTATCTAAATATATACTCTCAGCATCACATGCATGGCTATTGCTTCCTGACTCCAAGCATTCTCTCCCTTATCTACCCTCCAGATCTGCCCATTAAAGTGATTTTGCCACAACATAAATATAAAGATACCATCACCCTGCTTCATACCAATTAGTGGTTTCCCATTAATTACAGGATGAAGTCCAACTTCCTTAGCAAGGCAGGAAACAAACACCCTTTATAAGCTGGTAACTTCTAATCTCTCCAGCCTTAGCTCCCAACATTTTTTCTTTCAACATTCCTGATCCAACCTTACTGACTTACTCTGAGTTGCCCATAGTCATGATGACTCTGTAGGAATGGACTGCAGGGGCAATCCACACGGGTGGACATGTTTTTCCTTCCCTGTCTATTTGGCAAACTCCTGGTCATTCTCTGAAACTTTATTCACATGGCTACTCCTCTAGAAAGTCTTCCATTCTTTCTCCAAATGCACAACATAACAATTACTCTCGGTTCTTTACCAGTTCTACAACTTGTATCTAGCTCTCCATTACTGTATATTTAACACATAGTTATAGCTATCTGGTGACAAATGTGTTTTCCTGTTGTGGATCCTTAAGGAAAAATATTACATATTTCATCTTTATGTCTGCAACCTAGAGCCAAGTGCTTAGAATACAACAATGCCCAGCAATTTACTTATAGATGGATTAGAGGAACTGATGTATGCATTTCCAAAAGTGGATTTGAAATTTTAAGGAATTTTCCAATGTAAAAAAAAGCATTCTTGAGAACAGGTTCGCAGTTTATTTCATTAAATGTTGGAGCCTTGGGAAGAGATATTACTAAGTCTGATGGAGAGTATATATTAGTAGCTAAACCTCCCATTTTAAAAGAATATCAAGTTTCCATGGAGAGGGAAAATACCCTTAAGAATAACTAACTTCCTATACTGTGGAATGGAGTGAGCTAGTTCCTACCCACTAATCAGCATCAATACAGTAAGGATATGTCAGCATTTTTGTAATGAAGCAGCTGCTCGTAAATAGCTACAATGTGGTTATATTAGCTCACATTGGGAAAATGTTCAAAACATCTATACTGTGAGAATCAGCCAGTATTAACTTACAACACAGCATTAAATTAAGCATATGTGTTTACATTAAAGACATTCACACACAATTTGTATATTGATACGTAATTAATCTTTGCTTTTCTAGATATAGGATATGATTAAAGCAGTCCTGCAATAATATTGCCCTTGCATCTTTGCAACCCATAAGTTCATGCCTTTAAAGAGAGCATAAAATATACAACGAACGGAGAATAAATGATACCCACCTCAGCACCAATGCACACCAAAAGGAAAACCCACAGGATGTTCTGTGTTTGGAATGATTGCTATAGTCATTACCTGACCCTCAGCTTTTATGGCCCAACATTTCAATTTGATATCTATGTTCATTTTCACTGAGCTCTCAAGTGTTAAATCAGGCTAATAAAAATGATCAAAGAACAGCACATAAACAAGAATATAAATTTATTGCTGACTATCTTCCCCTCATCGTTTGAATACTTTTTTTTCTTCTTCTTCTTCTCAGGACATAGCCTTTCTGAGCCATGCACCTGGAATGTTCAGTTAGATACCTTAAATTTCCTTGGGAAATTCCTTCTTTTGTATTGTAGAAAAGGTTCCAAAACAAACAAAACAAAATTCTGAAGCCATGTTCTAGTTCTAAATGAGAATGGTGCATTCTGTCCCCAACTCTCTATTTCAACTTCCTCTCTTATTTTCCCCCATCCATCCTAGGACATGCCCTCCCAGCAGTGCTCTGTTGTCACAGTGTTTCTCCAACATGAACATGCAGTAGCCTTCAGCAGCCAAAGAGTTCACAAGCAGCAGTTGGCCGGAAATTCACCCTCACTGCCTCTCTGGCCCACTCCTGTCCCCGACATTAGATCTCCTTCGTCTGCCAGTAATTATGGATCTGCTTCCTTGTCTGGTAGTAGCTAACATGAGACAGAGTGTAGGTAAAACAGTAAAAAGTGTGCAAATTGTGTAAAAGTTTTATGAAATTTTCTATTGAAAGCAAAATCGTATACAAATCTTTAATTATTAATATAAATATGTCTCTGAAAGCCACTGGGGTTTTTTCCCTAAAATTTCATCAACTTTCTTATTCTAAGCCCTTTTATTGTTTGAGATTCTGCAGACTTATCTCTCTTTTCTTAAACTCTCTACTCTGCTAGACTATAATATAGTTTACTTTTCTTGATCAAAAACAACTACTTCAGAGTCCTGGTTCCCCAAGACTTAGATTTTAATCTCCTTAATTACATAGAGGATTTTCTGTTGTTGTTTTTTTCAACTTCACATTTAAAGCAATTTCTTCCCCCACAGGGACTGATCTCATCTATGTTGCATTCTTCCTTCCTGATAAATGTCTCCCTATAGAAAAAGGAAGACTGGGATGCCTGGCCCAGGCTAGATAGTACTCTGTGATTTGATACAAGCCAGAACATCTATGAGTGTCTTTAATATAGTGTAGTAAAGAAGGGATCTAGTGATGAAGTAAAATAATAAAAGTAGCAGATTGTTCCACTATACCATCAATTTAAATGTATAAGAAAGGGATGAGGGACATATTATGACTTAACAAAAACAAGCAGAAATAATTATATGAAAGTAGAGATTTGATGTATCCTGGAGCAAGTCTCTAGAATTCTATATACACAGACACACACATACACACACACACACACACACACACACACACACACACACACACACACATTCTATCTTTATTTCCTGTGGAAAATGAGATAAAGGCAAATATTAATATTCAGCATTTAGAACTCACTAGTTTTGGCTTGTATGATATCAAAGTTCATTTTCTAGCAGTCAACATTACCCAGTCAGAGAAAAGTTTTGAAATGGGAACTCTTCTTCCAAAGGAGCGGATTATCCTCTTCAGTGTGCCAGCGTTTTATTAGGAGATAACTCTTTTTACTACTGTGTACCTCTAGGTCTTTTCTATGATCAGAATGAGGGGGATACATACAACCAGGCCATAATTCTGAGCCTGATTCCAGTAGGAAACATCCCTCATAACTATTTCCTGGACACAAAGTGTAGAACTGGTAAGGAAGACAGCTTAATATTCTTCATTCTATATTAATTTCTACTTTCAAACTTGCCAAACACCTAAAGCCTTTCCCACACAGTTTGCATTACCTACTTTTTTATGGCTTCAGGTAGAGGATCTAGACAAACTTTAAAGAGGGGAATATAGAAGCTTTCTCCTGATGATTTTCCCACCCACTTTCCACAATGACCCCAACACCTGCCTTAGGCTTCCCACGCTCTTATTAGAGATGACTCTGAGAATAACCATGAACTTAAAGAATCAGTCACTTCACCTCAGTGGCATGAACTCCACCATACAAAAGAACAATTTAACTTACTGGACCAATATTACTTTATATTTCATACTGTTAACATCCTAGGAAGTGTATGTCCTGATAGCTATTATCTTCAAAATAGGGAATCACAGAACTAGAAACAAAATATACCAACTGTATGACATGGATATTCATGGAAGCTCTAATCCAGATTAGAATAATACTCTGACCGTTCCAGGGATCAATACATCTGAGGCTTGCCAGCACCTTAGGTGTTGGCTGGGCAGCTGCCATCTAAGGCTTGCCTGTGCCTTGGTGTCAGCTGGACAGCTGGGGGCTGAGGGGATTGGGGGACTCTGGAGGCAGGCATGCAGGGCGGGCCTGGCTGAGTCATGTGCCTGCCACGCTCGTGAGGCTGAGAGGACTGGGCACTGCCATCTTGTGGCTGTGAGCACTGCCATCTTTGAGGGTGTGACAGACAATTAGCATATTCCCTCTATATTAGATAGGACTAATTAAAACCTTCTGCTGGAGATGGCTTTGAACTATTCATGGAAATCTTTTTCTGGGCTCAAAACAGAAAAGGACATCTTAACAAAAGCCCTAAATTACTCATTCTTTAAAGTCAATATATACTTGTTTTTTACCAACCATTTTGCCATGTGTGTGTTTTTTTCTTGCCAAATCTAATACTTAAGGTTCTTATTTTCTGTTTTTATAAGCCGGTTTTACTAAATTGTATAATATAATCCAATTTACACAATGAATAATTTTAAAAAATGTAATACAAATCTTTTCTTTGACTCATGATCTGGTTGAAAGATATTTAAAAGAAAAAAAAGAAAGAAAGAGAGAAAGAGAGGAAGAAAGAAAAAAAGAAAGAAACAAACAAACAAAGAATGGAAGAGGGGGAGGGAGGAAGGAAGGAAGAGTCCATAGTTTAAATCTCCCAACCACCCTCCTGAGTTTGCAAGAATCTCAGGAAAAAAATATTTAAATTTAAAATTCTGAGATTTAAGTATCACATTAATATATTTGTGTCTATTTTTGCCCTGTGCACTGAGTCAAGATCTTTATCTTTTTTTCCAATTGTGGTAAACTAAGATAAAATAAACCCAAATACCAACTTAGCTATTTTAAGAGTATAGTTCAGTAGTGTAACAATCACATTATCATGCAACAGCTCTCAAGCTTAAATGAAACTATATACCCATTAAGCAACAACTCCCCATTTCTCTCTTCCCCAGCCCCCAACCATTCCTGTTGGATTTATCTTTATGAACTCCTCAGAATGCTAGAATACCAGCAATATAGCACCTTAATAAAACAACCTTTTAAAAACAATCTTTAGCCAGACAAGTGTGGCTCAGTGGTTGAGCTTCAACTTATGAAGCAAAATGTCATGGTTCTGTTCTTGGTCAGGGCACAATTCATAGTTTCCACCAAAACCAAAATGAGCTAGAAAAAAGATGGAAAAGTAAATGTCAAAGGTCCATGGATTTCTGCCATGCTTGGTTCCCCTCTTTGAGCTTTGAAGACTGGAAGCAGTTAAAGTTCTAAGAGAAAAGGTTTTTTACAAGTTTATTCTTTTCAACTTTGTCTAGGTTGAGACTACCTTGAAGACGAAAACTTTTGCATCTGCCAATACTGGCTCATTATAACCTTCGAGTAACAAAGCAATAAAGCTGTTACAGAATTAGGGAGAAGAAATGGTATTTCCTACTTAGCTTCCATAGAGCAACACCTGGTAACAATTGACTTAACAGGAGAGGATGACTGCTCTTTATATATTTACACAGATAATTTAAAGTGTTTCAGAAAAGGGAAGGCTAGGCAACCATGCTTTTTATTTATTGACACCTACATTGTTCAATTAGAAAATTCTATTCAGAGAAGCCAAGGCATATTAGGGATGAGAGAAATGCAACATCATGTCCCAAGAATTTTTATATTTTTATGTAATGTTAGTATAGTAACAGCCATTAAAAATAGGTGTTTGGGGTGGGGTGGGAGGAACATTCACTATGTCATATCATCTGTTAGTGCCTGAACCAGCATTTAAACCCAGCTCCACAAAGTGCTAAAAATATGTTCTGTTCACCCTACCATTGATCATAATTTGACAGGCTAAAGGCCAAATGTGGTCCACAGACTGTTTTGTTTGGGCTGCATAATGATTTGGATCAATTTAGAATTAATTGCCAAGCTTTAAAAAAGCAGAAGGTTTTACATTAAAAAAAAAAAAAAGAGCCAGCATTTCTCCTTGTCAACAACTGACTGAGCAGCTAACTCCATGGTTGGGGCCTGGCTGCACCCGACTCCCCGACTCCTTTTACAGCCCTCTCACTGATGAGAGGCTGTGCTGGCAGTGCTTTTCAACCTATTTTTATTGGCTGAATCGTGTCCCCTTCCACACTCAAATGGTGAATTCCTAATCTTCAATGTGGCTGCACAGTCATGAGTCTCATAATGATGGAGATACAACCTGATAAATGTGTTGTTCGGTGATTTCATCACTGTGCAAACACTCAGGGGCCACTGTGATTAAATCAGGTTCTAGAGAAAATGAGGCAATCAACAGGCATGGTCAACAAGATATGCAGGATGCTGCTGCTGGTGTAGCATGGCATGCCATTCTACAGCAGACTTTTCTTCTATGTGGAAAGCGTACACACTCAGATGACAATAAAAGTATGACATAGTGAATACTATAGTAACACAGACACATCATCATTATCAAGTATTATGGACTATACATAGTTACACATGCTGTATTTTTAGCACCTACTGGCTACACAATAGTTTTATTTATGCCAGCATTACCTCAAACAAGTGAATAATGAGTTGCACCTAGAAAGTTATCATAGCTACAATGTCATTAGGTGACAGGAATTTTTCAGTTTTATTATAATCTTATAGGACTACTGTCATAGATGCAGTCCATAGTTGGCCAAAATGTCATTATGCAGTGCTTGACTGTATTTGGAGATTAGACCTGTAAGGAGGCAATAAACATGAAATAAGATCATAGGGTGGGGCCCTGATATGATATGACTGATGCACTACACAGAGAAGAGGCCAAGTAAGGACCAGCCAGAAGAAAGCCATTTGCAAACCAGAAAGGAAAACCTCACCAGAAACCAAACTCAACTGGCACCTCGACCTTGAACCTCAAGCCTCCACAGTGTAAGAAAATAAATCTTTGTTGCTTAAGCCAGCCAGTCTGTGGTGTGCTGTTCTGGCAGTTCGAGCCACCTAATCCACTCTCATGTCAGCTCTCGTCCTTGAGTGTTAATACATTGCAGATGGATCATAAAATTCTCGCTTCATATTAGATCATGTTTTAAACAAAGTATTATACTTTAAAAAGAGATTAACTTGTAAGAACATGTAATAAATAACTTCAAAATGCAATGGGTATTTAATTTTAAAGCATGCCTTTAACATTTATGTAAAACATTTTTTGTATTCGCTCAACAGAAACTTATCTGGCCACTGGGTAAAGCTAGCAATAAAACTACTGATCCGCAAGGTGTTAACTGCCTGGCCCCTTAGCCTGAGTTTGTTTACGATGTTCTTCATCATGTCACAGACAAGATACTCTGAGTTATACTAATTTTAATATTCTCATTTTAAACTGAAGTTCATCAGATTTTAATGAAATTTTAGAGGGTCCAGATATGGGTTAGAAAATAATAGTATATGAAATTTTGATATAAAATCTTAGGCAATATATTTAAGAAGTTATTCCATGAGAAGAAAAACATTGACAAAATAGTACTATTATATTTATGGAAAAGTGTACTCACAGGCATACAAAGTATCTGGAAGGATGTTCTTCACAATAACTAAGCCAAAAATAGTGGCTTAAACTTTTCTAAAAGGTTTTAATTACTTATAAAGAGCAAGCACTATTTTTATATAATCAATCTATAATGATAAAAGGGTAACATGCTAATTAGACCAGATATCATTCTCGATGTCATTCTGGACGTCCTTTCTGACAAAGCCAGGGCTGGAGGGAAGCTAGCCTGGGTCCAAGGTGGCTGTGGGACAGCCAGAAGAGAGCATCCCAGGTCCTGGGTGCCTGCCAGCAGCTGAAGGAGGGAAGTCTGGGTCCCAGGTGCCAGAAGAAAGCCGGTACAGGAAGCTGGAAGAAGGAAGGCCTACTCTTGCACAAATTTTTGTGCATCGGGCCTCTAGCCTACACTAATAAAAGGGTAAGATGCATATTGACCATACCTTCACAACACCCACCAGCCAATCAGGAGTATTAACCTAACAAAGATGGCAGGTTCATTTGCATATACAGGCACAGAGTGGGGCAGGGGCGGGTCGGGACACTTGCGTTCTGTCCCGCCTGAGCTGCTCTGGGCCTCTGGGCAGCATGGGAAGGTGGAAAGAGAGCTCCAGCCAGAGTGAAGGTGGTGCCAGCATCCAGGGGAAGGAAGGCCATTCTTGCATGAATCTTTGTGCATCAGACCTCTAGTAAGTTATAATTATAAATATGTAATATGTATAGAAAGAATAAAGAAAATGGCAAATAGATCAAATATATTTCCAATTAGAATTTAATACTCATGAGGCACAAACTATTTATAGCCTGTTTACCACTGTATTCTCAGACCTTTACATTGTAGATGCTCAACAAATACTTGTGAAAAGAACAAGTGGATAGTCCAGCGTAGTACAAAGAAAGTAAAATAGACTAAATCCAAGAGATTGTGTGCCATTCCCAGTTCCTTCAATATCTCTACAGTGCTATGTAACTCACTAAACTCGGCCCAGGCCTATTTTTATTTTAAATTGGTCAAATAGCATTATTAAATTAACATTCTGTCTATGGACATAAACACTCTTAAGACCCCAGGACAGAGATTGATTTAAAAACTTGTATCTAGCAGGCTTTGTCTCCCAAAGGTGGGAAATAGTCCTCTGAGCTAGTGCACTGACTTACTCTATCACCTCTCCTTTAAATATGTGTAATGGCAAGAGGAATGAAAGTGAATTGATATAATATGGGTTTGGATATAGGAACCAATTGTCCCTATATAGCAATAAAAATATTTGGTATGATATTATTTTAAAAATCTTTAAGAAGTTTTGTCTGTTACTAAATGTCTAAGGAAAAGTTATAATTAAATGAATGTGTTGTTACTAGACTGATTTTGAAACACGCATAGAGGAAATGATCAAATGTCACTTTCTAATACGGGAGGCAAACAGATGAGTAACTGCTCCAGGGTATTATATGTAATCTAAAACACAGAAATACTTCTTTTAAACAACAAATAATTACAGTGAATAACTAAGATGATGTCAACCATATTTAAGAAAAGAAATAAAAGAAAAGCTCATTTTCTTCATTAACCTCTTAGATCTTCAAAAATTTTTGTAATGTCTGAAACAAATGTTTAATGGGAAATGGGATCTTCAAAATTTAGAGGTAATTAGAAAATGCTGGAAATATGTTTTTAAGAATGTAAAACACAGATATCTCTAAGCATGTAAATCTACACAAAACATTTAAAGTACATTTCATATTAAAATAATTTAAACTGTAAGAAGTCCTGGCAGTGGGATAGAGAAGGAACGTGAGTCTAGAGATGATTCTGAGACAAGAAAATAGAGGTCCTTAAGCAAATAGAAACACAGGGAGAGAAGGAAAGAGATAAGAGGAGCTTTGCAGTATGCGAAGATAAGAGAACTCCTTCCAAAAAGTGAATTTATAATCTATTTATGAGATTATATTACACACAGGAAGCATAAAAACCAGTTTTGTAGGTCAGGAAGATAAGTAAAATTAATAGGATGGCATACCATACACTGCATATAACCTGATATAAATATGTAGATTTTATAATATCTCCTATTTCAAAACATTTATAGTAACAAAACTGTCTTTGATAATTTGCTTTATCTGCCTTATTTTAACCTCTATAGAAATAGAAAGTATATTAGAAATATAAAGAAGAAATATAAATTCATGAGAGAAAAATCACAATACAAACCATATTATGAACTAGTGTAAAATAGGAATTAGCATAAAAAGACTAAAGAATTATTTGAAGATCTCAAATTTTAAATAAATTATTTAAAAAGTGAAAAAAATAAAAAATGATTCAAAAATAATTTTTTTTTATTTTTATTGATATCAGAGAGGAAGAGAGAGGGGAGAGATAGAAACATTAATGCTGAAAGAAAATCATTGATCGGCTGCCTCCTGCATGCCCCACACTGGTGATCGAGCCCACAACCCAGGTATGTGCCCTTGACCAGAATCAAACCCAGAACCCTTCAGTCTGCAGGCCAATGATGTACGCACTGGATTACTTATATCACTGAAGACAATAGGTTAAATAGCTAGCTAGGTTAGGTCATATGCAGCTTCCTGAGACTGTTTCATGTAGAAATTTTTCCTTCTTAATGGCTAGAAATCAAATTCATGCAATCATCTGAGTGTAGAAAGTAATGTTTGTTCTTGTTTTCTTGTCTGAATTGCTCAATTCTAAATTAATTTGATCTCATCACCTGCCTTGCCAAAAAAAATGATATTCATATCAAATTCCATGGTAGTAAGATTCTATGCTACACTGTAAATTTACAGCCACTGTGATTACTGGAGGAGGAGGCACTGCACATTCTGAAATAGTCGAACAATTCAGGCTGCTTCTTCATCAAAGATGAGAGGAAGGCAGTTGGTCCTGGGGAAAGTTATCTGAATACAAATCACTGGCAGATACCTCACTCTAGCTCAATTATTAATCAGACCATTTTCTTTTCCATATTGCTAAGGAACCACAGATAGTAGAAGCTTGGATCTTTTCCCAGAAATGTCTTTGAAAGCAAAGGCAAAAAAGAGGCAACGGTGGTTTTGTTCTACTTAAGCATGACCCATCTCAATTTTCGTAAATAATGAAGTGATGGCCAAATCAGAAAACCCTGTGCTATTTAAAATTTGACCAATGACTCACATATTCCCAATGTTTTTCTTACCAAAAATGGCTACTGTTCATAACTCAGAGGAAATAGTTGGAGAGGCCAGGTTTCCTGCCTGAGCCTAACAACAAAAGCTAAAAACATAAGGAGAGGTTCAGAAATGTTTTGATGTAGCAAGAAAGCCATGTAGCAGGTATACTGCTTCTAAGAAATTGTTTTTCCCTTAGTTAGGACCAAATCTTCTAATCTACTAGCAAAAACAATACTTCTAAACACATCTGAAAAGCAAATGGCAATTTGTTTAAAGTACTCCCAAATGTTGAATAAACATTGATTCTAGGGTTAGAAATAATAATGGTGGGATATATAGACCCCTCCCTCTTTTCTTGACACCATTTCAATAAAACCTTTTATGTCTAGCCAGTCAGTGCTAAACATCACATGCACAATGTGAAAAGGCTATCTCAAGGCATCACACAGAACGAGCAACCTTTCTACTGCCTTTTCCCCTGAAAAAAGATACTTGAACATCATGAGGCAGTGCAATCACAACACAAATTGTGATCTCAACAGAACATGCATAATGCAAGAGACAGAAAGTACCTTAATAAGCCAGTTAGATTGATTTTAGGATGGATACCTATTGGAAAAAAAAATGGTTCAATTTTGTCTACCGATTTTAAAAGATTCCAAGATTTTTATTTCCATGAGAGAAAATGGAGGACTTAGATGCATAATAAACATGTTTTTATGTATATCCTGTGGAGCAAATGCTCTTGGTACCCTGCTCATAGCTCCTCACCCACCCATCCCTTTCCTTCCAAAATATCATACCAAAACAACCACTTGTTCTCTGGATTCAGTAGCATTTCTGCCCTTGAATTAGGCCAGATACACCAAAAAGTTATGCCTTCAAATAGCCCTCACATGGTGAGAGAGATAAGTCTTGACTATGAGTTAGTCATGCCTCCTTGGGACAATTCTGATGTATTTTTCATGTATTCTGTCAGAGATTTCAGAAAAGACTGACCTCCGCTGCCCACTCACTAACACTGTACTACCTCTGTTGTCACTGTCTCATGGTGCTACCTGAGAGCTCCTCTCAGTAAATGATTTACATCCAAATTGCTGTATCAGGTTCTCACTTTGGGCGAACCCATACTATTACACCACCTCCATTGTTAAGCCTGGCTGATAAACTCAGAATATTCCCAAGGCAATATCCTGGGACAGTACGACTGACATTAATAAATTTGTGGGAAATGTTATTTTTAAATCTTAATTGTTCAGACAAAAACTCACTTGAGATATGCCCTGTTGTTTTCTTTGGCCCTAGCTTAACTGAAGATGAGGTTTATTGGAAAAGTAAAACTTTGGATTTGAGGAAGAACATTCAGCAGTCCATCATTTCTTCTTGTGAGTTCCAAACCTTGCTTTTTAAATTTTTTTTTTCTAGTTGTTTCTCTCAATGTGCTTTCACATAGTAACAGAAAAAGACAAAAAGTAGTAGGAATGGAAATCTGAACAGATAAGAAAATTCCAATGATTATTGAAAAATATGAGCAACATACTACCACAGTGAAAATGTGAGATATTATAGATAAAAATTGCAAGTACCTTTAATTCACGTGAGAATAAAGAAGTACAATATAAGAGGCACCACTTCAGATACAACAGAAACAGAGGGTAAAAGGAAGAAAGCACCAAGGAATCAACACAAATTCCCTTAAATTCTGAGTCTAAGGTTGGGCCTCCATGATTCAATTCCATACTCATATTTCATAGCTTAGGAGTTTGACATTATGGAAGTTTTGCTATGTGAGTATAGGTCAGAAATTAAAAGATGCAGAAATTAGGTCAGATCCTGAAAGGACAGTTTCTTTCTGTAACCATTAAGCAGATTCTTTCATATGATGCCTGACACAACAGAATAACAATATTAGCAATCAAAACTTGATTTCATCCCCTACCTTGCCAAATATCTTTATATTTCTTCCATTTCTAGAAAACTGGTTGACAGAGGTGGAACAGAAAATTTAATCACAAAATACAAAACCTGAAACATTTTTAAACCAAGAGAAAAATATTTGATAATCCCTAAGTTAATATCCAACTTTGCAAAATAATACTTTCCTGACATATTACACTGAACACATCCTTGTCAGCATAATTAAGTTGCAAGACACCTGCTGATACTGTGCTTGCCAAAACACTCCCAGGAAGAAAAAAACTGTACAGAGAGCATCAGTGGCTGTAGTAGTTACTTAACCATCTATGCTTACAAGTGGTGTAAAAATTCAGGTTGTTTACTACACAGATGGTTGCTTCATTTTTTCTTAAATATATATATATTTCAGAGAGGAAGGGAGAGGGAGAGAGATAGAAACATCAGTAATGAGAAGGAATCATTGATTGTCTACCACCTGCACAGTGGACAAGCCTACAACCCAGGCATGTGCCCTTGTCCAGAATCGAACCTGGGACCCTTTGGTCCACAGGCAGACACTCTATTCACTGAGCCAAACCAGCTGAGGCAAGAGTTTCTTAATGGATATTCTTGATCTCTACTTGCACCTATTGAAAATTTTTACAACCTCTAACAACAAAAACACTAAAAAGTAAAAATTATAAGGAATAATGTTTTAAAAATAAATAATGCACCTCTTTTAATATTTTTTTCATATTTCCTAACATAAACATCCATTTAGAGAGCTGAGGATTTTGTTATTTCATAAAATGAGTTGCAGTGGGTGAGACATCTTGTGCAACATCTCTCATGCTTGTTTGTTTGTTTGTTTGTTTTTACATACTTTACTTATTATATGTTCTCAATCAGCTCCTACAAGATATCTTACAAAATATTCAGGGTGTTTATGGTTTGAGAATAGAGACTTCATTATTGCCTGATATCTGAGAAGTTAGCAATCCTCCCCTTCATGCATCAAGTCCTTACTCAGTACCTTATACACTAGTAGGTTTCAAGAAGTTGAAAACCTATAGTACTTCACCCAAATTTAGAATAAGGTAAATTGAATCTCCCACAATAGGTCTGAGTTTACAGTGTTAGGAGCCAGATGATTCTGATGATCCATCATTTTGATCTGACAAATACGATTATTGTATTTCCTACTTAAAAATTTCATTTGTTTAGCATTATTCTGAGAATAATGGTAACACTTTTTGACATGGCTCTTTATATGCTTCTTCCCTCTACACTAGACTTACTATTCATCATCCGTTAGCTCTCAACTTAAATAGCTCTTCCTACAACAATCTTAAATAGATTAAATGTCCTTGCCATGATGATTTCATATTTGGGCCTTCTATTTTATTCCCTGCACTCATATACAAAATGTCTATAATCCTTTTGACTCTAACTTTAAAATATATCGAAAACATACCCATCCATTTTCCTATCTCCATCCTCCAAGCCACATCACTTATCACCAGCTCTATCCTACTATTCTGTTTCCTCTTTTTGCAACCTACTATTCTACAAACCATTCTCCACATAGCAGACAGTGAGCTTTAAAATATATACCTATGATCAGACCATATTTCTGAGAATCATCCCACAATGAATTCCTACTGAATCTTTTTAAAAAGGAGTAAAAAACAAATTCTGAACTACAATCTATCACATGTACAGGCTCTAGCTCTTGCCCACCTCTCAATCATAATTTCTTGTTTCCTACTTGCTCACTTTGTTTTAAAAAATATTTTAATAAAGATATTTTATCACCTTATTTCTATTTTCTAAACCCTCTAAACTTGTTTTTGTCTGTAATGAATTTCCATAAATATTCCTCTTACTAAAATGAAATTTCCCCAAATCCTAGATTGGCTGGCCTATGTTATTCAGATCTTAGTTTGAATGTTACTTTTCCAGAGAGGTATCAGATCTCACTATCTAATTCAGTCATTCACTAATGCTCAGGCATCTAACATATATTACCTACATTACTTTATAATGCCTGACATAAAAAAGTCATTCATTAAATAATTACCCATAGTGACCTTGTCAATGTTGTAATCAACTTCAGGTCTAATCTTGGCACACAGGTTAGCTTTGGTATATGGGAGCTGTTAGTAAATATTTCTTGAATGAATAAATTAATAATTTTATGAATGAATGACATTCATTATAATTCTATACTGATATATTTAACATGTGTACATATGTGCCTAACACAATGACTAACCATGCAGGCACTCAATAAATACATTTTGAATGAAAATATCTGCTTTTACTGAGTCTATTTATGATTCTGTAAGGATTACAAAGTCTATTTCCCCTTTATAGCATATGATTAAATATGTCTCTTTTGTATGTTCATATACAGTATGGAAAGAAATATGTGTAAAAAGATGGCCTGCTGAGTGGTCTATGCCCACCACAAAGTTTACACTTACCAAGAATGTGTCACTAATAAAGACAGGCCTGTATGTATATAAAGAATTGTACACAAATACTGACTAAAAGGATATGGGTCTAAAAAAAAGAATTTAGATATGTTATCTAGAGAATTTAGAAATGTTATTGATACAAACAACTCTAAAGAAGGAATAAATTATGTAACAGAATGGTTATCTTTGAAGAGTCAGCTGGTGAGCCTCAAAAGAAAGTGAAATAAAAATTTTAGTAAAGATAAAATTTTAAGAACAAAAAGTCCAATATAATATCCCTTATAATTGGATTATTTGTCTTCCTTTTATTAAGTTGTATGAGTTCCCTGTATATTTTGGAGATTGACCCCTTATCAGATGTGTCATTGGCAAATATCCAATTAGAAATGGATATTTTAATATCCAATTAAAAAATTAAAGAGATATTTCTCAAAAGTGGACATACAGAAAGTCAAGAGGGATAGTGCTCAAAGTCACTAATCATCTGAGAAGTGCAAATCAAAATGACAATGAGATACCACCTCACACCTGTCAGAATGGCTGCCATCAACAAATCACAAAGACAAGTGCTGGGGAGGTTGTGGAGAAAGGAACTCTGGTAGGAATGCAGACTGGTGCAGCCACTGTAAAAATCAATATAGAGTTTCCTAAAAAAATTAAAAATGGAACTTCCATGTGATCCAGTCATCTCACTTCTAGGAATATATCCTAAGAGACCTGAAACATTCATCAGAAAGAATATATGCACCCCTATGTTCATAGCAGCACAATTTACAATAGCTAAGACTGGGAGACAGCCTAAGTGCCCATCAACAGATGAGTACATTAAAAAAAACACAAAACTATGGTACATCCTACACAATGAAATACCACATGGCAATAAAAAAGAAAGAACTCTTACCATTTGCAACTAGTATGGATGGACCTGGGGAGTATGTATTATGCTGAGTGAAATAGGCCAGTAGGAGAAAGATCAGTATCACATGATCTCACTCATATGTGGAATCTAATGAACCAAATAAACTGATGATCAAAAATAGACCTAGAATCATAGAAGTAAGGCAGAATAGGATGGATGGGAAGAGATCAACCAATGAACTTTTATGCATATATGCATAATCTGTGGACATAGATAATGGGGTGGGGTGAGGGCCTGGAGGGGTTGTGGATGACAGCAGGCTTGAAGAGATTATGGGGGGAAAAGGAAAACCTGTGGAATATTTTCATAATAAATATATTTAAAAAATACTACCATTTATGTAAGCATAACTCAATAAAATTAGAGTATAAAAGGAGGTGGGAAAAAGACAATGGCTGAGGTTTACATTTTAAATTCAAAACAGTAGTTCTTCCTGATGAGAGGAGTGAGATTGGATAATGGTCAAGGAATAGAGGTCAGAGTTATCTGGATTATTTTAATGTTGCAAATGGAAATTTATTCATATTACTCATGCAACTTTAAAAATAAAATATTGAGAAGGATGTGTGTGTTCAGGCCTACAAAACTGGTAAAAAAAATACTTGAAAAATCATAATTTGAAATTGATACCACAATAAATGTTATAGATTATGACCCTTGCTTTAATCAAAGGAAATCAAAGTCAAATTTTCCTTTAAGATTGAGCATATATTACAACAAAAAATAATGCGTAATTTATATAAAGCTCACGAATGAAGTTCTAGAAACCTTTTTGTAATGCTTTCAGTACATAAACCTCCTTACTCTATTAAGAAGGGTACTTCTACTTTGTTTCCATGGAGAAAAAAATCTCTCTGTTTCTATTACATTACCAAGCAAGTCAGTCCAGGAGACAAAGATGTGGGTGAACAGAAGATGAGGATACTCTTGGTGACTTCTCATGTAGTAATCAAGATAAAGAAGATAGAAAATTGGTAAATATTTAGAAGACCTGAACTTTCAACCAACTTGAGCAAATTGAAATGTATATATTACATACTGTTCAGCAACAGCAGAACACACTTTTAAAGTGTAATGTATATTGACCAAGACAAACCATATTCTGGTTTATTAAACAAAAACACAAAATTAAGAATACTACAAAGTATGTTATTTAAACTCCTAAAAAGTAAATTATATAAATCCTGAAAAATATCTGGAACACTTGGGTTTTAGCAAATTTTGCAATGTGAGATTAGGTAATACAAAATTAATTACACTGATGCTTTTTTTTACTTTTTTGTCGATTTCAGAGAGAAAGAGGGAGATTAACATTAATGATGAAGAATCATTGATCGGCTGCTTCCTTCACATTCCGCCTTGGGGATCAAACCTGCAACCTGGGCATATGCCCTGACCAGGAATCAAAACATGACCTCCTAGTTTGTAGGTCAACATTAAACCACTAAGCACACCAGACAGGCAATTAGACTGCTTCTTAAAGTTACCAATTTAACACTTTTACTTACTTTATAAAGCATGTAATAAATATAACTATTCAAATGTCCAATTTCTAGAAGCAATATTTGTGGAAGAGCCTAATATTACTATTGCCTTTTGTGTTTATTATTGTTGTTTTTTATCACTTATATTTTACACCAGTTTCTTATATTCTACTATCAAATTTCAGTATCAGAAAAAAAATTTGGTCATGTAATCTGGCCTGCTTACTTAAGTATAACTTTTAATTTAAAAAAACAGGTAAAAATAACTCTTCTGCTACAATATGTATATAAACCAGAGGATTTTCAGCAACCTAATAAATATAAAAATAAGTATAAATAAATCATCTTGTGTACTCATTAAAAATGACAAGAAATTCAAGAATCTTTTGATCTTCCTTATCTAATATATAGTTAGAGAACATTTCAAGAATATTCTTTAAGAGCAGCATTAGAAAATAATACTGAGATCTCATAATTATTACAAGTAATTAGTCATATATTTTGGCATAAATTGCCATACTTATGAGAAGGCTGATGGCTAATTCTTTCTATAACATCTGGTTCCCTTTAAGGCAGTGGTTCTCAACCCAACCATATGGTTGGGGGTCACCACAACATGAGGAACTGCATTAAAGGGACGTGGCATTAGGAAGGTTGAGAACCACTGCCTTAAAGGGAACCAGATGTTATAGAAAGAATTAGTCATCAGCCTTCTCATACGTACGGCAATAAACCATAAACATAAACATGAGGAACTGCATTAAAGGGATGTGGCATTAGGAAGGTTGAGAACAACTGCTCTAAGGAACTTTCCTCAAGAGGAACAATGTAATCCAGATGGGAAAATATAACCTATTGGCCCTTTTCCTGCATTTTGGGTTAGCAAGATTTGTTGTCCATTTGCTCACATGTTACAGAGACCATAAATCATAAAACAATACACAACCCCTGAAGAGGGCTGTCAGTGATGGCACCAGACCAGGCCCTTAGGTATGGTTTTATGACCTCCATCCCCACACACAGGACTTTTTGCAAAGCCCCCAAAAGGTTCGGAAGTCTCATCCCTATTTGGGGGACAAAGAAGCCAAAAAGATACAAAGGAAAAGCTTCCACCATATTGCTTTGCTCAGACTTTGAGAGACAACTCCTCTGAGTCCACCAGCGTAATAAAACTGTGTAACTCCATTTTTCTAAGTGTTGCTTGGTTTTTCTCTGATCTTCTATAACACTTATTAAATTCCAAAGTCTCTATTTTCTAAGAAAACAAAAAAAATTTCATTTTCTTAACTCTAATTTTTCTTTCACAAGTCCTTATAAATATAGAGGGTAAGAAAATGTCCAGGTATAGATTTTTTTTTTCTTAACTCAAATTGTTAATTCATTGGCAGCTGGCTTTTTGGTTCTGAACTTTTATGAATTCTCTTTGGATGTATGTATAAATTCTGAAAATAAATTATGCTTAGAGCACTATGACTCATCAGGAAGTTGAAAAACTTCTAAATAAATGATACTTTCTTCCCTCCCTATGATTTCTCTTGGATTTAGTTCTTTTACAACAATAATGAAAAGTGATATCACATTCTATATCTGGACCACTCACTAGATTGCTTTATATTGGAAATATACATATCATGTCACCTTACCAAACTATGCTTTCTGTGTAACATTTTTAAAATCAATTTTAAATATAAAAGATCCAGATTCACTTCATTTCTCAAGTCTATTGATAGTAGGTATTAATTAACTTTCAATAACCACAAAAAGAAGCCTTAAAAATATGCTTTGAATAAAAAGCAAATAAAAATAGCTTTAATACTTTTTTATTTAATGCTAATGAGAATCTATGCACAAAATGTGGGTTTATATATTTAACACAACATAAATTTAAAGATTATTTGTTCTTTAAAAATGTACCAAAAATTCAGCTTATCTAGGGTTCGATTTGGAAACCTCTTTTCAACTATATTAATTAAGAAAAGACTTCTTGTCCATTGTTTTGCTCTACTAGATAAATGATGTGATGTTAACTCCAGAGCAAGGCTGGCGGCTGAGAGAGGAAGAGAATATTCTGTGCCACCTTGAAAAAATCTATTCCAACCTGTCCCATGAAGATTCAAGTGCTTCTAGTTCATAAAGCTATGTAGTATCACTTGGTGGGGCTTTCTCTCCCCATCTTTATTTCTGGCTCAGGTAATTCTTTCCTAGTATTAAATATACTCACAAAAATACATGTCAATTAATGTTTGGCAGTTAAAAGGGACTTTGTATCTACCTTAATTCCCATACATGATGCAAGAACCAAGGGTCTTAAACATTCCTAAACTTGCAATTTAGTACCTGACATAAAGCAGGATCCCATCTCATCAACTTCCTGATTAATGCCTATTCTATCACATCCAAATAATCTGGCTTTTATAAACCTGTCCTTATTAAGGATTTTTACTCATTTGCACCTTGGTTGTTTTTTGGCTTTCCAAATGGGTGGTCCTGAGACAAATGTTGGATATTGCTGTGTTGTGAATGTTTGTGTGTGTACATGTATGTACACACATACACACACACACACACATTCATATTTGAAATCTTAATCCTCAAGGTGATTTAGGAGGCAGGGTCTGAGGGAGCTAATTAGATCATAAGGAAGGAACCCTCACAAGTGGGATCAGTTCCCTTGTGAAAAAAGGATCTGCAGAGCTCCCTAACCTTTTCCACACCCTGTGAGGGCACACTGAGATGTCAGAAGTCTATAGCCCTGAAGAGGACCTTTGCCAGAAGCCAGCCATGCTGACACCCTGATCTTGCTGTGAGACATAAATATCCGTTGTTTGCAAGCCACCCAGTAAGTTATTTTGTTATAGCAGCCTGAACAGACTAAGACAGGTGCTTTGAAAAGACAGTTGCCCAACAAAGTTTTGAGAAAGAAATAATTTGAATTGTAGATAATATTGTGATTCACTAAAAAGCACATTGACAACAAAGTAGATAACAAGATAGAACTAGCAAGATGTTACCAACAATAATGCTTTTAATGGATGCCTAGATGGGCAGAACCTTGCTGGCTGTCCTTTCCGACATTTCAGGAGGACTTCAATTTTTAAGTATTTATAACTGTGAAAAGAATAAACAGATTGTGAACTAAAACCCATGAAAGAAGCTACCATTCTGACAGTGTTATACACCTGAGATCTGGGGAACTAATAATTTGTTAATTTGATGTAGTCTCTAATATTATTATAACCCTTTTGACCAAAACATTGAAAAATCACTGTTTCCTTGGTATTAATAAACATATTTGTGTCTTCAGGTTGTAAATTTAAAAATTTTTGTTTGTTTGTTTAAAGTATTACAAATAGTAGTACATATGTCACCTTATTTTTTCCCCATTGACCTCCCCCCAGCCTCCTGTGCCCCTCAGTACATGCCCTCACCTACTCCCGCCCCCTCTCCCACAGTGTCTTGTATCCATTGGTTATGCTTATATACATGCATACAAGTCTTCGCTTTATCTCTTATAGTCCTCCCCCACCCCACCCTAGCAACCTCTCCTGCCTTCCCGCTGTAGCATGACAGTCTGTTCAATGCTTCTCTGCATTTTTCATGGGTGTCTTGCTGTTAGCATTACAAATGAAAATAATTTTCTAAAGCAAAAATTTTCTAGATGTAATTTACTTACAGGTTATTTTTCCTTACATAATATTACTCTACTATCCTCCCTTTTTAATTTTTGGAGGCTTTTGTAAATTTTTAATGCAATCTTGATAACCTTAAATTTTAATTTTTTGCACAAATATATGACTGCTTTAGGTTCATTGCATGTTAAACAATTTTACCATGAGATGAACTACCAATAGAAATTTTAGTTAATACTTTAGGAATAGCTTTTTGTCCAATAAATTTAAATTTTATTGAATATTCACTTATTTCAATTAGCAAATTTAAATGAATCTAAAAACTTGATTACTATTTTACTGTCAAATTTAATACTCTACCAACAATCTTAGTTTACCCTGTAAATATTACTGGAAAAAATTATTTGCATTCTTGAGTAGGCCCAGATCATTCCTGGTGCTAGGCTGGATTTAGATATAAGGCAGCTCCTGTTGGCCAAGTCTCTGTTACCTGGGTCCTGATCTGAGCTTGACATGGGAAGCAAAGCAGCCATAAGGGCAGAAGACCTCCCTCAGAAGGGGTAAGGGTTTAGGCCCCTGCAATGTTGGGGGGTGGGTCTGTGCCCCACCTCTGTTGACCCCCAAGTTCTCTCCTGATGGCCCCTCTGCGACTGTGCCTATCTTAGGTTGTTCCTTCCCTGAGGAATCTTGTCCATCTCTGGCTAAACAGTCATCCTCTGGGGCCAAGTAGGGTGATGTGAGGGTCACTTCTGTCTCCTTGGTAGCTTTTGCCCCCATGGCCTCCATACCTAGCACTTGCTTTGGGATCCCCTTGCCTGCTGGCAGGGGCCCCAGCACTGATCACATATCTCAGGGAACTTGGGTTCCTTCTCCAGGGAGGGCTCAGCTCACACCATTGGGAAAAGACAGATCTGTTATACCAGCCACCTGAGGCTTCAATCTAAACATGAATAGAAAGCTCAGGCAATAGCTGAGGGCAATTGATTGTGACAAGAGGGTCTCTTTTGGCAAAAAGGGTAAGAGGGGCCAGTATAGAATGCTCAAGTGCCTTAATTCCTTCTAAAAGGGATTAAGTCCTTTCATGTCCTTTTCTAAATTGCTGCCAAACATTCAAAGAATTAGTTTGTAAGTTTGTTTGGGATAATTGTACAATATGCTGCTGTGAAATATCAAAAATTATAATCACATTGTAGAATAATATCATGTAAGGATATTCTTTGTTCTAGACCATGGCAATTCAATTTCAAACTGGCTGTCAATTTCTTCTTGTAACTTTATTTAAATTTTGTTAGGGTGGCAAAAACACAAATTACTTACTTTAGTTCAAGAGGCCAAATACTGTATATTGACTTTCAATTACAATCCTTATGACATTTGAAGGAAACTTCTCTTTATTTCCTTCCAAAATGATTTTCAGGGTACAGAGAGTTTCATTTAAAAATCTTGTCACATGAAACAATTTCTCTTAAGGTTATGGTGACCACTAGTATGGATTAGATTTAATCTATTATTTTCATTATATATATTTTTTAATTTTTATTTTTTACATGTGTCCTTATTCCCCTATTACCCCCATCCACCCATGCCCCTCCCCTCTATTGTCTGTGTCCATTGATTAGGCTCATATACAAGCACGCAAGTCCCTCTGTTGATCTCTCCCCCTTACTTCCCTGAGGTTTAACATTCTGATCAACATTTCTCAGTCTCTGGAGCTGTTCTTATTCATCAATCTATGCCATTCATTATATTCCACAAATGAGTGAGATCATGTGATATTTATCTTTCTCTGCCTGGCTTATTTCACTTAGCATAATGTTTTCCATCTCCATTCATGTTGTTTCAAATGGTAGGAGTTCCTTTTTTACCACAGTGTAGTATTCCATTGTGTAGATGTACTAGTTTTTAACCCATCTGTTGATGGGCACTTAAGCTGTTTCTAAATCTCAGCTATGTTGAATTGCGCTGCTATGAACATAGGGGTACATATATCCTTTCTGATTCGTGTTTCTAGTTTCTTAGGATATATTTCTAGAAGTGGGGTCACTGGGTCAAATGGGAGTTCCATTTTTAGTTTTTTGAGGAAACTCCATACTGTTCTCCACAATGACTGCACCAGTCTGCATTCCCACCAGCAGTGCACGAGGATTCCTTTTTCTTCGCATCCTCACCAACACTTGTTTGTTGATTTGTTGATTATAGCCATTCTGACAGGTGTGAGATGATACAGCATTGTTGTTTTGATTTACATCTCTCTGATGATTAGTGTGACTTTGAGCAGGTTTTCATATGTCTCTTAGCCTTCTTTCTGTCTTCTTTCGAAAAGTATCTATTTAGATCAATTGCCCAATTTTTATTGGGTTGTTTATATTCTTTTTGTGAAGTTGTGAGTTCTCTATAAATGTTGGAGATTAAACCCTTATCATTGATATAATTGGCAAATATGTTCTCCCATGCAGTGGGCTTACTTATCGTTTTATTGATGATTTCCTTTGCTGTGCAAAAGCTTTTTATTTTTATGTAGTCCCATTTGTTTATTTTCTCTTTAGTTTCCATTGCCCTAGGAGCAGTATCAGCGAAAAAGTTTCTTCGGCATATGTCGGAGAATTTTTATGAAATTTAGTCATGTCAAATACTGTTTCCACAATGTTGGTTCCTAGAAATTACTTTATACACAGTTAATTAATCTTATCTAAATAGTAATTTTCCTCCACCATTTAAAAAATATATAGCATATTACATACTTTACATGCACCAGATGCCCAGGTGAAGACTTTACATAAGCAGCTTATTTCTCCTTCACTACTCTCTATGGTAGTGTTACACAGGAAAATAAACCAAGGCTTACAGAATTTAATGCCTGATGCAGAGCAAAGCTAGAAAGTGACCTCAAGGATTCTGATCACAGGGTACATGTTCTTAATTATCATGCTACATTGTTTTATGTATGCGGAAACTAGATATGAAGAACTAAATGACTTACATGTGCTTATGTAGTAAATTAAAGATAATGTACATTTCAAATTCAAATGAAATATTATCATTCTAGCAGTCAAACTAGACTGAAATCCAGGTATTGGCCAGAACTACATTCTCAGCAGATGATGAAATCCTTTAGATTGTATGCAGAACACATCTCCATGTAACTACAGGACTGAGGTATCTACTTTCTTGCTGGCTGTCATCTGGAGGCTCCCAGCCCAGGGAGGCTGACTACAGTCCACAGATACTTAATGCTCTCCACAGCCACCAAAAAAGCCAGAGCTTTCAATCACACAGAGATGAGAAAAGGAATCCTGCTAATAAAGTGAATCAGATTAGAAATGGACCCTGCTTCCTAGTGGAGACTCCACTGTAGCCCAACTGAACAACTGACTGCAGCCTCTACCCTGAGTAGAGGACACACAGTTAAGCCATCCCCATCATCCGTGCCCACTGTGGGACTCCTTGGCATGAGCAGGGACTGCCATTGGGGGACAGGAAGGGAAGCCAGTGGGCAAACCAGCAGGTCTAGGAACAGGAGTTAGATGGATGATTAAGATCTGGTATTCTGATCCACAGAAACTCGGAGAAACTAAATAAATGTGGTTTTAAGCTGCTAAGCTTGGGCTAAATTGTTACATAGTCATAGAAAAATAATACAGATTTTGGTAGCATAAGTGGTGCATGTAAATGACTAAAATGTAGATGTGCCTTTGGAATTAGGGAGTGGGAAGAATCTGGAAGGATCTTGATGAGCACAAGAGATGTCAAATCAACTTAAGTAGACTGTTAGTAAAAATATGGATGTTGACAAAACTGCCAGTTAGGGCTCAGAAGGAAGGGAGAAACATGTTATCAGAAAAACGAGAAAGGGGATCATAGTTATAAAGTAGCAGAAAACTTAACTTTGCTCCTTCAGTTATATGGACATATCAGAGAACTTGGGAGCAACCTTGTCTCATTCAAGCCTCTGAAGAGACTGCAGCCCAAGCCAATCCTAAAGTAGAAACTAGTTAACCCTACCAAGATGTCTCTCCTGTGGAAACTGTGAAATAAAAGAAATATGTTGTTTAAAGTCCCTAAGTCTGTGTCATTTGTTACACAGCACAGACAATTGGTAAAGTCATGTAATAAAATTCAACCACATTTTGGGATTATGGATATTTAATGTCTTATAATGTCTTTGGTCTATATATAATAATTACTAATAAAAACTTTCTACAACATCAGGACTTGATTATTTAGGTAGAATTATGGTTTAAGGCATAGGAAGAAAGATACTGTTTAAATTCAGTCAAAGAAAACAGTTGACTATTTTGTTTTGAATTCTATATGCAGAGAAAGAGTCTGCAAAAATTTTACCCAGTATTTGTGTAAAATGAATTGGTAAAGAGTAGAGGTTCTATAAAATCAAGGCCAACTAGAGGTCAGGGTTAGACCTAAGTCTCCCGATAGCTGGTTCAGCAGTATTTTACTCCATACACTGTTTTTTTCATCATTATTATCTTTTCTGTTGCATCTATTCCCTCATTTATTATTTTTATCAACAAAATGAATGCTGATTATGTGACATTCAAAATAACTTTCTAGGCACTGTGGATAATCAAACATATACTATCAACAACAATGTATGTAAGTAAGTAAACAGCACAAAATAGACTGTGAAGTGTTTCATAGGAGAGGTACAGATCACGATAAATCAGCACTTAAAGAAAAAAAAAAGAATACAGAGTACTCTTTTTAAAAGGAGAGTGGGCATTGAGAAAAGCCTTAAGGGTGATGTAGCATCCTACCAAACTTTAAGGGACCAAAAAATTTAGTATCAAATTACCAAATTTAGTATTATGGTAAATGTTAGGATAAAGTACTCCTTTCTCAGTATGGTGAGTTTATGTAAGATATCATGTTCTTCATCAAGTAAAGTTAATTCATTTTTCTCAAACTTTGGTCATTAGAATCATCCACAAACATTTTTAAATGTATTTGTTTGGGGAGGAGTATTTACATATGTGTGTATTTTTTAAAGTACCACAGGTGATTCTGATGAATAACATGTAATATTGCTGTTTTCCCCGTATTTAATTGTTACTATTAAAGTTAATATATGTAAATTTTAAAGTATGTATTTAACTTGGAAAGAGTGAATTTCTTCTAAACAAACCCAAAAAAATAATAATCTCACTGACTGAATTTGGATGAAATTGTATTCTGGATTTTAAAGAGAGACAGTGGGAGTCAGAAATTAACAACATGGGCTTTGAGCCCCATTGGTCTGGATTTTACTTCTGACTCAAAATTAACTGCATGATCTGAGGGCAGTTGCTCATCTCTTAGAGCCTAGGTTTCCACAAGGGTAAGCAGGATATAGATATGGATACTTCTAATAAGGTTGTGCTGAGCACTGAACATTATAAAACTCTCAGTATATAGTAAAACCTGCATGGCAGATATTATTGCTCTTTAAGTGGAAGAAACCTAGAAGTAATTTTTGCTCCAATTTCTCTTCCCTAGCCTTTCACTGATTTGTAAATAATAACAATAACAAAAGGACAGGGAGTTTCTTACTAGAGAGGTAACAGTTGTACTCTCTAGAAGCCCCTCCACACAAACCACAGAATCTTAGCTTGTTTCCTATTTCACTTATTATGATATCCTGGAAAAGAACTGGCATCTTCTCTCAATCTAAAACTGAAAAGTATGTTTACCTTCTAAAATGGTAGCTAAAGTAAACCAAAATTAAATTCATTTTTATGAACTTTTCACCTGAATAGCCATTGCTTTTAGTTTCTACATAAGTTCTATTCCAGGCATCATACCATTTTGTGGAAAACAATTTAAATCATGGGATAATTGTTTTTTTAAGTAATGTGTTACCCTAGAAATGTAATAGTTGTGAAGAGTGAAGAACACATTAGAAAGCAATTGAGTTTAATTGCATTCTTGGGACTGCTTTGTTGTGCCTGCAGCTATTTTTCTTTCTTTCTTTTTTCTTTTTACCATAAAAAAAAACAACAACATCAAGTACTGAAATATATTTTTCAGTTGCCACTACAATTGTAGAGTGATTCCATGGTTAGCTTTCAACTACTGAATGACATTTAAAGATAAAAGGCTTTGAAATATATTTTTCTGAAACACTGAGATTTTACCCTCAACACTACTACAAACTTTAATTTTTTTGTTTTTGTTTTTCTCCCATCCTCCATGTCACTTAGGAAGGATATCCAAAAGTATTTCTAGGCAGAAGTCTTGAAAATGTTGACCTTTCTACATAACTTTAAAATCAGGATATCAAAAGACTGTAAACAGAATCATGTTGGATTTTAGCATTTTATATGAAAGATTTGTGTTGAAGGGGAGCAGAATTTGTCACTCTTTGGCATAAAAATTATTTTAGGTTAATTATTATTTTATATATATTTTTTATTGATTTTTTACAGAGAAGAAGGGAGAGAGATAAGAGTTAGAAACATCAATGAGAGAGAGACATCAATCAGCCGCCTCCTGCACGCCCCACAGTGGAGATGTGCCCACAACTAAGGTACATGCCCTTGACCGGAATCAAACCCGGGACCTTTCAGTCTGCAAGCCGACGCTCTATCCACGGAGCCAAACTGGTCTTGGCATAGGCTAATTATTTTTAAGAAATAGCAGACAAAGGAGAAGCTCTGGAAACTGGGTAGAAGTTTTATAGACCCACTTACAATTATAAGGATATTTGCAAGGGGGTCCTCTCTGTGCCAGGAAGAGCAGAATAACTCTGTCTCTTACCAATGGAGAAGGCAAGAACATAAATCTGCCTAACAGCATTACCCTTGTTTACTATGCTTTGCCTGATAACTTCCCATAACTAGCCTATCCCCATTTCTTCCCCCAGCATCTTTCATTGTTTTTAGCTGAGATGGTGTTTAAGGAGATGGCCTGGGCTATTTTGGAGAGTAACTTAGTTTTCCTGGGTATATCCCAGGTATTTATGTTATTAAACTTTTGCTTGTTTTTCTCCTGTTAACCTGTCTTTTATTACAAGGGATAGAGAGTGTCTCAGCCAAGAACCTAGAATGGAAAAAGGAAAATTCTCTTTCCTTGCCCAAAAAGTGTCTATCTAACTTGAAAATAAAGAATGCTACAGACTTCCTTTGGTAATATGGCATTGATGTGGCATCCTTTAACTAAAAACCTGAGGCATGAGCTATGGAAGTGAGTTTCTGAGCAGTTAAGCATATTGTCCCAGATAACAATAAACAATAATCAAACATAACCGAACACTCGGTACATTAGAGGTTAAATTCTGACCTGTGCATACTGTGCTTCAAACTGTATTCATGGGGGAAATAAGCCTAATGGGTAACAGCTTTAAAACTTTCAGAAAAATAATAATACTCCAAATTATATTATCCAATGGATAATACCAACTTTCAAAAACTTAGCCCAGAATACATGATTCTTGTGGAAATGAGGAAGAACTTATAATCAATCTGCACATAAAGCAGAAAATGCAGTCATGAACAGTTCTATGTGATGGACATGTATTCAGCTTTGCCTTTTGTAAGATCCTGTACAAGGAATTACCAGGAATACATTATTGTCACTATGCTAGTAGAGTTTTATAACGGGAAACTAAAATGGCCCTGACCAACATGGAAGTAATCACCTTAATGTTTCCCTCAGCTTCACTAAACTTCAGACAGATTTCTTGCTGACTATAGGCTTCTGATCTACCTTTTCTTTCAGCATTTACTTTAGATAGTTTATAATTACAAATTCTTTCCCTGCCCCTTTGAAATGTAATTAAATCACCTCTCAGCCCCTTGCTAATTTCACAGCCCAGGAATATTTTTCAAAGATGAGAGACCCATATTTTGAAATGTACTGATCTATTTACATAGAGCCCCTATTCCAAGTCTCTGAAAGGATAGGAATATAACTTAGATAAACACAATTAGGATAGGAATATAACTTAGATAAACCTACTCACATTGACCAATAACCCCCTTCTGATCCTCTAGCAAACATGTCAAACTCAAAGGCTAACATGGGCCAAATAAATAAGGTTTAAGTTTATGTGGGCCGCAAAAAATCAAAAGCTTCAATTTTCACAGAAATGTAGGTTTATTTTGATAGAGACATGCTGAGTACAAAGGGCTGAAATAAACGAGTAATTATTAACATAAAATAATAAAACACTTTAATAAAAATTAATATTTTTCTTGAACATTAACTTACTAGACACTGATAACTACACAAATTAATAAGTGTAATGCAAATAAACCTATTTTTCTTCTTCTCCAAAAGCAAAATATTTCCTGTTGTGCACATCAAACAAGTCAATGTAAGACTAATGACGTGGCCATTGAATGCTAAAATACTCGCTGCTAGTATTAGTGGAGGGAAATGGTGCACCTGCGTGTAAGTCATGTAAGGGAAATAAATGCAACTCAATTATAGTAATCATTCATTAGCAAACTTTGTAGTTTGTTATTAATAATTATGTATAACAGGATATTGTAAAAATTAAGTTACAAAATTTTTAGTAAAACGTTTCCTACATACTGTTGACCCACAGCTGCAAGTTTGACATGCTTGCTCTAGAGTTTTATCACCATCTCAACCAAGCTAAATGAAACTTTTGAATCATTGGAGATGAGTTCAGTCTCCCTGTGCCAATAGAATAAATTCTTCCTTGCTTCTTTAACTGTTCCCAGTATAATTTTTTTTAAATATATTTTTATTGATTTCAGAGAGGAAAGGAGAGGGAGAGATGGAAACATCAATGATGAGAGGGAACCATTGATTGGCTGCCTCCTGTACGCTCCCTAGTGGGGATCGAGCCCACAACATGGGCATGTGCCCTTGACCGGAATTGAACCTGGGACCCTTCAGTCTGTAGGCCGGCGCTCTATCCACTGAGCCAAATTTGCCCAGTATAATTTTTATGTGATAGCATATTGATTCAATAGAAATTAGACAATATGAAGAAGTTCATATTTTTGAAAGATTGAAAAGTTGTCAATTGTGATAAATTATATGAAAATGACCATTCAGGGACTAGCCTCACAAGTTGCAAATTGCATCTAGGTCTCTACTTAAATATAAGATATAGTTGACAGCCTTAGATTTCTATCCCGTGCATCGCTTTGTTTCTACATGGTCTGTAAGTAGAGTTAGATGTTACCCAGTTACCCAGAGTTACTACAGAATGTATCCTGAAGAAGAAGAGTCTAGAACAAAACTAATGTTCAAACAGCAGTAAAGAGTAAGGACCAAGGGATTGGAGAGAAGAATGATGTGTCAGAAAACAGCAACCAGATTAATTTTAACTAGAGTATAGAGTTCACTCTGGAGAAAATTGAGAAATAAACATACTAAGTTATAGAAATCTATTACTAAAATATATCAGTACATAGTCTCTCTTGCTTAAAGGCTTATTTGAAATAATGTCATTTTTAGTAATTTTAAAGTTTAAATTTAGACTCAGACATTTGTATTTTCAAATTGTTTTAGAAAATGCCTTTCCTTTTTTTTCCTTTAAACATTAAAAAATAATTGAGTATCAAATGACTGGATTATTTTGTAAATATTTTCACAGTATGTTCCTCATGTTAAATATTCTATTAGTTCTATCATGCAAAACTTACTTAAATTTTAATTGATATTATTTTTCTATATCTCTCATAAAAACTTCCATAATTTCTTACCACCATAAAGCAACATATTTTTATTTCTACTATAATTACTTCTACAGATACAATATTCAACACTGCTCATTAATTACTCATCTCCACATTAAAAAATGTAAAAATTTTCAGTCCACCCTGCAATAATGGACACTATTGGCCACTCTCTTTCTTTCATGATATTCTCCCATTTCTTTGCATTTAGACACTGAACAACCATGATTTTCATTCTAACACCTTCTCCCTCTGCCTGTAAACTTATATACATAATTTGCACTTCCCTTACAAACTTCATCATTTCAATATTAAACTCTGCAAGCCTTTTAAAGCAAGTATGAATTATATATCTCTAGCATGCCTAAGAGCATTTGTCTAAAATAGGCCTATGTCTGTTTAGAGGAGACGCGGAGTAGTTAACAGGAAATTGTCAAAGTAAATTCCTGGAATCTAGAGCCATAAAAGTATTGAATAGTGTGCCATTTATTTACTCAGCAAACATTTAGTAATGAACTACAGTGTCCTGGGCATTGGGTTATATCGTGAATATACACAACTAAGACAAAGGACTTACATTCTAGTGAGAAGTAAGCAAAGCAGAGAGATGAACTAACACTGTAGCAAAACTATTATTTGTCAAAAATTCTGCATGGCATGAGAATTATTATTCTCTCTTATCATATGAAACAAATAAAATCCAAAGAATTCAAATAACCTCCAATTTCTCATTTTTGTACATTGCAGAATCAGAATGAAAAGTTTAATTGTTGTAAGTTCCAAATTCTTTCTGTAAATAGCTTGCTCAAAAGGAATTAATCAGAACACTAAAACAAGAAGCCAGTCAGAAAGTGATGTCAGCAAGATAATAAATTAGGAGGTATCCTGCCTTCATCCCTTACAAAACCACTGATTTTGTAACCATCTAGAGACAAAGTACTTTTGTGGGAGCTTCAGGATTTGGTAGGAGGTTCCAACACTCTGCTGGAGCCCAAGACGAAGGACAGTGCTGCTCAGAAGGCTGACCTGCTTCCTGGTCGCAGTCAGCTGACTGGAAACCTGACTTAAATCCGACCTGGAAGCAGCACTATGACCCAGCCCCGGCCCTGCTCACATCCCTGAGGCTATCCTTTTTATTCAGCAAAAGCTGCACCTGCCAACAAAGTAAGCAAATGACAAGATAATACAAGGAATGGGAGAAAATATTTGCAGAGAATATATCTGATATAGAGTTGATATCTAAAAAATATAAGAAACTTTTACAACTCAAAAGCAATCTGATTAAAAAGTTGGCAAAGGACCCAAATAGACATTTTCCGAAGACATATAGATGGCCAATAGGTACATGAAAAGATGCTCAGGGAAATACAAATCAAAACCATATGAGATATCACCTCATACTGTTAAAAATGGCTATTATTAAAAAATAAGAGATAATAAATGTTGGTAAGGATGTGGGGAAAAAGGGAACCCTTGTACACTCTTGATGGGTATATAGATTAGTACCATCATTTTGGAAAAGCATATGGAATTTCCTCAAAAAATTTAAAATAGTATTACCATACTACATTTTAGCAATCCCACTTCTGGGTATGCATCTAAAGGAACTGAAATCCAGATCTCAAAAAGAGATCTGTGTTAACTGCAGGGTAATCCACAAAAGCTAAGACTGGAAACACCCTAAATGCTCATCAAGAGATGAATGGATAAAGACAATGTGGTATATTCATACAATGAAATATTTAGGGAAATATAAAAAAATAAGGAAATCCAGCCATTTATACCAACATAAATGAACCAGAAGGACATTATGCTAAGTGAAAAAGGCAAACAATAATGACAGACACTGTATGATCTCACCTATGAAATCTCAAATAGAAATTCACAGAAGCAAAGTGTGAAATGATGGTTACCAGAATCTGGGGGCAAGCGGAAATGAGGAGGTGGTGGTCAAAGGGAACAAAGTTTAACTATATAAGATAACTAATTCGGGAGACCTGCTATACAACATAGTGCCTGTAGTTAATAATACTGCACTGTAATGGTATGCCTAAATCTTTGCTGAGCAGGTAGATCTTAAAAGTGTTCTCATAACAACATTTTAAGAAAAACTGATAGAATTGTCAATTTGGGAGGTTATTAATAAGTTTATGATGTTAATAATGATGATGGTTTCACAGAAATAGACTCATCTCCAAAGAGATTAAGTTGTATATATTAAATATTTATAGCTTTGTGTATATCTCTAAGACCTCAATAATGTGCATTTTAAAAAAAGAATCCAGTCACCACAGAATATGTGCCAAGAAATACAAATTCATAAAATACCATAGAAAGCAAATAAATTAAATGTGTATATATGTGTATATGCACACACATGTGTCACAGCAAGTCATTCTTCTATAAAACTGGATCTCTTTATATATTTTCTCTGTTTCTTACAGTAAATAGAACAATTAGTTGTTTTAAAATTTTGGTGAACATTAACTGACCTATAAGTTGAAGATAAATTATGTTAGGGAAAGAACCAGGTTAGGTATTTTAAATGCACTCTTTAATTTGAAGATGGATACATTGAAAAAAATCACCTTGGAATCAATGTGTCTACTACACTGTCTCTTTAATTATTCTATCACAATAGATATTAATATTATGCCTTGATGCTTTGTGAATAAAATAAAAATCTTTCAGTAATAGTCTTTTATGTATTTTGGTAAATGTCACAAATATTAGAAGAGAAAAAAAACAATGGCAGCATTATAATGGCTAATGCTCTTCTGTCATATTTCAGTTCCTCCACATTCAGTAAAAGCAATGAGAATTGTGAGAGTATTTTCTTTTCTAAGCAGTTTAGAATAATATTATTTAGCTTGGATAACACTCATTTATTTAGCATCAATATTAATGATTTGGAATGGGAGTAAAATTACAGTAATGAAATTCATAGCTGATACTAATTCTTCAGCAGCTATAACTTCCAAAGAGAGATAAACATAGAAAATGCCTTCATCACTTGGAAACCACGTGTGAACTGCAATGGGAATTTTAACAGGCACTCGGACTTTTGGAAATAAGCATTAGATATTTCTAGGGAGAAATGAACCTTCTAATTAGAGATTATTACTTTAAAACCAATATTCCAACTGACAAAACATTAGCTCACTTCACTTGAATAATATTTTGTTGCTTCTTATTCTGTATAAAGGAAAACTGTGTATTACTCTTTTAAATGTAAGTCACTCATAGGCCAAAGTCCTGTCTGTGAAACTTCTTCACCAACCAGTCCCTTCAAATATGTTATTTTTTAAAGTCATTACTAAAGAATTAAGGTTTAATGATTTATCTCACAGAGCAAGTTGAGCCTTTCCTAGCCTTACCTTTGTCTGCCATCAATACTGGCACCTAGGCATTATTCCATGAGGGGTTAAATTCAGCTACAAAGGAAATGTCACGAAGCCATGTTTGCATATATATGAATGCCTTTCACCTCAGTTTCAACCAAGGAAAGACACTCTTCTTTCAGTGTAATACATCTTCCCCATCTACTGAGCCAAAAAGTTGATGACCACAAAGGCAGCAGAGGAAAAGAAGTAAAATCCGGGATAATAGATGATAAGCATTTAGCAGAGAACATTCTAAGAAAGAAAAATACTTTAAAGCAGTTGAGAAAGAATTTTTTATCCCTCAAATTTATGGAAAACATTATTTTATGAGGTTAGGACTTAATTTAGAGAGCCAAACATAAAAATTGAAAAGTTACAGATCATCAACAGCGCGATAACAGAAGCTACCATTCACAAAGGGCCAGTTATGTGCTGAGACATCATTCTGAGTAGACCATGAAATCTTACTTCCATTAAACATATGAAGAAACTACAGCTCAGAATGGATGAAGAGGTTAAAGTAGAATACTCAGTTAGTAAGTCTCTGAGTCTACATGCTGCCAAGGTTATGCAGCCATAACCTCTGGTATAGTAGGTACCTATGAAATAAGATTAGCAGGATTGAGACAAATGTACAGAAGATGATATTGGGATCAAACCAGACTATGGTAAATTGCTAAGAATTCATTGGCTGCAAATTTTCACTAGTGTGTATTTATGAGGAACTAACAATTTATATTGGAATTCCACTGAAATATTTATACTGTGTTAAGTATAATTAGCATATGATAACTTTAAGAAATTCTATATATATACTATCCATTCATTTTTTTCTGTATTCATGTCTTTTTTTCTTAAGCCATGTGGAACAACACTCTCAATACTTTTAAATGTTTATAAGAGATGTATAGTCACTGTCTTCACATGACTATTGGCAATAAAATTCCTAAACCTCATTTCTCCACAAATCAGCTCTCCATTCCAGATTTGACTTGAAAAGGCATTATCTTTTTGAATGTGCTACATAATAGTAAAGTAGATTAAGATGGTGTTTAAGCAAAGGTAACACTATATATGCCATACACTCACCCCTATACTCACTAAAGACTTTTATGAAAAATAGTTATTTAGAACTACATAGACATTAAATTTATTTTTTAGAAATAGAATTATGTATCCTCTTATATCTGGTATAAAAAAAAATTCTAAGTAGAGAACATGTCTTACAATCTCTTAAATTCTGATAAATACTTGTTTAAGCTACAAGTCTCTAGTCAAAGTTGAAATAGAAAGAGATGGGAATAAGTAGTACAGTTTTATTGCTAAGGAAAAGATAGTGCCTTATAGAGAGCAGGTGAGAAAACTCTATTACATACAAAAGAAAAAGGTGGCAAATGAGGAAGAGAATAAAAACAGTTTCTATAAACAATGTTCAAAATTGTGTTATTTTTTTTAAATGACTCTCTAGTGTCATCATTCACTGAAACAGTACTTAATTTCCACAAAGCTTGGCATCCCTGTCCACTATTGTGAGTTACTTATTTCTGACCATCACATTCTGGCAACTCCATAAGTGGATCCAGTAACTCTTTTGAAAAGACTGTTTGAATCTATAAAATGATACAATAGGACTAACAGCCATTTTTCTTTTCAAAGAAAAATAAAGCACTATGTTACAGGAGACTAATGTCTTCCACAGAATGTCTGAAGCAGAAAATTTAAAGACATATTTTTGACAAAAATTTCCATAAAAAGGAAAAATACAAATTCACTATCCAAGTGACAATATAGAGTAATCTAGTAAGAAATCCTATGAATAAAAGGCTAATATGCAAATCTACCAAATGACAGAATGACTGGTTGCTCTGATGTGCACTGACCATCGAGGGGCAGATGCTTAACACAGGAGCTGCTCCCAGCCCACAGGCCCCAGGCCAGCCAAAATGGGTGCCAGTGGGGGACCCCAATTGCCCTGCCAGTTGCCCCACAGATCATCCCTGATTGCTGGCCAGGCCTAAGGACCCTACCCATGCACAAATTTCATGCATCGGGCCTCTAGTGTGTGTGTGTGTGTGTGTGTAAAACAACTCTAGTGTACATGAGTGTTTTTAATAAGCAAGTGTCATAAATCAGCCTTCTGACATGGAATAATAAAATTTAAGAAAATGAATTATAAGAAAGCATTATAAAAAGTTGTCTTTGTCTGCTCAAGCGGCCATAACACAAGATTACAGATTGGATAGTTTTCACAACACACATTTATTTTCTTCCAGTTTTGGAATCTGAAAGTTCCCCAAATCAAGGTAACTGTAGGGTTTGGTTTCCAGTGAAAACTATGTTCCTGGCTAATAAAGCACCCACTTCTTGTGTCCTCACATGGCCTTTCCTGGCTGCATGTACCTGGAGAGAGAGTGCTTAAGTTTCTCCTCCTCTTTAAAATATATTTTATTGATTTTTTACAGAGAGGAAGGGAGAGAGATAGAAAGCCAGAAACATCTATGAGAGAGAGAGACATCGATCAGCAGCCTCCTGCATGCCCCACAGTGGAGATGTGCCCGCAAGCAAGGTACATGCCCCCAACCGGAATCGAACCTGGGACCTTTCAGTCCGTAAGCCGACACTCTATCCCCTGAGCCTAACCGGTCCAGGCTCTCCTCCTCTTTTTAGAAGGACACTAATCCAATCATGGAGGCCCCACACTCATGGCCTTATCTAACCTATCTATCTTCCAAAGGTCTCACTTATAAACACTATCACATTAGATGTGAAGACTTCAACATCTGAATTTTGGAGAGACACAAACATCCAGTCCAAAAGCAAAATTTTTAATCAAAAAATGTAAATTCTTACCATCCAGTAGATAAAAACTGCTATTGCACTTAAGTAGATAAAAACTGTTATTGCATTTTATTATACATATTAAAGTATGAGAAGCACAGCGTTAGAGAAAAAAAATAAAAACTACCCATTACAATGGACAGAGCTTTACTGGCTATGTCTAAACTATTGGCTCCCTCCCACCTTTGCTTCCCCATTCCTGGCAAAAAAAAGTAGACTTAAAAAGAAAATATTGTGGCCACAACAATTTCTAAGTTCTTTTCAATATACAGCTTGAGTATCCAGTTAACATACTCTTCTTTAAAATCTTTATTATTGAAAGTATTACATATGTTCACTTTTCTCCCCATTAACCCCTTTTAGCCCATCTTTGTCCCCGTTAACATACTCTTTTTTAAGAATAATTATTATTGATAATATTTTAAAATCAGTTATTTTGGCATTTCCTTTTGAAAGCAATAGAAGAGCAATCAGAAATTATAAATTTGCTGGTGAAAATAAAGAAAAACTAATAAATAAATAACAGAAGTAGTCAAAATAAAGCACTTAATTGGATATATTGTCTGTGTTTCATTTTCAGGGAAATGTGTCTAAATAGTTCCTGACTTCAAAGAGGTAGCACAGACATGGAAAACTATTTCTGAGATATATAGACAATGGAATAAATTCCTATACCAAGAGCTGAATTAAATAGAAGATACTCTGTGTTACACAATTTGGAGTGACTGTTCTCCATTACTACAGGAGGATCATGCCATAATGAAGGAAATCTCATTATCTTGATTGGTCAGGATGATTATAAACTAGTACTAATTTGAATAGTTTATGAAGTTTTAGGGGAAACAATTGCATTTCAGCTGATTAAATAACCTTCATAATGTTTTGTAGCTAGAATAGAAGTGTATGCCAAGATAAACGATGCATTACAAGAGGATGAAAAAATGTTGACAATTTAAATGAGACATACACAAGAAAGCAAATTCAAAGCAGACAAAAGACCTGAGAGGAGAAGATTGAAAAAAAGGAAAGTATTTTTATCTTCCTGGTGAACGGCTTTAGGAATAATGACAATATTACAGACTTGATGCTCAATGCAATGGAAAATTGATGAAGGGCTTTGGGTAGGGAAAGATGGGTCAGTGTGACAGATGAAGAAGGCATCTTTGAAAATAATAGCTAGACAGATGAAAAGGTACTCAATCCTGGAAATGGGAAATCAACTGAAAATGAGATACGAGCACCCAAGCTGAAGATAATGGAGTCATTTTATAGTGAGGGAAAAATATTAAGAGTAAAGTACAGGAATAGGACTAGAAACTAGAAAGCAGTTTTTTATTTTGGGGCACATTTTGTTTGTTTTTGAGGTTTTTATCTTTGTTTGTATTTTTGTGTGTTTTTGTTTTTTTTTTTTTGCAAAAAGCAAATTGATTCAAAGATATCCCTAATGAACTAGGGATTTATTGGATTGAGTTCCAAGGCCTGTTTGCAGTCAAGATGCTTTCTCCCTTGGAATATTATAAAGTATTTTCAGATCTACAATGAGTTATTCAAAAGAAAGTAAATCCCTGGGAAGCTATTTAAATTATCTATGTAAAATAATCACTATTTCTAGTCCATAATTAGTGACAGTATATTTAGTCCAAAAGACATGTGATTACTGCATACTATATATCAGATGAATTTGTTTCTAGGGAAACACTACAAAAAATGGTGTCAGCCCAGCCTATGTGGCTCAGTGGTTGAATGTCAACCTATGACTCAGGAGGTTATTATTCAATTCCTGATCAGAGCACATGCCTGGGTTGTGGGCTCAATCCCCAGTATGTTTGAGCATGCAGGAGGCAGCTGATCAGTAATTCTCTCTCATTCTTGATGTTTCTATTTCTCTCTCCCTCTCCCTTCTTCTCTGAAATCAATAAAAATATATATTTTTTAATTATGTTTAAAAAATGATGTCAATGTCCTTATTTGCCTCAAGATGATGACCTTGGTAAATGTGAATAGAAATCTTTAATTTTCATGCATTGAACTGTGGTTTTACTGTGACTTAATCCTAATGTCATCGATTGTATGGAAAATGTTTATTGTTGACTGCCAAAAAGAAGTCATTTTCAAGTGCAATTTCAAACCTTTCAAGGTGGCTAACAAATTGAACATTAAAGTCAATAGAATTTGCATTTATGAAGATTCATACACAATGAGGTGAATTTTTTAGAATATTTCTACCTATCTCAACCCCTGGAAAATGAGACATTAAACTGATTCTTGCAGCTCACCTCCTCTGTCACCTATGACACCTAATTCTGCATCTTGCAAAATTAGAGTGTTATGTCAGAAAACATTTGGTCGATGGTTGAAGAAAATATTAAATGATGCTGTTATTCACATACAAATGTCAGCACCCAGTGATACAGCAATGCTTTGTTCCTAGATTTGTATTCCCCTACCCACAGCTTTATGAACAAAGAAAAAAAATGAAAGATTTATTGCATTGAGTTCCAAGCACTGTCCAAGGCCTATTTGCAGTAAAGATGCTTTCTCCCTTGGAATATTATATTTTCAGATCTACAATGTGTTATTCAAAAGAAAGTAAATCCCTGGGAAGCTATTTAAATTATCTATGTAAAATAATCACTATTTCTAATCCATAATATTAGGGGAAAGATCACACTAACATAGTTTATTTCACTTTCCTAGCTGAAATAACAGTCGGTTATAATGGTAGTTCATTGGACCCTTTCAAAGTAAAAAGTTAACAGCTTTATGTACAATTTACAAAACCACACAATCCTGACATCAGTCGAGGCAATAGGTAATAACAATTTTTTAAACAACCACTTTGCATCAATTCTAAAATTTGCACCTTTCAATGATTTGCAATATCTGTAACCTTGGTTGGAAGGATTCTTACTTCTATGGTCACTCACAAAACGCAGTGTGCCTTATATTTGATAAAATACAGTAAGATTAATTATAATATTCAGCCACAAATTACCAACATATTCTTGAAATTTGTGACCCCATGAAGAATTTTAACAGAGGGTATGAAAAAGGCGAAGACATTCTTACAAGGCCTCTAAGTTATTATTTAGGATGTGTTAGCCCACACATTTTATTCAGTAAGCTTTGTGCTTGACCAGTAACTTTGTTAAAATGGCTGCTTTCATAGTCACTTGGAGGCAAACTTTAATTTCCAAGTGACAAGTATAGCTACTGAGGTAATTCAACTGTTTTATTTAATGTTTTGGGTTGGGGAGAATACAAATGCCTGACAGTGTGAAGGTAGCAAACTTAATTACCATTTCTTGAATCACTCTAGGGAACAACTTGCCTATCTTAATTATATAGCAGAATGAAAATGGTACCACTGCCCAAGACAGAATGCTTGCTGTAAAACCTGCCACAGGGCAAGTGAGAACAACCCCATTGGATAAAACACCAGTTGGGGAATCCAGAAACCATTTCTGTTTAACCTATAGCCATCATTTCCTCACCAGGCCAACATTACCTTGGTTATAAAATGGAAATGATTATGTTTTCAGTCTCTGGGACATGATAAGAAAATCAAAATCAAATTTCTAGCATTTTTGCTTCTTAAAAGGAAAAGATTATTTCAATATAAGTACAAGGGGGAAAAGCAATATGATCAAAAGGTCAGCATTATTATTTGTTAGGGTGAATAGAAATGTGATTTGTGAATTTCTCAAGTTACAAGTTATGCTAAATGAATTTTTGTTAAACAAAAATTATTTGTGATTTTAAAGGCTTGATATCCTACAAATTTGGGGGAATTGTGTTTTTATTGTGTTCCTACTAAAAAAAATCCTGATTCATCACCTAAGGCACCTGGTAAGCTGCTTGTAGGCCCATAAAGCAGGTGGCCACCAGATGCAGCACACCTCTAGGAAATAGAAATCAGTGCTTGGAAAATTTGTTTAGGCAGGTGGTCTATGAATCCAGGTGGTCTCCTAGGGAAATTTCTTTGTATTTCCAATCTTAGAAGATAGTGGCAGAAAAACACAGGGAAAATAGTCAATATAGTTGTATTTTATGGGCAATAAAGTAAGATCCTTAAAGAACTTAAGCCTGGTCGATGTAGCTCAATGGTTGAGCATTGACCTATGAACCCAGAGTTCCCCAGTTCAATTCCCGGTCAAGTCACATGCCCAGGTTGTGGGCTCAATCCCCAGTAAGAGGTGTGTAGGAGGCAGTCAACTGATGTTTTTCATTGATGTTTCTATCTATCCCTCTTCCTTCCTCTCTCTCTAAAATCAATAAATCATATTTCTTTAAAAAGTAAAGAATTTAAAAAGCCACAGGAAGACATAACTTAGTCTTGTGAAGGCTCAATGGAACAGTAATGCTGAGACTTGGATGTAAGCCCTGGTTCTATGACCCCAGCTTAGTCTCAAACTCCCTAAGCAGTTCTCCAAAATTCAGAACTGGAGAGAACCCCAGCAATTACTTAGTTCAACACCTTCATATTCAGGATGAAGAATCTCAGAGAGAGTGAGGGATTTGCCAACATTCCCACAGCTTGACAAGGCCATAAACTGATGGGAATTCAGCCCAGAATTCTTGCCAGTATACATCTATACCTCCTCTGCAAAAAGAAATTAGTAAACTGAATTATTATAGAATGCTAGGTAATCTCCAGCATCTCCTGCAACGCTAACATTTCATATTTCACCATTAAACCAAAGTAAAGGCTTAAGAAATTTTAAACATTTACACAGAACACTGTGTTAAGCTGGCTAAACTAAGAGAGTAGAAAAGCTCAATGTCAACTAAACAATGGAAGAGAGTACTATGCACTCTTCTATCTCAAACCTCACTGTCAATTTTTCACATTCCTTCTCAAGCATTTATAGTCAAGATGATGTTTCCTCTTTATTTACTATTTCCATTTACAAAAGCTAGTCTGTATCAAACTTCCAGGAATCTACAATAACATCACATTAAGCTAAGTAATAAAATGCCATTATTAGAGTGACAAGAATCTTACTACCTGAAGTTATAATGCTGTCCCCCCTACCAACAGGGATGGTGTGAGGATTAATGAAATATTTAGAAAGCATTTTATGCATAGGGAGAAAAAAGCCTCATAAATGCAAAGAAGGAATAGCAGTAGTTTATCTCCCTCATCAACGTAGGAAAGCCTGTCTAAACAGATGGACCTGGAATTGTGTCTTGAAATTGGGGGAAACACTACCCGAGTTAGAAGAGGCTTAGAAAATAAAAAGGGGTTTTCGTGGGGGGAAAATTACCTCTGAAACTAGAGAGGTTATATTGTTTAGAAACCCTGTAGTGTGACCAACCTCTTTGGTTTGCCTGGAACTGGTGTGTTTCTTGGAATGCTGGATTTGCAGTGCAAAAACCAGAACAATTCCAGGGAAACGGGCACAACTGGTCACCTGTTTGTAGTTTTCTTTTCAATGGTTTTCATTTCTTACAGCACTCACTTCCTAATATTCTAACTCAAACTCTGAATTATTTAATCCACCAGAATGATGACATATTTAGGGGAAGTGTTCAAAGAATTCAATGCTTAAAAGTGAGCTTAGTCTTTTTTTCTCGAGATCCATTATAACTTGGAAACATGCAGGTGAACAAAAAAACTATAGAAACAGTCAGTCCAACCCATCATCAACTTCAGTTGCTGATACACCCACCTCCCGGCCACTCTGGTCTAAGAAGCTTGTATTAACCTTTGCAAAGTTCCCGGCTGTAGTGGTGTTGTGCTTTGTGATGGAATCTCTGCTCCTCAAAATTTGACAATACAGGGGAATTTCCAAAGGATTGTCACTCTGAAAGGTTACCACAGATTCCCTGGACACAAAAGGTCTCCACTGTTCTCTGGAAGATGTGCTTGGATAGAGCATAATCCAGGAAGCATCCTATATGTTTGAGCATCATTCTCAACACTTTTTGGAACTGCCAATGTGCTTTTCTGTTCTATCATGGACCCCTCCTAATACTTCTTTTCCTTCATTTCACTTCTCTTAGTTCTTTCTAGAAAACTTTAAGTAACTTTAACAAAAATCAACTGCATGTAAGAAGGAAATAAAATATTTTATTTAAAACCTTACTTTAAAAGACCAAATTTTCTGACCATTACAAAGGTTATAATCCTGGCAGTAGGGAGAAGGTTTAGGGGGATAAATTATGAGCTTCCCCAAAGCAAACATTATACAACTTAAAACTATTTTTGCAGTCTGTGTTAGCAATTTCTTTTTCTTTCTTGTTTTTAATATACTAGAATGTCAAAAAATGAAATGGTCCAGGGTGTTCATACCCTCTGGCAGATGCTGGGACCACAGTCTGAATAAACAAGAGAAAGAATATGTATCTCTCCTTTACCCTGTCAACATTATTTTTCACTATATCCCTGTAAAGAAAATACACTTTCTTCTGCCTCTTTTATGCATTTCTACTTGTCTGGTTAATTTGATAAGCCACACATTATCAGAAAAACAGGTGAAATTAACTTCAAAGCTATACTCCATGGTGACCTTGTTCTGTAGCAATTAATCATACACAGAGAAAAAAAAAAACATTCACCCAGGTACCTGTCCTCATTTTGGCATACTAATTTGCCTAAACAGAATTACAGCTGCTCTGGCAGCTTTCCTGCTTCTAGCCCCTGGTACATTAGTGACTACTCGGCCGCATTTCTATTTTTCATTGTGGAATGCTGCTTGAAAAAGAAGCACCATGTGAAACCATTATATCAGGTCATATTTGGAAGACTTTCTCATCCTGCACACTCCCCAAGTTATATGGGTTTTCTCAAACTCCTGCATATGGGTAATTTTTTCCTTTTCCCTATTGGAAACTCGCTTTAACATTTTTCTGCATAGCTGAAGCCAGAGACTCCAGTTGTAGGGGATACCTAACAACAGAAACTCTCCTTGAAAATTGATGGAGAGATCCCATATTTTAATCATGAAAGTCAAAGAAAAGAATGCAGGATATTTATTTTCAAAATGTGACTAAACATCCAAATTTACTTTTACAATGTGACATGAAAGCTGTCAAAAGCAATTTAAGTTCAGCCATTACTGTTTGTAATTGTCCACAAACGTTTGAAACTAAAAAGTATTTTTGAGCACCTACTTTTTTCACAGGACAAAAGACTGAGGAAAACATGACCTTGAGAAGCTGACAGCATAGTGGAAATGTAATGGAAAAATACAATCCACTAGAAGAGTCTTAATTCATGCCTGAAGAAAGTAGAAGGGATTAAGGCTATGTGAGAAAGAAATTATAAGTGTTTGAAAGGGATTTGGGGGAGAAGGAGGACAAGAAAATCTTCCTGGAAGGGGTACCATTAGACATGGAATTTGAAGAATGAATACAATTTTGATATAGAAAAGAGGGGCAATTCTTCCCATTTTGTTCATTAGCATCAATAAGATGATATGTTGCTGTTTGTATTGATTGATAACCATGATGATGTAAAGAGCATGCCCTTTATCTGCTTAGCTTATGTTCATTAATTAGGTGGTGTTGCTGGTTAAGACCCTCTGGAGTTGGATTCTGGTTCTTCCACCTATTTACTTGTGAAGCCCTGAGCACATTACTAATATGTTCTGTGCTTGGTCCCTTTAACTGTAAAGTGAGCACAATTTGTTTTAACCTAACAGAGTTGTTAGATGATTTTGTGAGAAGACTTGCAAAAAGTTTTGGAAGAGCCTAAAACAAAGTAAGTAATTTTTACATGTTCTGAATTCTGGCAGAGGTAGCAGCACGAACAAAAATATCACAGAAATGGGAACTCAAATTGTGCTTAAACACATGGGCTTGTTTGAACGTATGAAAGGAAAACCATAAAGGAACTTGTGACTATTATAGGAGCACCATTTAAAGTTATGAAGGCCCAGTTCAAACAACAAAAGACCAATCACACTAGAGTGGAGGCCGCATCTGTATCACTTCACAACTGATTACAAAAAGGGACCCAGACAATGGAGGATTCAATGAGGACAGAAGTCTCATAACTGGCATGGCTCAGAATGGAGACACCCTAAGCAGTAACACAAAAGCAATCAAAATGTCATACGAAAAAGGGAAACGGGAAGAGGAGAAAGGAGGTACAATGAGTTCCAAAGTCAGAATTCTCTTCCTACAATATACTTCAGGCTTATTTACTCAAGCAAAATATTTAAGGAGAGAAAATTTGATGTAATCTAATGAAGTTGTCCATCCCCAGTGACTACACAAAACACCGCTAAGCACAGAGAAAAATCTATATAATAAAAGCCTAGCTCTAGCTGGTTTGGCTCAATGGACAGAGTGTTAGCCTGAGGACAGAGGGTCCCAGGTTCGATTCTGGTCAAGGTCATGTATACCTTGGTTGCGAGCACATCCCCAGTGGGAGTATGTAGGAGGCAGCTGATTCTAACTCTCTGTTTCTCTCTCATCGATGTTTCTAACTCTCTATCTCTTTCTCTTCCTCTCTGTAAAATACCAATAAAGTAAATTAAAAAAAAAATAGAGCCTAAGTGAACATTATAGCGAAATCACCAGAATGACCAATCACTATGATGCACACTGACCACCAGGGGGGAGATGCTCAACACAAAAGCTTCCCCATGCTTGTCAGTGAGTTCCCACAGGGGGAGTGCACTTCAACCAGAATCTGGGCTCATGGCTGGCAAGAACAGTGGCGGTGATGGGAGCCTCTCCCACCTCCATGGCAGCACTAAGGAAGAGCAAGGCAAGCTGAGCTGTAAGGAGCAGCAAGCAGGTAGGTGGTAAAGAGAGGGGGGTCCCAGACTACAAGAGGGCACAGGCTGGGCTGAGGGACCCACCCCAGTGCACAAATTTTGTGCACCGGGCCTCTAGTAAAAAATAAAAGTAAAATCTCCCTTTTAAAAAATGTAATGTACAGAAAAAAGAAAATTTTAAATAATTTAACTTAATTTGACTACAGACAGCTTTGAAAATGAAACTCACCTTAACTATTATAAATGGGATTTCATCATTATCCTTGCTCTTATCAATGTCAGAGAATTCCAAGAAAATCAGTGTAATAATAATAATATAAGCATGCATATTATTTATGCAGACATGGCTTTCCATCCTTCATAGAAAAGACCCTATAGAAACAAAATAATTTCTTTCATTTTAAATACTGTACTTCAGGTGTGTTGTTTCCTTGGTAGCTGGGAATATGCTTCTGAGGTTTTAATCCTCCCAGCTAGTGAGATGTTCTATTCTGTATACATTAATTTTTTCCCTTCCCCTCTAACTCAGGCTTTTCATGAGAGGTACACCATTCAGGCTACACAACAATTTAAATCTAAGAAGCAAATGTATCATGTAATGGATAGCAGGCAAGTCACAGACCTGAATAAATAGCCAGGAGCCAACAGGATCAGAAAATAGGTGGGAACAAAAAGGTACCTAAGCAACAGAAAACACACCCTGATTCTTACCAAACATCAGACTCAGCTCCTGCCCCTGGCCCCACCAGTTCAGGAATTCTTCAGCTCTGTAGAACTCTGCCTCTGCATCATTATTCCCAATCCTTAACAAGAGCCTATGCAAAGCCACAGGAGAGACAGCTGCCTCACCCTAGCTGCTGGTGGCAAAAACAAACAAAACAAAACAAAACAAAACAAAAACAGTTCAACTCCTTTTTGGCTATTTGCTCCCATGACTGAATTTCTCCTGGGCTAAGCTCTATGCTAAAATGTGTTCCTAGATCCTCCCTTCAATATAAAGTGAGCATCCATTTCTTTCCTAGTTACAAACGCAGTGTGGAGGTTTGTGGCTGAAACACAAAATAGAGGCAAGTAGAGATGTTACTGTGCACACACGAGGCTCTGAAGTCCCTGATGGTAAGAGTCTGCTTTGCCTGACCTGCCTGGCATTGGGTAGATATTTCACAGGGAATATTACTCACATGTGTATGTGTATATAGACATAGTATATATATTGATATAAATACCATTAGCCAATTCAGTCATTTCAAATAGAAAAGCTTAACATATCATTAAAAAACAAAACCCTAGTTGTAGAATTCATAAGGCTAATTAAGTATGGTCTAAAGTAGGCAAAATCATTCTTCAGATTAAGCAAAGACAGAGTGAAATATTTCTTAGACTGAATTTTTAATTCTGTTGTCTAGTCAGGATGGGTTGTAGGACTCCCCACCACTGGGAAAGAAAGGAAGGAAGGGAACAACATCCTTGGGCAGCTGTGGCAGGCAGATGGTGCAATGCTGGTGGCGGAGGAGAACCTCAACCCATTAGGTGGTGGCACTGCAAGGATCTCGGGCATATTGAGAAAAATGGCTTTAGTAAACCTAAAGAAACTACAATATTTTTTCAAGTATATTTTACAGAGCACTTATTTTCAGTAATACCGAATGGTTGAAAAAATAAAATAAAGATACCCTGGCCTAAAGCAGGAAAAACAAAATAAAGCTGGTTTCTTTGATCACATTTTATAATCTTTTACTTGGTAATGTGAATTATAGATATGTTGAAATTAGAGAAAATACCTAAACGCTTCCAAACTGAACTGAGGGATGTTCTACTGAATAAACTTTCTGAAATGTTATCTATTTTGAAGTAGAAAGTTTGGGAAATGGCAGATCTTCAGAAATCTATGCAATTAGCGTGTGGACCTTGATAAAAAAAATGTCTTACTTGAAAATGAGCTATGTCAGGATTAAATAAAAACATGAAAAAGAAGTGCTCCAGAATCAAATGATAAAAAGGATCTCCACACTGTCCAACAGAATGAGGACAGACACTTCTTTTAGAAAGTTCTCTAGTAAAGAGGAATTCAAAGTATGACCAGAAACATACCAAAGATCCATACGTACATGAAGTATAGATAAATCTCCATGTGTCTGAATATACATATAATTATTTTTCTGTTTAGTAAACAGAAAGTGAATCGGTCTATGCTGCATATTCATACAACTGTTTTAAAAAGTGAGTCAGCCCCTCTGCTTTTTTCTGACAGGGCCAAAACTGAGTTTATTAACTAAAATTAAATGGCCCTGAAATTCTAACAATAGACAAACCAGATAAGGGTAGCAATTATGGAAGGATATCTAGACCAACACTTCTGTTTCGACAAATCAGATGTTACAATGGCATTTAAATGAAAAGAAACAAACAAATTAAAAAAACACATTCAAATTATATATTTTATTGGTTTTTTACAGAGAGGAAAGGGGAGGGATAGAGAGTTAGGAACATCAATGATAGAGAAACATCGGTCAGCTGCCTCCTGCACACTCCCTACTGGGGTTGTGCCTGCAACCAAGGTACATGCCCTTGACCAGAATCGAATGAACCTAAGACCTTTCAGTCCACAGGCCGATGCTCTATCCACTGAGCCAAACTGGGTTCAGCCAAACATTCAAATTAATTGTGAGTACTCATAACAACAACAAAAAAAACTTTGACAAAATGTTTCCATTTTAACAACAGGAAGAACATTGTTCAACAGAATATGTAAATATTATGTGGCTAATTCAACTAAAAATTTGTGAAAAAAGAAAATGTCATTTTAACACAAAACAAATATCTCGATTGATATGTGTTTGAACAGATTCTATTTTATTTCTGTGAGAATAATTCACAGAATAGCAGGAGTATGTTTGTTTGAATTTCTGTGTAGCATACAGAATGAATTTTGATCAACAAAGCTTAATTAGTAGTCACTGAAAAATTGTAAAAATTGCTTTAGCATTAAAAATAAAACTACCTGGGAGAAACCAAGATGGTGGCATAGGTGAACACCTAAACTGCTGTCTCACACAATAATTTCAAAACTACAGCTAAAAGACAAAATGAACATCATCCAGAACCACAGGAAAACTGGCTGAGTGGAAATTCTACAACTAGAAGGAAAGAGAGGGGCTCACGAAGACTCAGAGGAGCTGCAAAAAGCTGAGATACAGAGACATGTGTGTAGAGAGGATGGGCAGAGAAGTGTCTGGCTGGCTTCCTTTAGCCAGAGGAAGATGGAAACTCCCTACTGCACTGAACCCCAGTTTCAGGTGAAACCCTGGGGAACTAGATTCATACAGATCCTGGGAACACACAGAAACTCAGGGGAGCCAGAAAGGCAGAGGTCTGAAGGCACAAGTGTGTGAGTGTTCTCGAGATGGCTGCAGCAATTACTAAGGGACACTGAAACCCAGGGGCCACATAGGGCAGGGCTGACAGGAAGCCAAGACTGTCTGCTCAGCCCTGAGACTCTGCCCCATTCAAGCTGAACACAGAGGCTTTTGCAATTTTGCAAGTCTTGTATCATAAGACTGATTCCAGCACAGAAATTCTCCTGGAGTAGACAAAGCTGATCCTCACAACCAATTGGTTTAAAGATCAATTCTGCCCCGTGATACCAACAACAATCAAGACTTAACTACAACAAGGTTGTACACACAGTGCACAGGAGGTGCATCAAGAGAGTCCACCTCAGCTAAGGTGGAGCTACTGGGCCATATAGAACACCTATATGGGAGGATATCTAGACAGTAGCACACAAAGCTACTCTACCAACTTAGGTAAGCAATGAAAATGCAGAGACAAAGGAACAGATCACAAATGAAAGAAATGGAAGAAAACAAAAAACTGGATATAGAGTTCAAAGCTCAAAACAACGATTATAAGGTTTTTCAAGAATTTCCTAGAAAATAGGGATAAATTTAGCAAGACCCAAGAGGAGATGAAAAAGGACCACCTAGAAATTAAACATACACTGACTGAAATAAAAAATATTATACAGAGATCTAACAGCAGACTAGAAGAACGCAAAAATCAAGTCAAAGATTTGATATACAAAGAAGCAGAAAACACTCAACTGAAAAATCAAAAAGAAAAAAGAATCCAAAAATGTGAAGATAGTGTTACGAATCTCTGAGACAACTTCAAGCATACCAACATCAGAATTATGGGGGTGCCAGAAGAAGTGTGAGAGCACGATATTGGAAACCCATTTGAACAAATAATGACTGAAAACTTTCCCCACCTGGTGAAAGAAATAGACTCTCAAGTCCAAGAAGCACACAGAACCAGAAAAAAAAGGAATCCAAGAGGACCATACCAAGACACGTCATAATTAAAATACAAGAGCAAAAGACAAAGAGAGAATATTAAAAGCAGCAAGAGAAAAACAGTTCGTTACCTATAAGGGAGCACCCATATGATTGTCAGCTGATTTCTCAACAGAAACTATGCAGGCCACACGGGAATGGCAAGAAATATTCAAAGTGATGAATAGCAAAAATCTACAACCAAGATTACTCTACCCAGCAAAGCTATCATTTAGAACTGAAGGACAGATAAAGAGCTTCACAGATAAGAAAAAACTAAAGGAGTTCATGAACACCAAACCAGTATTATATGAAATGCTGAAAGGTACTCTCTAAGAAGAGGGAGAAGAAGAAAACGGTAAAGATAAAAATTATGAACAACAAATACATATCTATCAACAAGTGAGTCTAAAAATCAAGTGAATTAAAAATCTGATGAATAGAATAAACTGGTGAATATAATTGAATCAGGGGCATAGAAAGGGAGTGGACTGACAGGAGGAAAGGGGTGAGGGGGGTGCAGGGAGAGACTGGATAAAAATCATACACCTATGGATGAGGACAATGTGGGGGGGGAGGTAAGGGCAGAGAGAGGGAGGAAAGCCAGGTGGAGGAGAGCTATGGGGGGGGGGGGAAGAGGCACAGTGATAATAATCTGAACAATAAAGATTCAATTAAAAAATTAATAAAACCATCCTGTTTTACATTTATTTCCTATATAGTTCTTCAACCATGATAAAAAAAAATCAGTACTGTAATGAAGTTGGAAAGGATTTGATAAAGAAAGTTGAATTTAAAATAGTATGAAGAATTTGGCCATCATAAGAATAAATAAATGGGTAAAATATGGCACAGAGAATTCTTTTATTGGTATTTATTTTAAAAGTTCAACCAATGACTGAAATTGAAGGGCTTTTATTTGTGGAAAAGCATGAGTGCAAATACACAGTCACTTATATAACTACAGAGGATGAAAGATCTGAAAGCAAAATTAAATTTTCAATGAAGCAATTAACAACCACTTTGCCATTTAAAGTAGGATGACATAGCAGATGTATAAAATAGTGTTTATTTCATTTTTCACATTTGAGAGTCATACTACTTGTTGATAAAACCCTAAATAAATAAAAAATTTAAAAATGAACAAAACTGGTGATAATCACTATAAATAAAACTTTATGAATATGCAATGTGTTCAGTCCTACTGTTTTGCTGAACATATCATTAACATTTTTATGTTTTTTGAACAATTCACAATATATTTTTAAACAGATAATAAAAAATATTGAAAAGAGGTAGTAATCCTATCTAATAAAAGAGAAACATGCAAATTGACTGTACCTCTGCTACACCCAAAAGCCATACCCACAAGCCACACCCACCACCCAATCAGGAACAAGTATTCAAATTAACCAAACCAAGATGGTGGTTAATTTTCATATCCCGTTGCAGAGCAAAGACTGAAGACAGCGTAGAAGGAAGCCAAGCACTGCAGAAGGGAGGGAAGTTGTGGAAAAGCAAGCAAGTGGGGTGTGGAGAAGAAAGGGAAGTAGGCAGGGCAGGAATCAGCTAGGGTTAGTTAAGCTGTGTTATTACCATATGACTCATTACCTTATATATCAACTAGAGGCCTGGTGCATGAAATTTCTGCACATGGTGTGTGTAGGGGGTGGGGGGTCCCTCAGCCCAGCCTGCACCCTCTCCAATCTGGGAACCCTCAGGGGATGTCTGACTGCACGTTTAGGCCAGACATCCCTCTTACAATCCAGGACTGCTGGCTCCCAACTGCTCGCCTGCCTGTCTTCCTAATTGCCCCTAACCACTTCTGCCTGCCAGCCTGATCACCCCTAACCACTCCCCTGCCAGCCTGCTTGATGCCTAACTGCTCCCCTGCCAGCCTGTTTGCCCGTAACTGTTCTCCCCTGCAGATCTAGTCATCCCTAACTGCCCTATATGCAGGCCTGGGTCCCCCCAAACCTCTCTCTTCTGAGGGGCTGGTCAGCCCTAAATGCCCTCCCCTGCAGGCTTGATTGCCTCCAACTGCCTTCCCCTGCTTGCCATCTTGTGGCGGCCATCTTATGTACATATGAGGGCAGCCATCATGTGTGTTGGAGTGATGGTCAAGTTGCATATTACTCTTTTATTAGATAAGATAGAAGCCTGGTGCACAGGTAGGTGCCAGCTGGTTTGCCCTGAAGGGTGTCCCGGATCAGGGTGGGAGTTCCCTTGTGGTGTGGGGTGGCCTGGGCGAGGGGCCTCTGGCGGTTTGCAGGCCAGCCACACCTCCCTGGCAACTGAAACTGAGGCTCTGGTATCTGAGATTTATTTATCTTCTATAATTGAAACTTTGTAGCCTTGAGCAGAGGCCAGGGCCGGCCAGGGCCTGCCAGGGCAGGCGGAAAGCTTGGCTTCCTACATCGCCAGGGAAAGCCAAGCCTCCTGCTCTCTCCAACTCCATGGCTGTGACCATTTTTGTTTATCTTCTATAATTCAAACTTTGTAGCCTTGAGTGGAGGCCAAAGCAGGCCAGGAAGCTTGGCTTCCTCCATCACCAGGGGCCACTCAAGCCTCCTGCTCTCTCTCCAGCTCCATCAATGCCACCATTTTTGTTGGGATTTATTTATCTTCTATAATTGGAACTTTGTAGCCTTGAGTGGAGGCCTGGGCTGGCCAGGGTGTGTGGGAAGCTTGGCTTCCTCCATTGCTGAGGAAACCCAAGCCTCCTGCTTGCTCCGTGGCTGCAACCATCTTGGTTGAGTTAATTTGCATACTTGTTCCTGATTGGCTGGTGGGCATTGCTGGCAGGTGTAGCAGAGGTATGGTCAATTTGCATATTACTATTTTATTAGATAGGATAGAAATTTTAAACATATAAGCTATAAAGGTAAGATTATGTCAATGAAACAATAAACATAGTATTGGAAATTTATTTTCAAATTAATCCATAGATCAGCTAATATCACTACCAAATAGATTATTCAACTTTGTCTCATTCATATTAAATATGATTGACCAGATGACTATAAAAGCTATTTTTATTCATTAGCTTTTATTTTATTTCAGATAATAACTGGCATCTATCTGGCAGGAGAACATTGAAAGACAGTTTTGGAAGTAAAGGCTCTCTCCTCTCCATCATTCCGATCATTCTCTTGCCCTACATTGTCCTTCATAAGTACAGAAATTCAGGCTGAATGAGAGGAGTTAGAACTATCCATGAAGGGTATCAAATCAAGCCAGAGATATTAGAAGAATTAAATGTTCAGATAATAAGTAAGGAGAATAGAAAAGGCCAGCTGTAGCCAGAAAACCAAACCTTATTGAAAGCTAATGCAATAAGTCACAAAAATAACAATAGAACAGATAAAGCCAAAATGCCTGAAGGATATTTTGTACAAATGAGAAGTAGGTGAAGGCTAAGATAAACTTAAGAACTTGTCTACATAGTGTTCTTTTTAATGTGTCTGCTGAATTTACAGAAGCTTAGTGATGAATTGCTAACAATCACATACTAGATACTGCTGCCATCCAAGGTAGAAATAGGGTTCTTTAAAAATTTCCCATGCCGAGACTGGTTTGGCTCAGTGGATAGAGCATCGGCTTGCGGACTGAAAGGTCCCAGGTTTGATTTGATTCGGGGGCATGTATCCTGGTTGTGGGAACATCTCCACTGTGGGGCGTGCAGGAGGCGGCTGATCGATGTCTCTCTCATTGATGTTTCTGACTTTCTATCTCTCTCCCTTCCTCTCTGTAAAAAATCAATAGAATATATATTTTTTAAAAAGTTTTAAAAAAATTCCCCTTTCTCTGAGACATTCTTGGGAATACTTAATAGTACTTAATGGTCATGGATGTTTCCAGGCTCTGTTAGCCCATAACTTCAGATATTTTAACTGGTGTGGCAGCTTGACAAATCAGAACAGACTTGAACACATGCTCTGATTCTTCTTACCCAATAGTCCAAACATGTTAGAAATTATAGGCTCAGATAAAATTCCTGCAAGTTACATTCAAAATAGACTCGTAAAAGTCATGGCAATGAACATGGGTTTAAGGGAGACTGAAAAAGACAGAAAGCAGAGGCATTTGCTATGCTGAGCTGTAAAGCACAGTGTTTCATAAGCCAGAAGATATAAGCATTTTGGTAAAGATAACAGAGAGAACATAGCATTTCTTTCTCTGGTAGTATATTATGACTTACTCAATCAGATATCAGAAATATAAGATTAATGTCTTAAAAAATTACTTCTGGGAACATTAGAGTTATAATAATGATAAGGATTTTTCAGTCACATGAAACCTGCTCCTCTAGGATGCTGCTACCTGGCTTTACTACCTTTACCTATGCTTGAGTGACAATTTCCTTTATTGCACCTCTCACTATTATAGTCAACCATTTACTGTGCAAGCTGAGCACCCACCAAATCTCTAGCCCAATTTTTTTTTAATTTTACTGATCAAAATGTTTATGAAGTGCTGGCTTTGATGGGGGACTGTGATTGTCGCTGGAGATTCAACTTCTCTCCATACTTATTTCCACTGTTATAATTCAGTGCCTCATAATTTTTTTTCAATAAGTAACAGTTTTCCTGCCTGATTTTGACCATGTCCTTTTCCATATTGTCTCTTTATTTTTCCTAGGATGCTTTTTTAATACACAAGCCTGATTATGTCAAGATCCTGACATAACTCAAACCCATCATAAGAGGTCCTCTGCTCACCCTTGCAGTGTCTCTCTTGCTTCTCCTCAATTACATTCAACCTTCGTCTCCTGAAGTAATTTCACCTGAAGAGCATGAATTTACCTTTCTCAATATTAAACTTTAGCTCACCCACCTTCTCTCTTTTCTATATTCCTAAGTGTCACCTTCTGTTTTTTAGAACTCATTCAAAGTGACACCTCCTCCAGGATGCCTTCTCTAGCCAATCACTCCTGACACAGCTGGTTTAGAAACTCCTTCAAGGGATTTTCATAAACACCTGTATACACTTTTATCCTAAAGTTTGTCATGCAGTGTAATCACTGTGTATGGCTTGTGAGCTGCGGTTCGCCCCTCTGTTGACTAATGAGATTGCTGACCACTGACCCAGACTCTTAATTCCAATAATTACAGGCTGTTGTTGTTCCTTGTGATTAAGTTCCTATCCAATGGTTGGCAAACTCATGTGGCTCTCAGGCCACAGTTTGGCGACTACTGGTTTGTCTCTTCCCACACATTAAACCTTGTGGTGGCAGGGACTATATCTTAATTTGTGCTTACCATATACAATAAACCTTTTGAAATTTTTGATTAAAGAATACATGGAAGAACATCTTATTTAGATAAATATCAAACATCTGAAAAGTTGACAAGATGAAAATTATACGTGACAGAAAATAAGATAAAATAACAAAGAAGATCTTAAATGTTCTCACCACAAAAAGAAATGATAATTATGTGATGGGATAGAAGTAATAGCTAAAGCGAAGGTGGCAATCATATTGCAATATATAAAAGTATCAAATCATCATGTTGTACACCTTATACTTACACAATCTTGTAGATAAATTTTAACACAATTTGAAAAAAATGAAGAAAAGAAAGCTGCCTCTCTGGGCATAACACAAATGTAAAAGGAAGTTCCAGATGGGAAAGAAATAATTACAGGGCACTTGAGTGAGAAACAACTTCTCATAGTAAATGACAGCAAAGTGGCTAATGTGGGCAAAGTCGGCATTTGGAACTGGGAGAATGAAAAAACAGTTAGGAAAGTCTCCAAAATGAAGTTCTGACTGGGAATTGAGTAATTGCACTTAAAAAGACAAGCAAAATGTTTCTAAAGAAATAGATGAGGCTACACAGTACGTTCTATGAAAAAGTCATATAAAAAAGACAAGAGAAAAAAGAATTTTATGGCTATAACTTAGTGTAAAACTCTTCAGGAGAAAATAGTGGGTGTGTTAAACTTAACCGATTGGAATGGTGTTTTCTATATTTTTTCACTAGAAGGTTACTTTCCACCTCTTTTCATACTGCACTCTTTGAAATAGTCACTACATACAAGGAGTTGAGAGTTATATTCTACCACCTTTGGAAGGGGAGTATATCTGTAAATAATTTAGAATTATGCTGTATAGGAAATCTGCCTCTTCTTTCTCATTTATTTATTTAATAGCATTATTTACATCACTATTGAAAGGAGTTTTAGGGTTAAAATAGAAAGGTTTAGGGAATTTTAGGAATAAAGAGGGCCCATGGAGGAGGAAGGAACAGGTAAGGTTTAGAGCTGCCAAAAGGCATATGTTCATAGATAGAAAAAAAAAAAAGGTGCCACAGAATAATGAGAGAGGAAGATGTCCATTCACAGAAGATAGGGAAAAGCCACACAGTATGGTGAGAAAAAGAAACAAACTTTCACAGGGGATAGAGAAATGCGAACAAATGGGGAAAAAAAAGAAAAAGTAAAACATTTTCACAGGAGATGGAGAATTCTACCAATGAAGAGGGAGAGAAATAGGAGGGTACCATGTGGGGTTTGGGCTTTGAAGATGATATTCTACCAATTGGAAGGCAGTCTGAAGAAACAAGAACTGGAGCCTTTATAAACCTTAGCAAACAAAGAACTTGGTGGGTTACCCCCTGGAGACCCCCATCCCATATGGGAGTCTGTATTTGCTTCCAATAAATTTTCCACCCTTTCCATCTACCACCTTTTGTCCATGTCTTCATTCTTCAAATCCATCTGGATAAGAACCCGGGAAAGAAATCACTCTTGCATCCTGCTCAGGAAAACAACATGAATCACTATGGACATATTTATTATATAATTTGAGTTATAGTCCATCACTACACTTATTTATTTTGTTGCTCAAATTGTCCCAACTTTGGCCACTGCGGGCTCTCTTAATGGGCTCCTGCATCTCTCACATACCCTTTGCTTGGGTTTCTGAGAGCTTTCTTACTCTCCAGCTCTAAAACATGCTCCAGGCTCACCTTGTACATTTCCTGCCCAGTTCCCAACCAGTAATTTGTCAAAGGAATATTGGTTCCTTTTATTAGAGAGTGGCATCAGAAACTGAGATATAATCACTGAGTGTATTCACTGCTACTTGAGTGTCTTTGAGTCTAGGCCCCTTACAGACAGATCTAGGAAATATACATGTATGTTAACCTGTGAAATAGGCCTATCTATAATTACGCATATATGAATCTATCAGTATCAATATTAAGTTAAGTATTAGTTCATATTGATGTCTTCAATGCTAATCCAGTGTCATTTTATCCTTCTGCCTTGTTAATTTGAAAACTTCAATGCACACTGTTCTTACCATTCATTTATTTTATCCTAATTTTACTCTAAATGCACCTATGTTCTTAAATTGATTTGGAGGAGTGTTGTTATCTGAGTCTTTATAGCCAAATCCTACTACTAAAACAATGTTACGTTTGCCTTGGGTCAACAGGCTGTATGTTATTGAAGCAATAAAAGAATAGAGTGAAGTAGGAAGGATCACATATATTCAGGAGAATTAAAATGCTTCATGCTCCCAGAGTACTTGGCAGTAGGGAGAGGAGGCAAGTGGAGACACCTATGTAATGATCCTGGGAACAGACAGGGACAAGATCAGGAAGAACTGTATGGGCATATCCTTCCATCCAACGTTCATCCAATATAATTGCATGTCAAAAATTACTGCTATAATTACATAGAAATAAAATACATATAGGTATGATTTATTTCTCTAATATTTGTCTTAGTTATTTGACATTACCAATAGCATTATATCTGTCTTTTCAAATCTTATGTGAAAAGGTTTGAACTCCTTTGAAAGTGAGACATGTTAAATCTGAATACAGTGGTACCTCGAGATTCCGTAACCTTGAAGCGTGGGAAACTATGAGACGCTGGAGTTGTGGTAAACTGGTGGGTCGTGTGCAGCTGGCCGATCCGTGCGATTACTCGTATCTCAACTGTTGCTCGTATTTCAAAGCAAAAATCGCTCGCTCGACGGCTCGTATCTCAAAAACCTCGTATGTTAGGGCACTCATATCTCGAGGTACCACTGTATTGTAAATAAATGTAAATAAATGAAACTTTCTGCTATATTCTAATTCTTTCCCAGTTTGATAAGTTATTTGCAGATAAATGCAAAAAGAATCTCTTCTTTTAAAACAATGTCAAAAGGTTAAAAAAAAACTAGCATATATCACCAAACACGGTTTCTCTGAATACAATTCAAAGGGCAAGCATATGCTCCAATTTAGAAGAGGGAGATAATAGACTGCATAACACAGAAACAAAATAAATTTATTTTTCTATGTGAATGTGTTTTCTAAGTTCTTAGAGATGATCTTCCAGTTATTAAAATAAAACATTTTAATACAGGTGTTATAAATAAATTTCACAGTTTATTTTAGAATGAAACAACCACCTGAGGCCAGAAATAGAACAACTCTTACAATGTCATATTTTCCAATTTAAGAATTACTTAACTTCACACTTCTCTGTTTCTCCTGCCTTTTACCTGTTGGGGATTAAGTTGTGTATTTATACCACTATAAAAGAGTAAGTGAGGAAAACAAAACAAACACCTAAAATTAAATGTCACTTTTTTATTGTTTCCATTCTCAAGGAAAGTATTGATTACAGAGACCTGGAAATGAATAATGATGAATGAAAGAACTAATTTCCACTTGGAAGAGTCCAGAAGTCATCGATCACAAATTTCCTTCTCTTGCAAATAAGAAAACTGAGGTCCTGGGAGGTTAAATGATTTACCCAAGGTTCTCTAACTAGATATGGAATTTGATTGATTTCTGGTTTCCAGCTCTTCCCAATGCACCCTGCTCATAATTTTACTTCGCCATGTTATTCTTTTTTCACATAATAATAAAAAAAGTGGCTACATGTCATTGTTCTAACTGCAATAATGTTAGAAATAAAATTCACCAGAAACGTTGTTTAGAAGGCATCAATTCAAGAGAATCAATTAATGTTGGAAAGTAATGAGATTCTGTTAAAAAAACAAAACACAGCAGAGCAATAGACCAAGATGCAAAAGAAAAGGGCCTTACCCTTGCTGTCATTTAATCTTTATGTACTCTTCAAATGGGTAACCTTGGTGTTAAAAATAAGGGAATCAATTGTGTTACATTTTATGCCCAATGGTGACAGTAAATTCGTGAAGTGCTTTCCAGAAGCAGAGGGCTTGGCTGGCTGTCCTACAACAAAGTAAATAAACATATTGGTATAGCCTGTGTTTTAGAGAGACCTACTTTCATTATTCACCTATTAAATCTATCCATTAACAGAAAGAAAACAATGCAAAGCATGGGAGGAAGGGTTATAAGAGAAGTTAGCTCTAAAAGTTCTATAATTATCTTTTAGCAATTTGTGAGGGTAGACTAATTTCTTTCCCCATAAGTCAAATAGACTATGAAGAGGTCAATTAAATACTGATGAAATGAAGGGAACATATTCCAGAATCACTTAGGAACCTGTCTGCATTTAGCACTGAGCACCTAGAAAACTTCTTTAGCTATGGCTCCTCTGACTTCAGCTAGAAACGTCTGCCAATAAAAAGAATTTGACTTCTGCTAGTTTAATAAAATTAATTAATGAAATCAAAATCTTTCATAGAGACCATTTTAAAGTAAAGCTTGGTTTGGTTTGGCTATATTTAAAAAAATGATTGGGGGAGAAAAAGAAAATAAAATTCACAGATTTTCTTGTAAAATATGTGTACTGTTATTGCTAGGCACCATAAACTCACTCTCTCTCTCATCTCTGATCCTGGGCAAGAGTGTCTGGTAATAATCAAATAAAGTGTATCTGTGTCATCTATGTCACTGCCCATAAGCAGCTTTGGTATATCCCTTGATTTTAATTATTTGCTTGACTTTTGAATTGATGACATGACCATTGACTTCTGTATATTTGTGATTCTGGACTACAGCATCTAGATTTGACATTATTTCTGATATATATTCTCCTTGTTATACCTTTGTAATAACTTGGTTATTATTTAACAGGAAAGGAGCAAATGGGAGATAGATGAAGTAGGCATGCCATTTATACAGCTTTGCCAGGAAGCTGCAGTTAACATTCTCCAAGTCTGTCCCCCACTAATCTGGATAATAGAAGGGACTGGATAATAGACACATGCCCAGTAGCATCTGGGTGACTGGGTGACGTGGAAGATGCTTACTGTAAGGCACACCTGGGAGTCAGTCAGTAGCCAAAACAAGTATGGCCACTGCAAGGATGAAAAATCTGAAATACTTAACTCCTGAAAAACAAAGTTCCCGCTCATGGTTTCTTGGCCCTCTTACACTCTTGGGCTTCTGTTGCAGAGGCACACTCCCCTGCACACAACTACAAGGCTCACCACCATGTGGGACCCACACAATGAACTGGTTGACTGAATTGAGACTGAGGCTGTATCCGATTCAACTCCACTATGGAACAGAAACTCTAGACACTGGCCCTGCTTTTAGCTGTAAAAAAGCCCAAACTGCATTATTTTTCAGGACTGGTTTGAAGACAAATTGGATTTTGCAAATCAAGATATATAATTCCACACAATTGAAAATCATCCTCATGTGCGAGTCTTAGAAAAATTCTTGTCTGAAGATATCGCAAGAACCCTACTCCCATTAGTTACAGAGGAATTTCACCTGTGCAATCCTCTGGCAAAATTGGAATTGGCATGGTTTCCTTATCTGATTCTGTCCAATATTTGGTTTGCTTCATCTACCCTGTTTTGCACTGTGCTTCTGTTTCTGAGATCCACCTCCACTTGCAGCCCCTCTGTGTGGAGAGGTTCTCCTGACACTTCTATTATAGAATGTAACATAATAATTAAATAAATTTTAAACATTTGGCTATGGTGCTTTTTAGATAAGATACTCAAAATCTAACTTCCCAAATAGGGTTTTTTCAAGATCACTTGAGTTAATACTTTAACTTTAATGAATTCTTCATGAGTCAACTCAAACTAAGCAATAGTAGTGTTTCAATGCTAATGAAATTCCTTTTAAATTGCAATGTTTTGGTGACCATACTACCTTTGAATATTCCAACCGTAGAGTTAAAAAGGAAAGACAGTAATAAAATTATAATATTACTAGAGGCCCAGTGCATGAATTTCATGCATGGGTAGGGTTCCTAGTGGCTGCCAGCTTCCGTCCATGGCTTCCCTTCATTTTGTGTCGTCCTCTGGTGGTCAGCACACATCACCACAAGTTATTGAACTCCTGGTCTTCCAGTCAAACTCCTGAGGGGACACTTTGCATATTAGCCTATTATATATATATATTAGAAGCCCAATGCATGAAGATTCGTGCCAGAATGGGCCTTCCTTTCCCTGGCTGCCAGCACTGCCTTCACTCTGGCTGGAGCTGCCTTTCTGCCTTCCCATGCTGCTCAAAAGCCTGGAGTGACTAGGAATGGTGCGGAATGCCTGTGTTGTCGCCAGCATCCCACCCTATTCCCGGCCACTTGGTGTCACATATGCAAATTAATCCATCATCTTTGCTGGGTTAATTTGCATGCTCACTCTGATTGGCTAGTGGGTGTCACGAAGGTATAGTCAATTAGCATGTTATTCTTTTATTAGGTAGTTTTTAGAATCATTTTTTAAGTACTATAAAATTCTATTGTGGTACCTGAAGCTTAAAAATTATATTACTACTGAATATTTTATAAAGTATTTGCTAATTGCTTTACAAATGAGAACATCAACACTTACATAATTTAAGCATCTTATTCAAGAGTGAAGTGAAAGAGCTCAAATTAGAAACTGGGTCTTTTATGACTTTAAAGTTGATCTTGTTAGCCATTTTGCTAAATTTCTACTAAGAAGCCCAACTTTGATTACCCTAATTATCTATTAAAATGAAAGCAAATTCAATGGTTGACTCCAACCAAAAGCATTAAAGAAACTGTATTTTTTTTAAATATTTAAAAGATGTATGCCCAAAGGGGAAAAAATCAGTTATTCTCATATATTACTTGCGTGGGTATATATTGGCATAAACACCATGGGAAACCACTTGGCAGTTTTACTGAAACCACACATATTTGTACCCTGAGACCAGCCATTCTGCTGGGTATGGGTGTGTACTCGAAAGAGATAAGTCCATACATCTACTGTAAGACATGCATAGGAATGTTTATTTATAACTAGGGGCCTGGTGCACAAAATTTGTGCACTGGGGGGGTGGTAGGGTCCCTCAGCCCAACCTGCCCCCTCTCACATACTGGGAGCCCTCAGGGGATGTCCTAATGATGGCTTAGGACATCTCCCAGGGATCTTTGTGTGAGGCGACAGGGCTGATCAGGGGAAGGCACCAGTCCCATCACCCCACTGCTGCAGCCACTGCCAGTCACCACAGCCACCAAGGTGGTTTCATCAACACCAACTCTAGTCCCTTCACCATAAAAAATGACAACTTTATTTAGGCATTTTCAATAGGATATGACATTTCTCTCTCTCTCTCTCTCTCTCTCTCTCTCTCTCTCTCTCTCTCTCTCTCTCCTCTTTCTTTCTTTCTTTCATCCTCACCTGAGAATATGTTTCCATTGACTTTTAGAGAGGAACACTTTGATTGGTTGCCTCCTGCATAAGCCTTGACCTGGGCCCTGTCCAGGAAGGAGCTGCAACCTAGGTGCATGCCCTTGATCAGAAATGAACCCAGACCCTGAAGTTGGCAGGCCAAGGCATTATCCACTGAGCCAAACCTGCTAGGGGCAGCATATGACATTTCTTAGCCCTCCAGCAGCGACCTTCGTTGTTTTTTTTTTTTTTTTCTCCAGAAGTGTGGTGGAAAAACCCTAGATCACCTTTTTGGATTCTTATTACCCAAGTTACTAAGAATATTAGCAGTGGCATACAGGGAGCTTAGCCAATGAGCAGTCAGAAAAGGTGTTTCCTCTGTAGTTCACACTGATTGCCAATAGCCTCCAATCTCTGGCTCCGCCCCTGCTCAGGCCTAAAGCCTCTGATCAGGGGACCCCCAGCTCCCTCTGATCACCAGCTTTGCCTCCGCCCCCTCAGCTCTGATCGCAGGCTTGGCCCTGCCCAGGAGCCCCCTGGCTCAGGCCCTTCACAGGCTGCTTAGAGCCCACGCGGGGCCTACCTCAGAGTGACCTGGGTGCCAGGATGTTCCCAGGACCCAGGCACTATGTATGCAAATTAACTGCCATCTTTGTTGGGTTTATTTGCATACTCACTCTGATTGGCTATGGGCCTAGGGGAGGTACAGTCAATTTACATGTTTGTTTATTATTAGGTAAGATAGCCTAAAACTGAAAGCAGCCTAAAAGTCCAAAAGTATAAAATGGATTAAATATATTATGGTATATTCATATAATGAGGGATCTAATAATGAAAAATGAATGACTATATATCTCACAGACATAAAATGGAGCTACAGAACCCTGACACAAAACAGTAGCTGCATGGGTCCATAAAGTTCAAAATCAGGAAAAACTGAATTGTGGTGATAGCAGTGAGACAAGTGTTTTCCTTTGAGTGGGTAATATTGACTGGTGAAGGCCAGGGTCATTCTAAAGTGCTGGAAATAGTCTACATTGATTTGAGTGTTGGGTATACGCATTCATTGTATAATTAAGGTGTGCATTTGGAACCTATGCTTCAATTTTTAAAAAGTATAATGATCTAGCATGAGATAAAAATACCAGTTATTTTTTATTAAAGGTTACAACAATCCTAGAAGATACATAATTTGAAATGCTGAGTTTGATTCTAACTTATCTGTAGGCCAACTTCCTTCCAAATTACAAGATTCTAAATAAGAATCAGTCCATCAGTACTGAGAATATTGCACCACCTTTTGGAGACAAAAGGAATCACTACATCATTTTCTCATAATACTAGGAAATAAATTCAAGATGGAATAAAAAGTTAAATATAGTATAGACACTATAAAAGAACCTGATCAAATATAAAATATTATTTTCCTACTAGTTGAATATATGTATAAAACTATACTTAAAACCATAAAAATATATTGAAATATTTTTTGTACTTTACATTTTTCTCATCATCAAATTCTCAGAAACAAAATTTGAAAGTAAATAATAAGCTTTGATAGGAAAAAATTACTTATTATCTGTAGTACATAAAGCATATTTATAAATCTATCTACCGCAAAGTAGCAGGTAAAAGAGAGAGGGGGATATAGACAAGGTAAAAAATAAAAACATTCAACTTCTTAAGTCAAATGGATGCAAATAAAAAATATGATTAAAATCTATTTCTATCACATTGATAAAAACTAAAAATAAGTACAGTAAGAGGTACAACAAAAAAAAATACCATTATTACTTAAACACGTCAAATGACTTAAACTTTTTGAGCTGAATCTAGCAATAGAGCAAAAAAATTTAAATGCTTGTGCTTTCTGATTCAGTAATCCCAATTGGAAGCATTCATTCAAACTAAAACAGTAATCATAAATGCACATTAAGTAGTTGTAACTAATACACAGTATTCGCACCTAGTACAAATCGACAAGGACCTACCTACCATGTTCTTAGCAATGCAGAATTAAAGGTATGGCAGTGAATAGGATATGAAGTTGGTATATTAACAGTCAATATAAATTTTAAATAGATAAATTATTAGCACAACTGCTACTATAAATAGAAAGATTAGTATGCTATGAAAGTGTGTATGAGATTTGAGCTATGTAAGAGATCATGAAAACCACTGAGAAATTATGTTTAAAATGAAACCTGATGATTGATAGAATAGGACAGCCCTTTGGCTGGGGCAGTAAAAGGTCCCTGCCTGGGATCTGTTCCTAGAAGATTCTGAATGTTTTGTGAAAGAAGTTGTGGACTCCTATCAGGTTCTGGCACAGAGAAATCTGCACCCTAAACATCTGCTCTCATGACAAACATCATTCAGTCCCCAGGGTACCTGCCTCCAAATGCTTTGAATATTTGTGGCTTGTACCCTTGTCAATGTCAGAGAAGGTCACCTTCACAGCATGAGGAGAACTGATTGACAGAAGAGCTTAAGTATAAGAAAAGATGAATTGATTTACCTGGAAATCCCTTACTTGAAATTTCTCATAGATTACTTGAATGCAATCAATTTTTGCATAACAAAGTAGCATTACCTAGTCCTGCCAAGCATCTATTTTTTTGCTTCTTTTTGGGTTCCAATTCATGATCCCAAGGGTAGAAAAAGTACAATGCTTGCAAGAATTGCACTTAGCAACCAAAGAATATTTTAAAACTCTATTTAAAACCAATCAATAAAATATATTTTAAAAAAATTTAATAAGATTTTATTAAGCAATCAAAATTAAATACAAAGTTTGTCATATTTTTAAAATAACTTTGATTTGTTCATATATTTACTTATGATTAATTCATATATTAATTAATATTTTATCTCCCTATTTAATTTTAGCAGATGATTTAGAATATTTTATAAGAAAAAATGATCTTTTCAAAACATGAAATATAACTATAATTATTCATGGTTTAAATTTACATTAATTTCCATTTTTAACTTGTACACTTTGAATGTAGTTACTTGGTCTTTTTGAAAAGAGTAGACATTAAAATGGAAATAAGCAATAAGCAAGGGGAGTCAAGAAAAAAAATATTGTTATAAAGAAAAAATTTTTGAAAAATTCCAGAGAAAATCTGCTTAAATTTTTAAATCTAAAAACAAGTGAGTTTTCTGTCAAGCATGACCTATGTAAAATTCATGAACAGAACATTACAGTTTTGCAACTTAAACAGATAATATAATGTTCCTATAATTTCATATTACTTTTTATATGAAGATCTAATTGCCCACCTCAAAAAAAAGTCACCCAAAAAGTACATATGTGTTTATTAGAATTGATAAAAGAGGCTAATAAAAAGCTAATCAGTAATTTTTAACATAAAGAAGTCATCACCAATATTAAATATTTTATAATATTTTCAAGGGTTATCATTGTGTGCCAACATTTAGATGAGCATCATGTTTTGTGTGTCACCATCTAAATATTAGAGAGACAATGGCTATTTTCTATATTTAGGAAAAGTAATTTTGAAATCTTATGGTAGAGTGACTGAACATGGAAATAAATTTTAAAAATAAATCAATTGACAACTAAGATGGTAACTTTAAAATGAGATTAGTAGAATAAAAGAAACAAAAACAACACTCATGGTATGTTTAAGTAAATAATAATAATAAAGGACAAAAGTCATGCTGAACAGCTAACATTTATATTAATGTTGTTGAATTATAAGGGGAAAACCCACAAAGTGAAATATTTTATCAATTTTAGATATGTCGTAAAAAGTATAGTTTTGATTTAAGTGAAAAACTAATGAAAAAAATACTTTATGAATAGTAGACTCCAATTTAAAATAACGTGAGCAAGTCTATGATAATGTTGCTAACATAGACAATGAAGAGAAAGTGTGTATATCAGAATTTTGGCTGAATAATTTATAAGGATTTCCTTACCATGGTGGTATATGTTACTGGGTGAAGTGGTCTTAGATGCACTAGGATTAATTATGTTATTTAGAAAATTAGACATTATATATGCCATTTTCTAGATCTGTCCAAGATAGCATATTTTGATCAATATATCAAATATGTTTGATCCAACCACCTCTCTCAAACACATGATGGCAATTTAATATGCTGTTAAAGCAATCAGATTTCATTCAACCAAGATACATTGTACCAAAAGATTTAAGAGAAACAACAAAATATCCTCAGATAAAGAGCAAAGTGGGGTCTAGCAAAAATATATTATTTTTAATTTGAGCACATCTATAGTTATTTAATAACTTTTGTCTGCTATTAATAATGACAAATTCTTTAAAAACTAAACAAATTAAGTTTGGCTGTCCTACATTTTTGAAGGATTGAAAAGATTTTATATTTTTCCTATTAAAAGAAACTACATGTGAAATTTTTAAAAAGAAGGCACAGAAATAAAAATGTTTGCCTGCCTCAGCTGGTTTGGCTCAGCATACAGAGCATCGACCTGTGGACTGAAGGGTCCCACATTTGATTTCAGTAAAGGGCACATGCCCAGTTTGGAGGCTCAATCCACAGTAGGGGGTGAGCAGGAGGCAGACAATCGATGATTATCATTAATGTTTCTCTCTCTCCTTTCCTCTCTGAAATTAATAAAAATATTTTAAAAAGGTGTTTGCCTGAAGGAAAAGATTCATATACAAATACCATGAACTACTTAATATAGAGTCTATTTTCTAGTTTATATATCTAGATCAAGATATAATCTTGATTAGAGAGATGAACAAATTGAGAAACAATGTTTATAAACATTCCAACATTAAAATACTTGAAAAGATAAATTCTATATGGAGTCATATATTACAATAAGATATGAATCTTGTGATTATAAATAATAATGGTGTATGATCTTAAAATATATTGGACTATTTATTATGAAAATTTATCATATTCAACCCCATTATACTTTAACATCATATATAAAAATGTATGGAGGGTTTTCCAACTTAAATATTGCTTTAAGAAATTTAATGACAATCCATTTGCTACTACCATTTGCAAAGATAAATATCTAAATTCATAAAATACTACATATGAACTATAAATATTCAAGAAAAGTTGCCCATACAAGTTATATGAAAATATTCATTATAACAACATAACTAGTGATTGTTTAAATTATGAAAATAAAAAAATTATAAATAAACTAGAGGCCCAGTGCAGAAAATTCATATACTGGTAGTGTCCCTAACAGCTATTGGCTGCCAGCTGTCAGCTGCCAGCTGCCAGCTGCCAGCCAGGACCTCCCTCTCTTCCCCAGGATGGTTCCACCCCCTGGTTGAACTCCCAGACAACCTCCCCATCAAAGGGACAATTTGCATGCTATACTTTTATTATGTAGGATAATTTATAAATATGTTTCATTCAAATATCTTCATCACATCAGAGGATGCCAAACAGGCATTATCCATTAAATTGAGTCATTTTTCATCTTGACATTTTGCCATCATTCAATAACATAAAAACCATACTTTGAAAAGTTTATATTTATGAAGGCATATTTGTGTGTGTAAGTCTTTGTTTTCCAGACCCAATTCCACCTGGGACACCAGCAGGATGTTCAATGTTTGAACTCAATTCTGACACTATCTACCCAGAGGTAGTGTCAGATTCAATTTCACAAAACTGCTCCCTCCTTTAGCTATCAAATAAGACACAAGCTTAGGTTATCTGTACTTCTGACAGACTGGCCAACAGACTGCAGGTTCCAACGATCCATCCAACTCAGAATGCCAACTGCAAGTCCAGGTTGTTACCTGTATTTCTGACTACCCACTATGAATCAAACCTTTCCTTAAGTTTAATTTGCTAAAATGGCTCACAGAAATCATAGAAACATGTTACTAGACCACTGATTTATTATAAAAGAAAATATGTATGACTCAGGAACAGCCAAAAGAAAGAAACACACAGGGAACAGTCTGTGCCTTCTCCCAGCAAGCCACTCGGAATCCCCAACTCAGAAGCTCTCTTGGGCTTTACAGTGGCTTCATTACATAGTTGTGATTGAGTAAATCGCTTACCTTTGAGGATTGACCAGACCCCCTGCTCCTCTCCCCTCTCTCAGGTGGGATAGGGGGAGAGGAATAATTAACACACTGCACTAGACTGAAAGCTCCAGGGGATGGGTCTCTTTGCAACCAGACCCTATCCTTGAGAGCTTTCCAAAGAATCATGGCATCAACATAACAAAAGGCTTTTTTTTTTAAAAAAAAACTCTCAACACAGGAAATTCTAAGAATTCTGGAGCTGTGAGCCAGAAATTAGGAAAGAAGACCAAATATATTTGAATATATATTTTGGTCATTGAATAATTAAATAGATATTTCTTAAAAACTGGAGTGAGTAAACAGAACAGGCTTTGTATAACATGTTATCTTGATTTATATCTTTTAAATATTTTGACATATATATGGCCTCCAATAATACCAATACTCTTGGTCTCACCGATATTAGATGTTGGGCAGGATTTTGATCAGTAAGAGTTAACTCAGTAGAGAAAGGTGGTACATAAAAAAGGAAAGGCATTTAAGAAATTTAAAACAGAATGTATAATGGCCTAGATTTTTTTTTAATTTATCTATTAAAGACATGAAAAGAATTTCAATATACTAGAGCATTAGATATATGATATAACACAGGGGTGGATATAAGAGTAGATGAATGATTAAATATTTTATCTTATATCCACTGAACAAAATGCTATACAGTGTGAGCCCTGAGAAGAAACATTTATTGATATAAACTCTAGGAAGTAATTTATCTGCTGAGATGGACTTGCCATCATCAACCAAGGGCCAATTTTTTTTAAAAAATGTACTCTTTAAAGCTTTGGAGCTGAGGCCTGGGTGATTTTTTCAGGAGCTATGCATTTGCCTTTGGTTGGTGATGGACTGGTTTCCATGATCTTCTCCTATAAGTCTTCACCTCCTAACGTGCATCATTTTAACTATCAGATCTTTGTTAGGATGAATGACCCTTGACCTCTCCTGTTTGGACAATGATTTCTCTGGGATAATATTGTTATGAGCTCCTGCCAGCAAAGTTGCTGCGTTCTTATTGTTCATAAAATTTGGCCCTTGGTTGATGATGGCAAGTCCATCTCAGCAGATAAATTACTTCTTAGGGTTCATAGCAATAAATGTTGTTTTTTTTTAAATGTACTCAATCTTTAAAACCCCCATACATTTTTATGTATGATGTTCAAATATAATGGGATTGAATATGATAAATTTTTAAAGATTTGATCTAACTAGTCTCTCCTCCTATATCCCATTCTAGATCAAGTTGCTCAATGACTGTGTCTCCAAATTCCATTCACTTATCCTTGTATCCATTTCAGCGTCTGTGATGTTCACAGAGATACTTCAGTTGTACAATCCACTAGGCTTGCAACCTGAGTTCAGCCTCCGAGGCTGCCTTTCTGGATTACCCTAGGCTGTCTGCCCTGTACTTCACCTGCCATTCTCACAGTCCCCATGCCTCGGGTGACTCTTAGATGTCTGCCTTGCTGGCTCCACAGTCCTGAACCCCCCATATTTGAAATGGGGTTTTAAAAATATAAAGGACAAGTATGTAATTCTCTTGGCCCAGTAGATATTAGGGGAGAAAAATAGCAGTAGGTTCTATAAGAGTTTATTTCTCTTGTCCAAGGGATGGACACTGAACCTAAGAATTAAGCTGTGAAGCTGCTTTATTGAAGTTTCCTGTGTTAGCACTCCAGCCGACAGGAATCAGGCCATGTCTAGGTCTGAGATTACAGTCTGCTGCAGCAGGTTATACATAGCTTTCCTTCTCCCTCAACTTAACTCCCAATGCTCACAGGGTCAACATACCAAAAAGATCTTTGCCTTATTATTTACCAAGATAGGAAAACATCTCAAAGCTATATTAAACTGTGCTAGTAAAAATGAAAAAGGAGAGTAGGTAGGTCACAATCTTTTTTAAAAAATGTACTCAAAATAAAGATTTGCTCTCAGAAAATGATTTCTGACCACTCAGACGCTGTGCAAATGTTTTGACAAAAACTCTGAAGCAGCCCTAAGAGGTAGGGATCAATATTGAGATTATATAGCCTGGCCCATAAACAATACCTGCCTTTTAGAGTTGAAAGTTGGTGGTAAAAGCCACAGATAGATTCTGTACTTAACTGATCTTTATACGACAAGAAACAGAGCATCCATGATAAAGTTGAACCATGATAGAGCTGGGAGACATTAAACCTGCTTTTCTCCTGCAAGATGTTTGATTTCTAAATCCTGACTTATTGGAAGCAAACCCAGCAAGGATTTCAGATGGCATTTGGCAAATTGCAGATTGTACTTGGGGATTGGTTTCTTTATCTGATATTTATATAAGACTCATGCTATTAATTAGTTACTTGGGTAAAAATGTCCCCATAGTGTGAAAACCTACTTGCTTTAATATAGAAAGTCTAATTTTTGTAAAGAAAAAACACATATATCCTGTGTGCCGTTCTCAAAAGCATGTGAGTCAAGGTGCTATAAAGGCTCTGTAAATTAAGCACCAGCAATCCAGGCAGCAAGTCCCTAGGTGGCTTGGAAGAGCATTTGCTAAAGCTATGTGTGAGCCTCTGAAGTAAGAGTTGTAAACTACTACTCTTACTTCCCCAAGCCCTGGCCTTGCTCTTTATCAGCACAGCCCCCTTTGAATATCCAGGCCCTCAATCATATCCCAGAGATGGGAACATTTAAAATCTAGAAGAATTGAAGAAATATTAGTTTAAGAATACAGACTAGTTTGTGGACTTACAGAAGAGCTGAGACCTCAAGCCACAGGAAACAGAACCCAGAGCAAATACAGGAGACCAGCTCTATAGGTTGCTACTTTTGGACGTGTTAGCAGGACCTACAAGCCATCTTCTCATCCTTAGAGGATGAGAGAACTGTGGATAACAGACTGAAACCACTCCAAAGAAAGATGACCTCCTAATGGAAGAAGTGCAGGTGCAGTGTTTTTAAAAGATTAAAACGGGCCTGTAGTTATCCCGCATGTGCTCAATTTCATACCCGTAACTCCATTCTGTGAAAGTAAACTTCCTCTTCAAAAGTCAATTCCCAAGTAACTCAGAGAAATTGTAAATATTGCCCTATTACCTGTCATTTTAAAATATTAATTCTAGTCTTCTGATGAACCAACATGAAAGCATATAAATAAGCATAGTAAATCCCTTAATATATATTCAAATAGCACGATATTTAACAAGATGAAAAACATCCATTTTATTATTAGGGACATTAAATTTGAGGGAAAAAGTAATACATATGGTCTTAATATTCTATTCCTCGATTCCACTTATGTTGTACTTCCTTTTAGTTTTTATTCACTCTTATAAAGTAAACTGAGCACTTAAATGCTCAATTTTGATGAATAAGAAATGGGTTGTATTTGTGAGTTAATCTCTTTTTTATTGGTGTCATCATTCTCAATTTTAAAATTATGTACATAAAATTATTTTAGTAAATTATAGATACCTGTGCATCTCTGGTTAGTGAAAAACAGAGGTAAGCTTCAATAAAGCAGGATACTTTTTTGTACTCTTTCAGAATCCCAAATCAGAAACAATTTTTACCAAAAAAGCTGAGCAACTCTTTTTCTCTTAAGAAAAATGTAAAACCTAAAGTTGTAGCTAGAAATTAAAAAAAAAAAAGTAAACCTATCTTCTTTTCAGTTAGGTACAACTAAAGAAAAAAGTGTTTCTTCTTCGATGGCTCAAGCCATGAAGTCTGACAGGAAGGCTGAAAGCCAATCAGGAAAACAAGGAGACATAAGAGAAAATGTGGTCACATCTGATTGAGCAAAAAACAGATCTCCTGAAGAATTCTCACTTTAATTGTTCTAGATGCCATACTTTCACACATATTTATGAAACTCGAATTTTCTGCACCAGAAATATGGCTTAAGTATGCTAAGCAAGGTGATTTTATTGACAATGCCACTAGCTATCATACTTGAAACGCGTCTTCCCTCCCTGAGTACTCTGACATAGCATAAAAGATACAGATTGTTTTTCTTGTTATATGAAGGTTTTCTTCACATTTATGCACATCTGTCAGCAGTCAGTCTTTTCCTGACATATTTCAGAAACTGATAGTCATAATTTAGCAGAATTCTGGAAGTATATTCTCCATCTGTAAATTCTATCCAGCACTAAAAAAATAAAATAAAAAAGGTACTGAAATAGAACTGAACACTTTTACACTTTTAAAGTTGCTTCTTCATAAAACATAAGCTTGTCATAAAACAATAATTAACTTTCACCCTATAACTTGCATGTGTTATTTTAAGTTAAGAAAAAAATGCACCTTTATGCGCTTTTTTATGTTATGCCTCGTTTATTAAGCAACTGTTTTGCTAACTACTAAACAAATCTAAATACTTTGTTAGTAACATCATGCTTTGTCCTTGATCAAATTTTTACTTCCTTTCTATGAAAATATGTTTCAATAAAATATAATTTTATGCCAGTGTTTTGGTAATAACACTGGTTGAAAGAAATGAGCAGAGACGGGAAGATAAAGACCTTTTGTGGCAATGGTGTATATTTACATACCATTATGATATATTCCAAGAAATGTCAGAAATTCTATTATTTTAGACAGCAAGAAGCAACAAAGCACCTACAGTGGGATATCTACTGTCTCTGGTCTGTACTAAAATAATTCTTCCTTAATAATCACTGTTAATAGATTTAACAAGTTTATTAATTTAGTCATCCATTTATTCACTCCCTCATTAAGCAAAGAAATAAATACTTATTGAAGGCATATGGTGTGTCAACATTATAATAAATTCCCTCAATATTACTGTCTTATAGGGGAAGAAGACAAATTATAAGAAAATACCTGATCTATAAAATGAAAGAAAAATAAATGTGGCAAGTGGAGCAGAGAATAGAGAAATTCACTGTACACAATAAGCCATGTCACAGCATGTCCTTATTATTTGTACCTAAGAGGGTGAAACTGTAGGAGTTTATACTGAAGAAGAAAGTAAAAGCCACATCAAGAAGGTCTTTGTAAGACAAATGCATAAAAACTGTTTTAAAGCTGTGAGGACTTATTAAAGGAAATCAAAAGGGGATTAATGTATTTATCATAGCTACATTTTTAGAAAGGTAAAGAGTTTTGGGGTAGATGGACAGATTGAAGGAGGAAAAAGATGAAAAGCAGGGAGACCACCTAGAGTCATTACAGTTAAAAGAATAATGTTGATGGTATAAATTAAGGCAGTGCACCTATAGCCTAGGACTAGACTGTTACCATGTAGTTGGAAGCTGTGAGGATTAGGCAATTCTGGCATATTGTGTGCAAAGAGGTGAAGGGTAGTATGACAGTGGTTGGCAAAATCATTAGGCAACAGAGCAGCAAACTGTGGCTCGTGAACCACATGTGGCTCATGAGCCGTGGTTTGCTGACCACTGTCCTAGGATGTGACCTCCACTCCCCTTCATTCAGAATTTATTGTCCTCCTCTGCATCTCTGCTTTTGGGAACTTCATCATCAGGAGACTGACTCATATAACACTCCTAGCTTTTGGACTTTTGAACTTTTCAACTTTAATTTCTTTGTATTCTCAGCTATGCAAGCCAAACACTGCATTTACCTATAACTGCACTACTTCTGATTTCTTACTTCTCATTCTCTAAATACCACCACTGAGCTCCCTGATTTTCTTCTCTAGTAGTAGTATGTCTACAATCAATGCTTTGACTTCCTTAAAACCGTAATTCCACTGACTCATTCTAAAAACATCTGCTATACTTATGTACCCCTCTTACTCCATACTCAAACTCCAAACCCACAGACCAATTTTTTTACCCTTCCAAAACTGGTTCTGAGCCATGAATGTTCCTGGGTTAAACATACATATATAGTGATTATTTGCCATTTGAATACAACCGTTCAAAGAGCAAATATTTATTGAGTGTCTCCTATTTGCCCATACTGTTCTAGGCCTGAGGAATATAGAAATGAGGAAAGACAAAAGCCATACTCTGCTGACTTTTTCATTCTAGTGAATGAAATCTATAAACAAAAGAGGCAGGTGAAAAGTAAACACACATATAAGACCATTTTAGTTAGCAATAAACATATAGAAAATTCAAATCGATAGAGATTGAGAGAGGACGGTGATTAGATGGTATGGTCAAGGCAGGTCTTCCTGAAGAATGAAATCAGTTAAGTGATGTAAGGAGCAAACCCTCTGAAGACTGAAGGAAAGAGTTAGTCCTGAAATGGCTCCCACTTCAGAATGAATAATATAGTCCTTCCAGACCCTAAAATAAGGGAGGCTCTTGTCACCTCTCTAACCTTATCTTTTCTTGCTCTCCTCTTGGCTCGCTCTGTTCCAGGCTCACAGGCCTATTACTGGACTGAGGCAGGCTCATCATCAAGTTGGATACTGTATATTGGCTGTGAAGTGGCTGTTCCCTCTCCCCAGAACACTCACTCAGACATCTACCTAGGAGACGCCCTCCATAAGGCCAACTTAGAGCAAATGCTATGTGTCAGCTATTGATTTTTTTTTATAACTGAATTTTAATTTTGGTTTCCATCCAGCTAGCTTAATAAATTAAACTTTGGTGGTTTAAGGAGTCCCCAAACCTGTTCCCAGGACACTGGAAATGGGCCTAGGGGAGTCCTTTTGACTATATACTTCTGAATTAAAAACTAAAATAACAACCACTTTACTAACAAATAACACACTCAGTGGTATGCTTTTAGTATGCAGATCATTATGTCTGTCAAGGTTTCTGATAGAAAGGCTTAACCTTTGCAAAATCACGATCACTCAAACAATGTCATCATTTTTAAGGAATCACACTGTTCTCTGATGGCAATAACTATTTGAAGGGGAGTGATGAAAAGGAAAAAATACCCAAAAAAAAAAGAAAAAAAATTTTGGAAATATTTAAAAAATTTCATATCTCAAAATATTCCTCTGCCATTATAGATTTTATAGATTGTTTCAAGTACCAAAGGATTTCCCTAAAAGTTCTTTGAAATTTATGTGTGTCAGCAAAAGACTGGTAAAAGGCTTTGCACTTCATCAGGAATTTCAACTATTGATAACACATTATTTCTTATTAATAACAGCTCAGTTGGAGGAGTGCTTTTCAAATGTTAATGTGCAATGAATCACCTGGGGATCTTGTTAAAAAGCAGATTTGATGAAACAGTCTGAGGGAGGTGCCTGTGGTTTGGCATTTCTAACACTGTCAGGAGATGCTGATATTGCTATACAGGGACCATAACTCAAATTTGGTTTAAAGAATGTCTCTCTTAATAGAGTTATTATACTATTCTATACAAGCTAGCTTGATATATTCAGTTTAAAACTTATTTCAAGAAATAATTAGAAAATTAAAATTAGAATAATTTGCAGTTGGTTTACTCTGGGAATCAGTAGCAGTACAACAGTGACCTAAAATTTTAGATAGTGATCCTCAATATTGCATACTAGGGCATTCAATTCTAAATTCTTAAAGACATTTAGAGTTAGAATTTTGGTTATATCTATACTGTTTGTTTGTTTGTTAATCCTCACCTGAGAATATTTTTTCCCATTGATTTTTAGAGAGTGTGGAAAAGAGGGAGGGACAGAGAGAGAACATTGAGATGAGAGAAATGCATTAATTGGTTGCCTCCAGCACGCTCTCTGACTGGGTTCAGGGATGGAATCTGCAACCCAAATGTGCTCTTGACGGAATTAAACCCAAGACCCTTTGATGTGCTGGTTGACACTCTAACCACTGAGACACATCAACCAGGCACTGGTTGTATACTTTTAAGAGAAATGTTTAATTGTGTACTTTTAAGAGAAAGTGTTTTCAACATTTCTTATTTAAGAATAGATTAATGACAGAAAATACTTCCTCTCACATACATGGACACACACTCTTTAATGAAATAGAAAAGATAAATCAATTGTCTTTAAATACCTTAAAATCATCTGGAATATTTTAAAGTCAAAAGTTAACTAAATAGGGTGTGAAATTAAAAAATATAAATAGGTCTTTTTAAATGTTTAAATGTAGTTTTAAAAGCAAACACTTATTACAACATCTTGACGAAGTTATTAAAGTAATATGTAAATCAAATTCGTCCTAAAATAGAATTTAATGAAAATATGTGATCACATTATAAAAACATTAAAAAATCTTACAGAAATTTCAGAAACACACATTGCTTTTAAAGATAAGTGTTTTGATCAGTTTTTTTATCCCAAGGTTTACTTAATAATCAAGTCCACGAATAAGACCACATTGAGCCTTTTACCTCCTCCTCCTTAGGACCATTGGAAATATAGAATTACTCCTACAAAGATCCAAAGAAGTGTGCTTAAAAGACATACTCCACACCACAAAGGAAATATTTTTAAATTAAATGTTGCCTGAACAAATCTTTATCATCAAAAAATGCAAATCAGTAGATACCTGCTGGAACAAAATAGGAAACAGGATTTTTTTTTAATATATTTTATTGATTTTTTACAGAGAGGAAGGGAGAGGGATAGAAAGTCAGAAACATCAATGAGAGAGAGACATTGATCAGCTGCCTCCTGCATGCCCCACACTGGAGATGTGCCTGCAACCAAGGTACATGCCCTTGACAGGAATTGAACCTGGGACCTTTCAGTCCGCAGGTTGACACTCTATCCACTGAGCCAAACTGGTTCTGGCAGGAAACAGGATTTTTTTTTTTTGCAATGTCCCAAACCATAACATTCAGCAGTTCCAAGATGTTTATCTTAAATGTCACATAAAGGAGCAAGAGAAAGTCCATCAAGTGAAAAGGGAAAGCAAGATGAAAGTATGAAATCCACAGAGCCCACAGACTCACAGCAATAACAATATGATTAATATACTCTTATTTACTGAATCACAGACCTAGTAAAATTATAGCTAGGAGGCATCCCCTTGGCATTTGAAAGAACAAGCATAGAAAAGCACATGCTACTTTACACAGCAATTAACAGATTTACTGATCCTATCACCTCAGTGAGGAGAAATACAGGATATATTTTTTTTAATTAAAAACAAGGTTTATGTGAATTTCTCTGTGAAACCTCTAACACAACTTAATAAAATAAAGTGGTTTATTTTTTAAAGTTCATTATCAGAAATAGAAACCATGCCTTCTGCCAACACATCTTTAATTGCCATGACCAAGGAGAGTGCATTAAATATTTGATTAATGGAACACATTGCCCACCCAGGGTGACAAATATTATACATTTTTAATTACATAAAATAATTGTAGCAGTTTGTGTCTTAGTGCAATTTGTCATAGGCAGTAAAAATAAACAGCTTCTTATGAGCTAAGAGTTGGCTTAGGTTATATGTTTGAGAGAAGATGATTTCTTCGTTGTTTACTTAAATCTTACTGCATAATGAAAATATCACAAATTTTCCATTTTTAAAGTTAAAACTTTTCAACAGAGATTGCTTTGGGCCATGTGGGAAGTGCTCAGTATTCTCTAACCTCCTCACAAAACTTTAGGTATTGGTGGCATCTGACATTTTGTTGTTTGCCAGGAATGTCAGGGAAACCCAATACCTTATTCCCCAGAAGTATTCCTCACAATGTTCTAAACTCAATTTAAGATTCATCTTTCCAAGAAGGTTTTCTATATTGTTTGTATGCTTACCTGACAGTGTTTCCTTCCTGTATTCACATAGGTCTTTAATATATATTTCACTGTATCTATATCATAGTATAATAATAATTATATTACAATAATTATCATTTATCATTGTGTTTAATAATATTTATAATGATAATATAATTAACCACCAAGCTTTACTGGGGCCCGGCCCAGATTTCTATCCCCCATATTGAAATGCAGAAATCAAACTGAAACATGTGGTTTTCCTCTGGGCAGGATGCAAAGGTGATTTCCTGGGTTCTTGTCCAGCTAGATTTCAAGAATGAAGCCACAGACAAAAGGTGGTATAGGAAAAGGTGGAAATTTATTGGGAAACAAGCACAGACTTCCATGTGGGGAGGGGGTTTCAAGGAAGAGAACCACTAAGTCCCTCTTTCTTAAGGTTTATATAGGTTGCAGTTCTTTGTGTCCTGATATCTCCTCTGATTGGTCATACTATAGCAGCTTCAAAGTTCAAATCCTATGTGGGCTTCCCCATTCTTTCTCCCCTTCCTGTGGTAGAATTTTCTATTCCCTGTGAAAAATCTATTTTTCTCTTTCTCCCTGTTGTTTTTCTTCTCCCCTTATGGCCTGTGAATGGATGCCTTCCTTTCCCTTTAGTCCTTTGTGAATATATGCTTTTTGGCAGCTCCCAGCCCCCAGCCATCTGTGCCTCCTCATGGACCCTCTATACTTCTAAAACTCCCTAAACCTGCCTATTTTACCCCCTAAAAACTCCTTTCAAGTCAGGTAGTACAGTAGGACCTGACTACAATATAAACTCATCCCAAATGATTGATAAACTGGGTAAGGCACTGGAAGAATAAGTAGTACCTTTTCTCTTCAATATATGTGGACTTTTTGAACACTTAAAATATGGCAATACCTCAGTTTAAACATCACATTTATTAAGTCATATAATGTACACCTAATAGAAAGGAATAATTATTAATTCCACAAAAGTAACGTGGACACTGAGGCTCAAAAAGGGTAATTAATATATCCAAGTTCATATAACCAGTAAATGATGAAGCTGAAATGTGATTTCAGGCCTCTTGGACTGTATACCCTATGACAGTCAGAGGTGGAAATCTTGAAGTAGGACAATTGCAGAGGAAAAAATCTGACTCATGTTGGGTCATTTCAGACAAATCTGAGCCTGTGAAAAACCAAAACACCACTATCCACAGGAATGTTCCAGACCCCATCACTCTTATCCTGCTGCTGGGGAGCACAGGAGACTTGGTTGGAAAGTTTGTAAGGAGGACATTCTGAGAAAAGGGAAGTATGTAGAAGGCCATCTGCCCTGTTTATTGGAATTCTGACTTAGGGAAGTGTCAAAGGCGGTACCCCTAATTAATCCTTGACCTTTCCAAACAAGTCTTTGCACAATGCAGAGACCCCTGGGTGTTTACTGGAATCCTTATGCTTAATTTTTGGGGTGTCCTTGTTTAAAGGACATTACAAACTCATGTATCCTCCCAATATTACTCACCCTACTGATTGTATCTAAAAGATAAACTTTATCTCAAACTGCTGCTACAATAAAAGGCTAATGAGGCAGGCAATCAAAGTTACCTTGTCCCTTTAGCCAGGCCATGGCTTAGCCCTCTCTTTCACAGGAAATGTGCTAGAGCAATCCATTTATCTGTTGCTCAGGGGTTGCTGGTCAGCCCCCACAAAGTAGTGCCCCATATGAGGACCAAGGAATGCAATGAGACTTGGCAGAACCCTCAAAAACGAAGAGGAAAGAAAGAAAGTAATTGTGTAGTAAGTCTTTGGAGCCTGCTTGAGATTTCTAAGTTCAAGGGAATTGTTTTTCAGCTAAGGTTTCAGAATAGGACAACTGTCCATGGAGTAACAGATCTTTTTGTTACTTAAAAAGTTATTAAAAGTAAATGGTGCCTATCCTATCTAATAAAAGAGTAATATGCAAATTGATCATACCTCCACTATACTCACAAGCCACACTGACCAGTCACGCCCACCAGCCAATCAGGGTGAGTATGCAAATTAACCCAACCAAGATGGCTATGGCCACAGAGAGTACAGGAGAGAGGCCTGGGTTGCCCTGGCCATGGAAGAAGCCAAGCTTTCCACACACCCTGGCTGGGGGAGGTTAAGGCAACAAAGTTTCAATTGTACAAGATAAATAAATCCCAGATACCAAGGCCTCTGCTTGGGTTGCCAGGGGATGTGGCCAGCCTGCAAACCACCACAGGCCCCTTGCCCAGGCTGCCCCACGCCCCAAGGAAACACACACCCTGATCCAGGACACTCTTCAGAGCAAACCAGCTGGCCCCCACCCATGCACCAGGCCTTTATCCTATCTAATAAAAGAGTAATATGCAGATTGAACATCACTCCAACACACAAGATGACTCCCCACATGTGGACACAAGATGGCCACCACAAGATGGCCAGCAGGGAAGGGCAGTTGGCAGAGACCAGGTCTGCAAGGGAGGGCAGTTGGGGGTGATCAAGCCCACAGTGGAGGGCAGTTAAGGGTGACTGGGCTGGCAGAGGAGGGAAGTTGGGGGTGACTGGGCTTGCAGGAAAGGGCAGTTAGGGGTGACCAGGCCTACAGGAAAGGGCAGTTAGGGGTGACCAGGCCTGTAGGGGAGGGCAGTTAGGGGTAACCAGGTCCACAAGGGAGGGCAGTTATGGGCAAACAGGCTGGCAGGGGAGCAGTTAGGCATCAATCAGGCAAGCAGGGGAGTGCATAGGCGGTGATCAGGCTGGCAGGCAGAAACGGTTAGGGGCAATCAGGAATGCAGGCAGGTGAGCAGTTGGGAGCCAGCAGTCCTGGATTGTGAAAGGGATGTCCAATTGCTCTCAAGGGGTCCCACATTGAAGAGGGAGCAGGCTGGGCTGAAGGACACTCCCCCGCCCCGCCCCCATGCACAAATTTTGTGCACCAGGCCTCTAGTAATTTATAATCCTTGGTTTCCTGATGGTGGAATATTAAATGTTGATCTCTGGGAACAACTAGCCAGGAATTTAAAGAGAAATCAGATCCAGGGAAAACGAGTATTTTTGTCATCTTTAACTGTGGCTCTTGTTCAGGCTGCACTATGCCCATTTCATATTGAGGCTCAAAAGCCTATAGAGGGCCAGGAGGATTTACTACTGCCCCCTCCTCCTAAAGTAGACCCTGTGAAGCCTGTAATACCTAAAGCCCCCAATCCCCTGCCTCTGGTGTGAGAAGGCTCATCAACTAGAGAAAAAGGGGCTAACAGTCCATTTACAAAAGGACTCCTTCATGTTTTGTCTGAAAATTATCATATGACGCCTTGGGACTGGTAGATTTTACCAAAACAACTCTGGACGCCAGTCAACATTTGCTATGGAGAGCAGAATATGATATCTGTGAAAAATAGGCTGTTTGTGAGTGTTTACTGGTGACCCCTCCTGGAAGTCCCCTGGGCCACATTTGGCTCTAAATCCTGGGCAATGTAAAACATCTTCTGAAAGATCCATGAAAAGAACACTGATTTATTAAGTCTTGTCTGTGTATTATGCATGCCTGTAAATATCGTATATAAGTGTCTGTTGATTGTTGTTTTATTTGTCTTTGTTGTTAGGTTTAATTTGTTTAAAGATGAGGCATATTTCACTTTGCTAGAGGCCCTAGCTACTTGTGGGAGGCTGAACACATGGCAGGGACTGCAGAAACTTCCCAGCAGCTGCCAAGAATTCTTAATCTTGGGGACTCTTCCTGCTCTCCCTCTCAAGTCATCAGCCACTGGAAACTCTTAGCTAGTGAAAGTTCTTGTCTGCCTGTAATGTAGCTTGGTTACTGATTAATGTTCTTTGCTTGCTTTCTTATCTTTGGGAGACTTAATTTGAAGATTCTAAGACTAATATCCCATTTCACCCTTGTATGAGTATTCATCTATTTACTACAGGGTTTTTTACTGTCTCTGTTTTTAAGATATCTTCTTATATATAAGATTTCATGTTGTTAGTCTACTCAGAAAGAAAAAAATATGGGGAATAAAATCTTCTAGACCCCCCAATTCTTTTTCCTAAAAGGATCAAACTTATAGAAGTGCCCTCCAGGAGGCTGTAAAAAGAGCAGTGTGAAGGCCACTCCGATTTTTGCAAAAAATAAATAGTACTTTAACATTAAAGCCTCTGAAGACCAGTGAGTTATCTCTGTCACATTTGCCAAGAAAATGCCTGGGTAATAATAATTGACTTTAAAATCTCAAAGTTGTTAAGGCAAAATAAATGTAACTAAAATGTAACTAAAATGAAGGGTATATGATAAAACATTTTGAGTGGTAATTATATATGTCTAAACATAGTTTTCCAAAGTTTTTGGTACCTTACAATTTGGAGTTTGCTGAATTAAATAAAAATTATTAAATATCTAGGTATTTTGAAATAACAGGCTACTGAAATATTAATCAATCTGAACTCACCTCGTATGAAAAATCTAGATGATAAATTTGAATCTGTTAATGAATAAGTCTTGTATTTTATTTTAAATACCTCTTAAAATGTGAATGTATTGCTAAACTGAGAAATGTTCATTATTTATATTTCACCTAAAAATTAAGGTTTCCAAGGGTTGAGAAGTCTAATTAGAAAAAAACTATGGCTTTGATGTAATAAAACATGAGGCATGAAGATTGATTTTGAAGGAAAAAAAGTGGATTCTAAAGCTGGTTATTTCTGAAAGTTGTAAGGTTTCTGGAGAAAGATTTGTGAAAGTCATAGAAAGTTTGTGAAAGTTGTAGAATTTTGTGAAAAGGAATGTCTAAAGGAAGTTATGTAAATGGCACAGGCCAGTAAGCCAAGGACAAGTAGAATACAGAAACTGAGATGGGTAAGCAGTAATTTGGAGCAATCTAGTAAATCCTATCTTCCCTAAAACAAGGACACTTAAGAGTAAATGATTTGCATTTTGCCTCCCTTACCAGAGGGTATAATAAGATGGCAAATAGCTTATATCAACCTACTCAAAGAGACAGATAGCAGAAATCCAATTAGTGTCATTTGCTGGCCACACTCAAGGACAAATGAAGTTATAGAATAAACCTTATTTTGGTTAGTCCTTTACTAGTCTGTTAATAGGGAAAATATCTTTCCTGTTTTTCTACCCAGGAAGCAAAAGTTATATTAACCAGCTATTTTTTTAAAGCCATTTTTTCATCATGGGCACTGAAGTTTGCTAGCCTATGTTTGTGTCTAATACACTTTGATATATGATCTTTGGGTAAAATAAGATCATATTTAAATCCTTCCAGGTTTTAATTTTTTTAATATATTTTATTGATTTTTTACAGAAAGGAGGGAAGAGGATAGAGAGTTAGAAACATTGATGAGAGAGAAACATCAATCAGTCGCCTCCTGCATGCCCCCTACTGGGGATGTGCCCGAAACCAAAGTATATGCCCCTGACTGGAATCAAACCTGGGACCTTTCAGTTGGCTAACGCTCTATCCACTGAGCCAAACCGGTTTTGGCCAGGTTTTAAATTTTAAGAAACTTTTTCTTGACCTAGAATTGGCTTTAGATCACTCCAATAGGCTCTAGAACGCCTTAAGTATTTGTTTTCTCTCTCATGAGGTAAAATTTTCTGCTTAAGATACAATAATAACCATATTATGCTTTCATTTATAGCTCTAATTGTTATTCTAGAATATTGTGCTTTGCAGAAAGGACAATATGTCATTTGAAAGTATTTCTGATTCTTAAACTTTTTGTTTTTCAGATATAAGGAAGCATTTTTAATGCAAATTTGGTAAATTATATATTCTCCCCACCTGTCCCTCCAGTATTTTGGCAATTCTTAATAAGTGGCAATATGTTTCTTTGCATGAATTCAATAAGACCTGTTTCCAATTGTAGCTATATTAACCAAGATAAACTGCTGGTGGGCCTGCTTATAGCAGCTTTGGCTTTACTGCCTTTTGTAGAACTTGATCCATCCAGCATCCCATGGGAATCCCTTAAAATCCACAAGGACAGGCCATCATTGAATGTGCCCATGCTACCCTTAAGAGTATGCTAGTAAAACAAAAAAGGGGGAATATGAGACTCAAGGACCCTGCTATAATACTATCTAGAGCACTTTTTGCCCCTAATTTTTTTTAATTTGAATGATCATTTTAAATCCTCAAAACCCCATCTCGAAACCACAAGTCTTGTGGGTGAGATGTGGGCACTAATAACTGGATGGGATCCAATGAGTTAACATGGGGGAGAGGATGTGCATGTATTTCTAACCCCATAAGGCTGCTGTGGGTTCCAGCTCATCAGATTAAACCCTATTATGGCATGGAACAGGACCAATCCTCTTCCAGAAAAGAATTTGGGCCTGAGGACTCTGCAGCACTGACCTTTGCACATTCCCTAGACCCAGGTGGCCCTGGGAATTAACCTGGGGAACGATGAAGAAGCTGATGGCAGAGGCTGAGTAGTTATTGGAGAGTACTCACACTCCACACATTCCAGGTAACTAACCATTGCTCTTTTGTTTTTCTTATAGTCTATAAAGCCAGAACCCCAGCAGTAAATGCTTTTCACAGACCCTGACATTCTAAAGCAGAAAGTTTACCACCCACCTCTGTCTTCTACATTTAGTAACACAGAAAAGGGGGGAATGTTGGGAAGCCACTGAACTTGGTTGGGTAGTTTGTAAGGAGGACATTCTGAGAAAAGGGAAGTGTGTAGAAGGCCACTTGCCATGTTTATTGGAATGCAGACTTACAGGAGACTTAGGGGAGTGCAGAAGGTAGCACCCCTAATTATTCATTAACCTTTCCAAACATGTCTGTGCATGTGCAGACCCCTGGGTGTTTACTGGAATCCTTATGCTTAATCTTACAATCAGCCTGGGTGAGGGACCTGAGGGTGTTCTTGTTTAAAGGACATTACAAACACATGTGTCCTTCCAATATTACTTACCCTGCTGATTGTATCTAGAAGATAAACTTTATCTCAAACTGCTGCTACAATAAAAGGCTAACAAGGCAGGCAATCAAGGCTGTCTGGTCCCTTTGGCCAGGCCATGGCTTAGCCTTCTTTCACAGCAAACATTGCATTAGAGTAATCCACTCATCTGTCGCTCAGGAGCTGCTGGTCAGCCCCAGCATCATGTATACTTTAACCCTGAACTGACCTTGGAACTTGGCTCTCATATAGATTTGGGCATTTCTAACTGTCATGCAATATTACTGTATATTGCTTAAAAGAGGTTTTTAGGTTTTTCCTCTGGGCTCTTCAAAATTCACAAGCACCAATCACCTCCACTTATTAGTCAAATGAATTCTGAAAAACAATAAGCCAGGGAAGTCTAGATAAAAGGGTAAAGGGGTCAAGAGGGAGCAGGAGATCGAGGGAAAATTCAGTAACAATACAAACACTTTGTTTCATGCCCTCTTGTTATACTTTATGTTATAAATTCCTTTATTTGTAACTTGATGAACTACAACTAGCCAATGATAAAAACATTTCACTAAATATAAAATTAAAAAACATTTACTTACTATTAAAACAAATACCACATATAAACCATATATTTCTATTCTCCCTATTTCATTATATACCATGCCAACAAAGAAAGTTGAATAAAAGGAGAAAATACATCATGACTTGCTATTTTTGCTTAATTGTTTTGTGTGGGTTATAATCTATTAGAAGCTTTGAATGACTAGCAATCTATTTATACAAACTATGTTTTCACTCAATGGAAAATGGTAGAACAGAATTTAGCTTAATGTGGATTTAAGCCCCTCTAAATTGTATTTATAGAGTACAGAAATCATTTATGTCTAGTTCCAAGTTCCACACTGTTAATGAAAAGAGTTATTGATTATCTAGAGAAAGGGACACAATAGCCACTCAGCAGCACTAAGTTATTTTTCCAGAAGTACCAATGGATTTCACTAAGTTTTTCAACTTGTTCATGTGGTACTTTATTAAAAATACTAGAGGCCCAGTGAATGGAATTTGTGCACATGGGGGTGGGGGTGGGGCGTAATCCCTCAGGCTAGCCTGCAGCCTCTCCAATCTGGGATCCCTCCCAGGACTGGGCCTAAACGGGCAGTTGAACATCCTGCTTACAATCTAGGACTGCTGGTTCCCAACTGCTTGCCTGCCTGCCTTCCTGATTGCCCCTAACTGTTTCTGCCTGCCAGCCTAATCAACCCCTAACCATTCCCCTGCCAGCCTGATTGATTCCTAACTGCTCTCCTGCCAGCCTGTTTGCCCTCCCCTGCAGACCTGGTCACCTCTAACTGCCCTCCCCTACAAGCCTGGTCACCCCTAACTGCCCTTCCCTGCAGTTTTAATTGCCCCCAACTGCCCTCCCTTGCAGGCTTGGTCCCTATGGTCTGCTGGCCATCTTGTGACGGCCATCTTGTGTCCATATGGCAGCAACCATTTTTGACCACATGGGGCCAGCCATCTTTTGTGTTGAAGTGATGGTCAATTTGCATATTACTCTTTTATTAGATAGGATAGAGGCCTGGTGCACGGGTGGGGGCCAACTGGCTTGCCCTGAAGGGTGTCCAGGATCAGGATGGCGGTTCCCTTGGGTGTGGGGCAGCCTGGGCGAGGGGCCTATGGTGGTTTGTAAGGCAGCCATGCCCCTCCCCCCGCCCCCTCATGCCCTCGCAACCCAAGTGGAGGCCCTGGTATCTGGGATTTATTTATCTTCTATCATTGAAACTTTGTAGCCTTGAGTGGAGACCTGGGCTGTTGTGCGGAAAGCTTGGCTTCCTCCATTGCCAGGGAAACCCAAGCTGCCTACTCTCTCTGTGGCCAAAGACATCTTGGTTGGGTTAATTTGCATACTTGTTCCTGATTGGCTGCTGGGGGTAGTGGCATGATGGTTAATTTGAATATTACTATTTATTAGCTAGAATAAGCAAGAATATTGATTCTGTGTATTTTTCCAGGTACTACTACATTGATCCTGTGCCCCCCTCTCACTGTGACCCACTAGCTCTACCTTTTACCAAAATTTACAGCAAGAAGGAAATACACAAAGTAAAATATATTTCCCATTCTTCTTAGAGGTAATAAATAAAATTTATCAAGTTTCTTATGATCAAAAACACATATTATGTATCCATATGTATCATGGGCCCTGAGAGAACCCAAAAGAGACAAAAGGTGTGGTGTCTAACTTTGAGAAACTTATGATGACCCTAAAGCTGAGTGGATGGACATGAACTCTATGAATAGGCAAAAATATCCAGGAAGAGCTCAGTGGCTAGAGTATGAGCATATAGCATGGGTATGCCTCCTTGACCCACCCACTGACCACAGTGTTTCCTGTGCCTCTGCTTTGTGTTTGCAAAAGTGCTTCTGTTGAGGTTCAAGCATATATTCTCAGCACAGGCTTGTCTGTAAAATTTGGTCATGATCTTAGTCTTATTATTCAAAGGCTCTAAGAAAGTGAAAATGAGTGCTGGAACTTGTTCAGGTAATAAAACCTTTTCATTCCAAAGATAAGTAGAGGAAAGAAGAGTAACCACCAAATTCCTTATGTTTTCTCCGCAATTCTAAATTCAATTTTATACAGAAAATAAAAAACACAATAGCCTGGCATCTTAACCTCAATATTTAATAACAATTTAATGGTGGTGGTCTTTCAGCAAGGACTCCCATTCAGGCTTTATTACTTTAATAAAACAACTTTAGTACATTTACTATTCTACAGAGATATTTTGTGGTGAGTTACCAAAAGTAAACTATCCTTGTCAAAATAAATAAAGCAAGTACATGTTGGGGTTCCACATTCCTGATTTTATAATGTTGCCTTTTAATGTCCTTTACTACTCATTTGCACAATTTACTTATCTCTAGGGAATTCTTAAGCCATTAGTGTGAATTAGTATAGTATTAAGTATGAAATGGCAGGTACTTCTTCTAAGAATTTTAAAAGAAATGCGCTCTTAGGCACAGATTAATGGGAAGTAATGTATCCCTTTTTACATTTACAGCTCCCACAATGAAGGCAGATGGGCCACAAAACATGCTTTTCCTAAGTGGTCACTTTTAGCGGCAAAACTGCCAGCACAGCAATATTCTAAGCCCATTTCTCCAACACAAACCCACAGGGAAACTCAACATGCAGCAGCAAGAAGAATTTTAAAGAGACATTGGATAGGATACTTGGTCCTGCTCTGGCATTGTCTCGCCCACTCCACCACACCTCCAGAGTTTCTTCTCCTGTCCTGACGTAGTGCCTTCCACATTGTACATGCTCTTGTGTCAAGACTAGCTAGGTTATGCTTAAGGAAATGACACAGTATTTTGTAGTTGATATAGCTCTTTCCTGTACAGATTATTTCACATGTTTTAAATCTCCACAGAATGGCATGACCCCCACAGATAAGGAAAATGCTGCACCTCCAAGAAATTAACTATCCAAAATCACATTGCTATGAAGTGTCCTGACACAATCCCAAAACCTGCATATTCTAAGTCCTCACGGGTTAACTGTTACATAAGGAAGCAATCTCAGCCCACAGAGGTTCCATAAATCAGAAAGAATGGGATCAGGGTGCAGCCAGGAACCTGAAGGCTTCACTAAAGCACACTATGTTTTAAGTAATGCATTCCTCCTCCTAAATAAACTTATTTCCTAATCTTTGAAGATATTATTTTTTTAGAAGTGACATTTTCTAAAGTCATTCTGAGTTAGTGTTTTAATGCTCTTGCTAATTTTTGGAAGCAGCATTGATAAGCTCTTTGGAGAAGCAATTATCCCCAAATTTAAGCCATAGTAACCATAAAAACACTAAGTTCTTAATAAATTTCTTATTTACTTTAACTTAAATGATAGAGTTTGGAATTCTGTAATAGCAACGAAGAAAATACCAAAACTGAGCTTAAAGTGTTGTCAAGTACATTAAAAGCTATTACTATAAGTCTCCGAGAGATGATATAAAATGGAAGAAAGTTTTCAATTAAATCTGGCTAAAATATTAAATATAAAAATGATGACTACTTTATTTTTGTTATCAGTAATCCAGAGAAAATACCTATACTGATTCTTCCTTTGGGACTCTTTACTCCACTCTCAACCCATCCTCCAACCTACAATTTTTACCAGATAAAATGTCTGCTCATACTGCTGAGGTCCCAGCTAATACACATCAGTGTTTAGGTGCATCTTTCCTAGACAATTTAAACAAATTTTTAAAAACTCCTCTTCTGCAACCCATTTTAATCATATCTACTTTTTTTTTAACATGTCCTAGTTTGTATTAAAATTTATTCTATTAGATGTTTGTCCCATCCTTTTTTTTTTTTTTTTTTTTTGAGTTCCCAGTGGTGGATAGGGTATGCCTAGAGCCTAAAACAGAGATTCAAACTCAGGGGTCTGGGATGAGTAAATAAGTGAGGTAAGACAATATCAGGTATTTGAAATCTGACAACCAAAAGTAAGTTCATATAATGAAACTGAGTGTTGTGTTTCCTTAGAGTTGACATATAATTGGCTGCAGTTTCAGGTATAAAAACAGAATTCAAAAGAGGCCTATAGTTTCACTTACCAGTCAGCTAAAGGCAAGTACCATATGATTTCACTCATATGTGAAATCTAATGAACAAACTGAACTAACAAGTGAAATTGAGAGAGACTCATAGATAGGGAGCAGACTGACAGCTCTGGGCCAGAGAAGGCAGGGGAGTGGATTGAGCAACAAAGCGGGGAAAAGAGAAAGAACTCATGGACACAGAAAGAGGATTTAGTGGGGATAAATGGTAGTGGGAAATTTAACTTAATTTTAAAAATAAAAGAGGCCTCTGTATCTACCTTTTGTTCATCGGTTTATCATGTTCTTTATTATCCACAAATGAGTGAGATCATGTGATGCTTCTCCTTCATTGACTGGCTTATTTCACTAGATACAGAGGCAGTAAAGCATCAAACAGACTGTGAAATTACAGCAGGAAGATTAAGGTTAGGTGAGATAGATAAGAGATCAATCAAAGGACTTGTATGCATGCATATAAGCATAACCAATGAACATAGACATTGGGGGGTTGGGGTATGCCTGGGAGGGAGGGGGACAATGGGGAGATATGTATAAAAAATTAATTTAAAAAAAAAGAATATACAAGATAAAAAAATAAGATTAGACTAAAATAATTAGAAGATACCAGGCTGTAAAGACAAAAAGCTAGTTCTGCCATAATTAGCTGCATGACCTTGAGCAAGACTCTTGATCTCTCAGAGGCTGAGACCTGTACCTCTCAGGACATAAAGGAATGAAGCCTTTGACACAGTGGAAACTGATATGTTTAGTGAATTACTAATTAGTTAAACCTCAAGATGCTAGTGTGGTATTACATATTTGGATTGGGCTGGAGGAATAAGGTGGTTGATTCTGCACTTAAAATTTAAAAAAAGAGATATTTAGTAAAAAAAAATTTTAATTTTAAAACCTAAAAAATAAATAAATAAATAAAATAAAAGAGGCCAATAGGCAAAAGCATTTGTATCTTTCCATGGCAATATAAGTGAACAGAGAAAGAGATAGCTTAATAATTATCATAGTCCATCAAAAAGTATTGCTATTTCATTTCAAAATATTTCATCTCTTCTTTACATACTCAGATTCACTAATTCACACTACAATAGAACTCCTTAGATAAACCATTGACTTTCTGTTCAAATGAGGCTAAAATAAGATTAAGTTGGGTCAGAGTTAGACCCAGAAATGTCACAATTGACTGTTTAATTAATTGAGTGGATTTAACACCTTCCCATGACAATTGATAGTAAAAGCATCATTTTAATTTGAAATTTACATGAAAAAGGCAAGACATACTGAAATCCTATATCACATTCTTTTCATGTATCACTTATCTTGGGGGAAAAAATGAAGTTACTGATATATTTAGCAATGAATTTCCAATTATCTGTAATATGATTTAAATATTGGATATGAAAAAATGGTAACTTTGATGTCTTATTTCTAAAATTAATAAAATGCCAGATTTATGCCATAGTTAAAATGTGCACTGTAAATATACACTCTACCATGAATAATTAATAGCACAAAAAGTCACAAGATGAAATTCCAAAGCAGCATTTCTAGATTGTGAGGTTATTATCCCAAAAGTAAATATGACAAATCTCTGCATCTTACCAGTTCAGAAAAGCAATAAGTTTTACAAAAAGATATAGAAGAGAATGAAAGAAGTCATAGGAGACACTGTAAAATGAGAAACAAATTGAGCTCAGATTGTGATCATTTATTTAAAGAGAAAGAACCACAAAAACAGTAGGATAAGCACTACATACTGAATATAAAGGCAAAGAATCTCTCAGGGAAAATCTGCTGGTGGTTGAAATGAAGCTAATCACTGTTCCCCATCATCAAGTATGAGTCAGAGATGAAAGCTCCCTCAAAAAAAAAAATAGAAAGGTAGATTTTTCACAACCCTGTAAAACCTTTAGGGAGCAGAATACCCAAGAGAAATTTCTTTACCTTTAGAATGCAGTAAAAAGAGGCACTTCTCGATCCCCAAATTCAGTAACCATGGCAGGGCCATGAGAACCAAGAGAGGCTCAGATTTCAGTGCAGTGATGACTGATGTGGGTAGTAGAGAGGCTGCAGTCACAAAACATTAGGGGGCAGAGGAGACAGCATTGCTGGATGTGAGCACAGGAAGCTCTGATAAAGGGACAGAAGTCTCAGCTGCATAGTGATTTGGATAAACCCAAAGCAGACTCCTTACTAATTCCCCCTTCGTTTACCAGCTCTATGTATTTGTCCAAGTCATAGGACTCACTAAATCTGTTTCCTTAACTGAAAAGTAAGAGAATCAACACTAAACATAAAAAACTTTTTAAAATATAATTTTATTGATTTCAGAGAGAGATAGAAACATCGATGAGAGAGAATCATTGAATGGCTCCCTTCTGCATGCCCCTTACTGGGGATGGAGCCCACAACCCAGGCATGTGCCCTTGACTGGAATCAAACCTGGGACCCTTCAGTCCAGAGGCCGATGCTCTAGCCACTGAGTCAAACCAGGTAGGGCAAGAACTTTTTATCAGAGTTTGCTAGGAAAACAGAAACCACTTTATGTGTTCTAAGACTGAAGAGTTTATGGATGAAAAAAAGGAGTTCTATGGAAAGGAAATTCACAGGCTGATTTGATCATAAATTTTTAACTGGGCAGGTCATGGTGGTAGTCATGCCCCAGGGATATAACTTCTTTACTAAAAGGCTTATTTTTGCCTTGAGCAAGCTTTATCCATTGTTTCTGTGTAGCTAGGTTAACACACCTTTGATATAAACCCTCATAACAACACATAACCTTGTTTAACAGTCCTGTAATCCAATCCTCACCTTGCTTTCTCCCACCTCCATGTAACCTTCTTTACCTTTCATCTTTAATTTTAAATGCATAAAAGAAGCTACAAAACTGTTATTCTCTGGAGCACTTGAGATCTTGTTCCCTGACATATGTCATCCATCAGTTTGGCTCAAATAAATTTTTATAAAAATTCTCTGGGGGTTAATGAGGGGATGAGGACACATATGTAATACCTTAATCAATAAAGAAATTTTTAAAAATCCTCTGCAGGTTTGGACATTTCTTGCATTGAAAAGTTTAATACAAAGAAGAAAATTTCCTAATCATTGGAAGAATGGGGCATGAAGGTTAGGGAAGCCACAGCCCATCATATCAGCCTGCCACACCAATATGGAGTTTTTCATGAGCTTATTAGGAATCCACTGCAATTCCTGCAAGGATATACAAATTCCCATTGACTTTCTCTGTTTGCAGCAGTAAAAGAGGTGGTCTTCAGGAGCTGGCCAGGAAGCCAGTGTGACTCTCTCATTTGCACAGCATAGGGCTGCAACTGCTTTCAGGCAATAATTCTCTCTTCTTCCTACCACCTTCCTAATCAAATGGAAATACATCCTATTGGCACTGGCCAATCAGAACCTATAGGCTATGGCTTTCTTACATTGCTGAGGAGACCCTAGAAATGCAACTGCAGAGAAAATCATTTCTTTTAACATAGCCCTTTCTTCTTTCTGTTTAATCCCTTCACTAATTATTAAATCCTTAGATTAGATTCTGATCAGTATCAAACTGTCTTAAGAACAAAGCCTCAAGTCTGTGGACCACAGAAACAGAATTTTGTCAGCTAAAGATAACATCTTGACTTCAGTTACGTATCAGTCCCAGGAGCATGAAAGCAGTGACCCTACAGACCATACCCTCATAAAAACAGAACAATGCCACAGCTGACACACAGGACCTGATACAATAAATCAACTCCTCCTTACCCTGGCCCCAACTAATCATCAGAGCCTATGATCCCAACTCCTTTAGCCACCATGATTAATGACATTTTCCCTTTATAAACCTGCCCTGGAAGCATCAGAGACCCAGATCTTTTAGCAGATAATTGTGTGTGACTCTGGGCTTGGTGCCATTTCCTCAACTAACAAACCTCTACTTCTTTTGGCTGCAAAATCCTCTTTGTATTTAATTGGGCTTTGATGTGCACAGGTGAATGGACCTCTTTAGTTTGATAACAGAAAGAGGCAGTGATGATGCAGCCACCCAGCATAGACAAAAATAAGAATTAAATTGTACATAAGAAGAGCACCAATAAGTATTGGTACCATCATCATCAACAACTTATACAGAAACAACTGTTGGGCAACATTGACTGTACAAGAGAGAATATATCTTTGCATGTGGTTGGTGGTCTCTCAAAAAAGAAAAATGACTTAGAAAAAATTTTTGAATACTTTTAATTATTTCCTGAAATTTTGATGAACCTATGTAGCTTAGACAACCAGAAATTAAACACTATTTAGGAGCAAAAAAGGAAAGAAAAAAAGGAAGAAAGGGAGGGAGAGACAGAAAGAGGGAGGGAGGGAGGGAGGGGGAGAAAAAGGAAGGAGGAAGGAAGGAAGGAAGGAAGGAAGGAAGGAAGGAAGGAAAGAAGGAAGGAAGGAAAGAAGGAAGGAAGGAATTTTGGATTTTAGTAGTTATGCTACTGGAATTTAATTCAAGTAAAAGCTGTTGCTCTTTGTTCTAGGTTACTCATAACTAATGTGCGCTATTCCTCAGCCTAATGACTGAAAAAGTACCTATTGTATCATTAATTGTAGGGGACTATGCAATGAGAAGGGCAGTTTTAGTTAGCAATAGCTTAGAGAACAGAATCAAAACCAAGGAAATGAATATGGTAAAAACCATTACTGACAATTCAGCAAATTAAAATGCAGAGAAAATACAATTAACACACCAATATAACCAAATATCATCAACAAAAACAAAAATGGATAGAGACTTTCTAATATGCAAAACCCTGATACACAGCCAATGATCCATAGCAGTACCTGCAAAGTACCTACTGACTGACAGTGAAACAAGGATGTAGTAGCTAAATCAAGACTCAAGAGTAGTTTTTCTATCAAAGTCAAATAAAGTAAGAAACTGAGTTCAAACTTCTGTCTTTGAAAGAGAGCAAAAAACAAGGGGAAACAAAATGAAGGTGTTTGGAAATGTTCCCAGAGTTCTATGAGCCATAAAGCTCTCCACACGCATTTGTGAGGTTAGTCACTGGGAGGGTGGTCATCAATCAGTATAGTCACACTGGAAGACTCCTGCAGGAGAAGTTAAGAGGGAAAATAAAGACCTAAATAGTGCCATATATCAACCCATGAATCTGGGAACGGGATGGTAAAAGGTGCATTTATGGTGCAAACTAATCCAAATGACCAAGGAGGGCAAATGTTTTCCGCATGTACTTTATGTGTCATAAAGTATCCTGTGACCATGCATACAGTAGTGGCATACTTTTTCAGAAAGGCCATCTTGTTTACTCTTACTACAGTCCTTCCCCTGAGCCTTATCTGTTCAAAACCTAACCACATAGGTTCACAGCGTGCCAATGTATTCAATACCGTATCCAACACCGTATTCAACATTAAGACATTTTATTCACTTCTGTTCACAGGCCCTCTGATGAACACTAAACTGTTTTATCCTGACATACTGACACTTTCTCCCAGTAAACTGAGATTAAGTTGGATCTCACTGTATTGTAACATCTGACAGATAAGAATCCATGTCATTTATTCAACAATCTTTCAAGAGGTGCCTTCAGTGTTCTAGTTTCTCTCCTGATACCTGGCACCACAGTGGGTTTGTGCTACTCTAATAAACAGTGCTGGTTTCCACAGACTTCAGAGCATAAATACAACATCCCAGCTTCAAAGTTCTTCTATCAACCCCAGTTCATCTTTTGGCCACATCTTTTAATACAAATCTCAAATACCATGAGTGTTTTGTTATTTCTCCTAAACTGAATGTGGTCCTTCCTTACATAAGATATCTTTTCTTCTCTTCCATAGAACATTGTTGTCTTATTTCCAGTTAGATACCACTTTGTGATAAACTTCCCTCAAACCTTAGTAAATAACAACAATTTGTTATTTCTCATGTGTCTGAAGATTGGCTGGGGGCTTCCTCTGCTGATTTTTCCATTTCTCAGCACAGGGCAAGGTCCCAAGTGGCTTCACTTATGTCTGGCAACTATTACTTCACTACCAACAGGTGTCTTTGGTTATTTATTTAGATATGTTCTTCCATCCTCCTACAGGCTACACTGACTTAGTGATATCATGGTCTCAGAGCAGCATCCCATGAGGGCAGAGAAGAAACTGTAAGGCCTGCACTCAGAAGCCTACACTTTGGAGATCACGCATCACTTCAGCTGCATGTCATAAGGTGCAGTGAATCAGCTATGATTCACAGAGCTGCAAAAAGACTCCACTTCTTGCTGCAAAAAACTACAAAATTTATGGCCATATTAAATGTACCACAATCCATCCTCTGGTCATAATTATTTATAATTTTCCCACATAAATAATACATTTTTTTTTCACAAGACTCCTAAAAGTCTTACCCATAAATAGCACTGGGCTCAAAGTTCAGTATCTAATTACCTGTATTTTGTACAGAGTTTTATAAGCTAAATAAAAAGTGATATATAAAAAAAGTAATGTGCCATGACCACCACCATCACTATCACCCCCTCCCCACACACACATCCATCCAATCACCATACATTGGTATGATGGGGACAGAATGACTTCAGTGGAAATATGGTAACACATAACCTCAACAGAGAGAATCTGAGTTTGCTAATTCAGAGCACATAATTCTAAAATCCAGCCCATCACTTATTGTCAGTTGCTCTAAGTCTGAAGGCAAGGGATGTTCTGACTATGGCCCATCAGTGCTCCCTAGGAATGGTCCCTTAGTCCATTCTCCTAAATCCTTGGTTCCTTCTCTGTATTCTTGGTTCTGCTCACAAAGATGCTTTTCTTTTCTACTAGTGGCCTGGTACATGAAATACATGCACAGTGGGGGGAGGAGGGTGTCCTTCAGCCCAGCTTGCACCCTCTTCAATCTGGGACTCCTCAGGGGATGTCCAACTGCCTGTGAGATCGGGCCTAAACCATCAGTCAGACATCCCTCTCACAAGCTGGGACTGCTGGCTGGCTCCTAACTGCTCACCAGCCAATAGGAGTGAGTATGCAAATTACCCAACAAAGATGGCCATGCCCATAGCAGCCAGGCAGCAGCATCCAGCAGCTCCAAGCCCTGCCATGGGGGCGCTGGGGTTGCAGGGAGCCAGATGGGGATACAAACACACAGGGATTCTGGAACCCCAAAGCCTGAAAACAGTCCTCAGACTCTTACCCAGGATGGCCACAACCCCATGGGGTGAGGGTCGCCACTGGGGGGCATGGCCAGCCTGAGTAAGGGACTGAGGGCCGTTTTCAGATTTACCACACTCACTTCAGGATAGGTATTTCCACTGGGATGCCTGACTAGCCTGGGTGAGGGGCTGATGACTGTTTGCAGGCTGGCCACCCCCCTAACAGGGACCCTCACTCCAATGGTGGTGCGGCCAGTCTGGGTGAGGGGCTGAGGGCCATTTGCAGTCCCCTTCCTCAGCTGCCAGCACGAGCAACCCATGCCTCCTGCACATTCAGGCCAGCTATATGGCCACTGCCCACAGACCACTTTTTCAGCAGTGGCCAGCCAGGGTGGGTGGGAAGCTTAGGTTGCCCTGGGCCACCCAAGTCTCCAGCCTGCTCTGGCTGGCTTCATGGCTGCTGCCATCTTTGTCCCACTAATTTGCATATCTTCTCCTGATTGGCTATGGGCATCACAGAGTGATAGTCAATTATGATATAAATCTCTTTTATTAGATAAGATAGCCCATATTTGTAATTAAGTAATTACCATGATCTGCTTTACTTTTTTAAGTCTCTTGCCCCTTTAGTCCAAGTTGGTAGTATTTTACTAATACAATTATCTTCAAAACCAAAACCATATCCATAATTCTTTGGGAAATGCATCTTTCTCTACTTTGGGTTGTGTATGAAAATTACCCTTAAGATATCTAGAGGACCATATGCCTACCTAAAATGATCAACAAAACATGACCTTAAACATTTTACAAGTCACAAAACATCTCACAGACAAATGTTTAGCTTGATCTTTGGTTCTACATCTCTTTTATCTTGATGGAAATTTTATTTTTACCAGCTGAGAAGATTGGAAATGAGAGACTGTTTTATTCTTTGGTTTAGCAATTCTAAGACCTTCTGTTTTTCTTCTAAAATTTACTTTCAAATCAAAGACTTCCTTCTTTAGTTCATCTCCAGTTTCCCACAAATCATGCACAGCTAGAGAAAGCTAATGAGTACCCTCAGTATCAGTATAGCTATCTCCTTAAACTCATAGGGTATTTGAAATAATATCTATCTTAAGAATTACCACAAGTGACAACTCTATAGACACACACAATACAGGTTGTACTTTCTCTAGCTTCCAACAGTTCCTTCTCCACTTTCCAAGTCTCTACCTTCAGTCTCCTCACTTTTATCTGTCACCTGGTCCCAAACATTAAATTCACTTGGGCTTTTGCTATAACATCCCTTGCATTCAGTTCATATCTGGCAGTTCCTGCTGGCCATCAACAAGGGCACCTTGGCTTTTTCCCATGTGGCTTCTCACCTCCAGTAACTAATATCTTCCTTACATGACTGTTACTTCCTTACATCACTTCTCTCATTCTATTTATTGGTCAAAGAAAATCACAGGGACAGTTTCCATTCAAAAATGGAAATAGATTCCATCATGACACAAAGAATGTGAGGCCACATTTCTACCCACATGTCATATTGTGGTTATGCATTTATTCTTAACAGTTCTCTAGGTAAGGGACTCTGTGATCATGGTATCTCCCACATTCTTTGGCAAAGTATTTATGTATATTTTACTTAATATTTCCACAAAATGTAAGGGTCATCATGTTATTGTCTCTAAGTAAAAGGATAATAAAGACATGTCTATGTACATGTTTAATATAGAAAGATTTGGAGAAAAAAATGATGGAGAAATAGATGGACATGTCTTGAGCCTCATCCTTGAGCAGACAGAACAGCTGAGGGTTGCACTGAGCATGTTTGTTGGCAAGTTAAGGGACAGCTATACTCCAGGAGAAGGTGGGGGACTGCTGGATGGGACTCCCTTGATCAGGCAGCCCCCACTGCTGCTGGGTTTTTCTCCCAGAGCTACCAGCTCAGACATGGAGACTGCAGTATCATGTGAATGTGATTGGAAGCCAGAAAATCTACAGCTGCAAAACCTATGAACAGCTGCGAGCCCCGGAACACCAGTCCCCAAGTGGCGAAAACACTCAGATTCAGAGGAGCTCTACACTCTGAAGGTCAGATTTCACCTGGGATAGGGAGAGAAAGAACTACATAACCTGGAGAACAGAGACCATGGGAAGACCAAAAAAAAAAAAAAAAACTGTCTGCATATGGGAGAAAAGCAGGCATCACCAGAAAAGGAAGTAGATGAAATGGAGGCAAGCACCCTGCCAAAGACAGAATTCAGAGAAATGGTCATAAGGTGGCTGAAAAGAATGGAAGACAAATTCAACAATATGAGTAAGAACCAAGAGGAAATGAAGAAGAAATGAAAAATGAAATTGTTGCTGTAAATAATTCAATAGAAAGTATAAAGAGTAGAGTAGAAGAATCAGAGGACCACATCAGTGAGCTACAAGACAAGGTAGGAAAAATACTCAAGTAGAGCAGCTTCTAGAAAAAAAAAACAATAAAAAGCAGGAGGTGAGCCTAAGGGAACTTTGGGACAATATGAAACAAAACAATATCCGCATAACAGGGGTTCCAGAAGGAGAGGAAACTGAGCAAGGAATAGAAAACCTATTTGAAGAAATAATGACAGAAAACTTCCCTGATATGGGGAAGAAAAAAACCCACACAAATCCAAGAAGCTCAAAGAGTCCCAAGCAAAATGAACCCCAAAGACCAACGTCAAGGCACATTATAATTAAATTGGCAAACAACAATGACTAAGTAAGAATCTTAAAAGCGGCCAGAGAGAGACAGAAAGCTACCTACAAAGGAACCCCCATCAGACTAGGAAGAATTAAATCTATCCTCCTAAGACTATTCCAAAATATTCAAGAAAAAGGAACACTTCCAAACACCTTCTATGAAGCCAGCAGCACCCTAATGCCAAAACCAGATAAAGACAACACAATGAAAGAGAATTACAGGCCAATATCCCTCATGAACATAGATGCCAAAATCCTCAACAAAATTCTAGCAAATTTTGATACAGCTGTACATCAGAAAGATTATACATCATGAAAAAGTAGGATTCATCCCAGGAATGCAAGGATGGTACAATATCCGCAAGCCAAAAAATGTGATACATCACAAACAAATTGAGAGATAAAAATCACATAGTCATATCAATTGATGCAGAAAAGGCATTTGACAAAATCCAACACCCTTTCTTGATAAAAACTCTCAACAAGGTGGGAATAGAAGGATCATACCTCAACATCATAAAAGCCATATATGATAAACCCACAGCTAACATCATACTCAATGGACAGAAACTAAAATCATTTCCCCTAAGAACAAGAACAAGACAGGGATGCCCACTCTTACCACTCCTGTTCAATGGATGCATGAACATACAATGGAGTCAAGACAGTCTCTTTAATAAATGGTGTTGGGAAATTTGGACAGATACATGCGAAAGAATGAAACTATATCACCAACCTAAACCATACAAAAATGAAAATAAATAAATAAACTCAAAATGGATACAGGACTTAAACATAAGACAGGAAACCATAAAAATACTAGAAGAATCTACACACAGCCAAGTCTCAGACATATGCCAAAGGAACTTCTTCACTGATACTGCTCCTAGGGCAATGGAAACTAAAGAGAAAAATAAACAAATGGGACTACATTAAAATAAAAAGCTTTTGCACAGCAAAAGAAACCATCAACAAAACAAGAAAATGCACTGCATGGGAGAACATATTTGCAAAAGTTATCACTGATAAAGGTTTAATCTCCAACATCTACAGCCAACTTATACAACTTAATAAAAGAAAGATAAATGATCTAATTTTAAAAAAGGGCAATGAACCTAAATAAAATCTTTTTAAAAGATGACAGAAGGAAGGCCAAGAGACACATGAAAGCATGCTCAAAGTCACTAATTCTCTGAGAGATGCAAATCAAAATGACAATGTGATACCATCTCACACCTGTCAGAATGGCAATCATCAACAAATCAACAAATGACAAGTGTTGGCGAGGATGCGGTAAAAAAGGAACCCTCGTGCACTGCTGGTGGGAATGCAGACTGGTGCAGCCACTGTGAAAAACAGTATGGAGTTTCCTCAAAAAACTAAAAATGGAACTCCCATTTGACCCAGTAATTCCACTCCTAGAATATGTCCTAAGAAACTAGAAACATCAATCAGAAAGAATATATGCACCCCTATGTTCATAGCAGCACAATTTTCAATAGCTAAGATTTGGAAACAGCCTAGGTGCCCCTCAGTGGATGACTGGATCAGAAAACTATGGTACATCTACACAATGGAATACTATACTGCCATAAAAAGAAGGAATTCTTATCATTTGCAGCAGCATGGATGGAACTAGAGAGCATTATGCTAAGTGAAATAAGCCAGGCAATGAAAGAAAAATACCACATGATCTCACTCACTTGTGGATAATGAACATTATAAACTGATGAACAAAAAGATAGATACAGAGGCAGTAAAGCATCAAACAGACTGTCAAATTACAGTGGGAAGATTAAGGAGAGGTGGGAGAGATAAGAGATCAACTGAAGAACTTGTATGCATGCATATAAGCATAACCAAAGGACGCAAGACACTGGGGGGTGAGGGCATGCATGGGAGTCAGTGGGGGGAGGGCAATGTGAAGTTATGTTCACATGTAATATATTAACACAAAATAGTAAAAAATAGATAACAAGATGTTTGGTTTTTTTTAATAGAGAAACATATTGGTGATAAGCACATATTATGAAAATTACAAACCATTCTAACATGTTAAGTCTGCTTTCTGCTCTGTATCTTTGGGAGAAACTAAAACAGATTTTTTTGAAAAGAATCTATGATTTAGATTTAATTTTCTATTTTAAATTTTGTACACCAAGTGGAATTGTACTGTAAGGAAACTTATGAGTCATTTTTAGATAGGGTACATGATTTAAAATATACCTTCAAAAATGTGATAAATTGACTTATAAATTCTGATTTGAGAACGTAAACATTTCTATTATCACATAAATATTTTCTCAACTATATTGTCCTTTCCTTAAAATTCCTCAAAAATAAATTCCAAGATGATACTACTATATAATTATATTTTCCTCTGCACATATAATTATTTATTTCAAATAAATACTTTGGTACTTATTTTACTTCCATGTAAGCATAGTTTAAACTAAAGTTAACCAATCACCTATTTTCTTTCAAGTAATCTTTGATATTCAAGGGATAAGGGAACATTTTATTAATAGTCAAATTTCTAAAAATTTTTTCTTATACTATTTGGCACTGAGAAAATTATCCAATCTCTTTGGATATCTATTTCTTCACCTAAGATAGGAAGTAAGAATTTTTTCAGATCTTATAGCTCTGTAACACCCAGTTCTCTGTATACATTTTTGCTGTCTAACACACTAATGCAAAATTGAAGGGCTCATTAGGTGTTTTTCACTACCCAACAGTTTCATTAACAAAAACTTTACTACTTAAAAGAGAAATTGTGGTAGTAGATGATTAATGAGCCAGCTCTTCAGCCTAACTATATGTTTCCACATTATTCAGCATATACTGATAAACTGGCTAAACAGTAACAACAAAAAAAATGGCTGAGACTGTCCAATTCAGTTATGGTGGCAATTTTATTTTTCACAGTTAATAAAATTAATGAGACTCAACAAGAAAAACAGGTAGAAAAACAGGTGTCTGCAAAATGAGGATAGATGTCAAATCAAAATACAAGGAAAAGGGTAGTTAGAATAAAACATTAAATATATTGCAAATTTTTTTGTTGTTAATTCTCACCTAAGGATATGTGTTTTGTTGTTGTTGTTGTTGTTGTGTTTTGTTGTTGTTGTTTTTCATTTATTTTTAGAGAGAGTAGAATGGAGGAAGGGAAGGGACAGGAGAAACATTGATGTGAAAGAGACACATCGATCGGTTGCCTTCTGCACGAGCCCCAAACAGGCCAGGGATTGAACCTGAAATCCAGGTACATGTCCTGGATTGGTAATGGAATCCGTGACCCTTTGATGCTAGGGCTGACACTCTAAGGCACACAGGTCAGGGCACAAATATATTTTTTTAATTGTTGGTCTCAAGCTTTCTTGATTTCCTAAAGTACTTACACAAACTTATGTCTGATTATGTTGTTCTTTTTCTCATTTATTCTTTTGACTTTGTATCAAGTAGTTAAGATACCAGGAAACTTTTAGATTATGAAATTTATACTTTTCTTTCTAAAAGGGGACCAGGCTTCTTGGACAATTAACTGATTTCAGCTGGATCAGGTAATATATAAGAGACATATGGGATATTCTATTTTGACAGAAAACAAAGGCTACTGTGTCAAGAGTACAACCTGAGCATAGGCTCTCACTGTCCAAGGATGGAACTGCTAGAACATCAAAATAATAATGATAATAATAGCAATTTATAGACTTACATCAAACAAATGAAGTTGAATCAGTTCACGATGATATTTTAAAACTCATGGAGATTATTAGAGTACCTACTCGCTGTTCTGAAAATCAGTAGAGGAAATAATTAAGCACTCACCCTGATTCTATTTTATGAGTTATATTTAATGTAAGCAAATCATATGAGATAGGACAACCTTATCTATGGAAACTACAGTAGGTTAGAACTTCTATAAACCAATACTTTTGCAATAAGTAGAAAATAAATAGTATGTAAAGATATAAGGGCAGAAATTTTGTTGGAATCCTTTAAGCAGAATTTTCTTGAATCTCTTAGGATTAAATTTTTTAAAGCCTCATAAGATTAAAAATTTTCCCTGAGCGCTAATATGTTCTTCACTGCGCTCCTCCCAATGGAATAAGAGCACAAATCTCATTTCGGAACTTCCCTGGCCATTGCCTCCTTTTTGCCTGTGAGCATTTTGGCTGTGTAACTTTGAGGTTCCTCCAGGAGGAACAAGGAGAGCCCCGCTTTGTTGTATCCTTATCACATGTGTATTCTTCTCAATATCTGTGGAGGCAAACTTGAATTCAATCCCAAACATCATTTTTGCTCATTTTGCGACGCAAAACAAATCTTTATGTTTAGCTTAATGAATCCTAATTAATTTTCAAAATACTCCAATATAAATTCACATTTGATCATATTATTATTCTGAACAATATTACTCAATTGGAATGTTATCAGGAGCAGGTTATTTTCGTGGACAATGTGGATATACGGTGGAAAGACTACTTTTTTGATAGGAGGAAGATGGAGAAGAAAAAGTGAAAAAAAATAGACTTGAAAGGGATATAAAATTAATCTGATAGAAGTGAAAAAAAAGAAAAGGTTGAGGAGGTTCAACATAAAATGAGAGAAAAGATTACACAGGTAATCAATAGATTACACAGATAATCTATTGAAAATAGGTGGAAGAAAAGACCAAGGAGGAAGAAATGAGATGGAAAATAAAAAAGATAGATTCAATGAGCTCTGCAGTATGTTAATCAAATTAAACCGCTTACACCTCATTGTGCTGTCCATTTTGATGTGTGGCTTTTAAAATAAGTTACAATCCATAATTTACTATCTCTTTGGTTTGAGAGGCTAATTAGCTTTCCTACAATTAAACACTACTCAGGACTCCTCAGCTGTTCTTATCATCCACTCAACTGGCTATAAATGTATATAGCCAAAGCAGTCCTTTGCAAAATTATGAGAAGAAAAACATCAGGGCAGTTTTTCTCAGTGTGGCCCTGCTCTATAGCATCATAGGCACCTAGAATCCTTAGTAAATGCAGATTCTTGGGTGCTACCAAGATATACTGAATCAGATTTCTGAAGGTGGAACCCAGAAAATTGCATTTTGAACAAGAATCTTAGGCCCTAACCAGTTTGGCTCAATAGATAGAGCATCAGCCTGCAGAATCAGGGGTCCCAGGTTCAATTTCGGTCAAGAGCATGTGCCTTGGTTGTGGGCACATACCTAGTAGGAAGTGTGCAGGAGGCAGTTTATAGATGTTTCTCTCTCATCGGTGTTTCTAACTCTATCCCTCTCCCTTCTTCTCTGTAAAAAATCTATATTCATATACATATATATATACATACACATATACATATATATATATACATATACATATATATATAATAAAAGTAAGATGCAAATTCACTATCACTCCATTATGCTACCAGCCAATAGGAGTATGCAAATTACCCAACAAAGATGGCCACACCCATAGTGGCCAGGCAGCAGCACCCAGCAGCTTTAAGCCCTGTCATGGTGGCGCTGGGACTGCGGGGAGCTGGATCGGGGACACATATCTGCAGGGAGGCTGGCACTCTACAGCCTGGAGCCCTGCCATGGTGGCACTGGGACTGCGGGGGACCGGATGGGGGAATACAAACCCGGATTGAGGACACAAACCCACAGGGAGCCTAGCACCCCACAGCCCCAAGCCCTGTGATGGCGACCCTGAAGTTATTGGCGGGGGAGGGTCAGATCTGAACACAAACCCTCAGGGAGGCCGGCACCAAGCAGTCCCAAGGCCCACCACTATGGTGCTGGGGCTGCTGGGGGCATGGAGGGAGGCAGTGGAGACACAAACACACAAGAAACCTGTGGAAAGGGAGATAAACTATCATAACTTTATCTCCCTTTCCACAAGATGAGAAAATTGCCCCCGGTTTATTTAGTGATGTGGCTCACACCTTTCTACAAACACAGGGTATGTTATGACCACTCCCAGGAAGGTATGGTCAGAATATCGTCTCCAGGGAATAATGCTACTGTGGCAAATCATTTAAGAGAGGAAACAAGCTTTTGTTGGGTTTATTCTGAAGGTCAGAGAACATGCCACCCCAACATATGCTGTGTTGTTATATTGATGATTGTGACTTGCAGATGCTTGAAAAATAGCAAATGCATGCAGAGGTTTTCACTGAAGTCTCCTGATCTGCCTAAAATCAGACCCCCCAAAAGGAGCTCAAATGTCATAGGCCCCCTTCATGGGATAAGTATCACCAGGCAGAGAAGACTGACTTCTGTCACAAGACAGGAGAATAGAAGTTGACATCACACCCAAAATTTGTTACAAACTATTTTCCCCCACCCGCATTCATCTTTCTTAAATAACATTTACTCTCCTCTAAGAGGCCTATATCTCCCGTCCCTTTTCCCAGGAAGAAGGTATTTAAATCTGCATTCTAAGCCACCTAGAGGACTTACTCATTTTTCCTGCAATCTCCCACATATACACGAGGTACACATATTAATGAACTTTTGTTTTTCTCTTAGTGATTTGTCTTTCATTACAAGGGCCTCCACTAAGAACTAAGAAAGGTAGAGGAAAACTATTTTTCCTCCTCAATAATTCTATCTCAGGAAATCAAGTCCCCAGCTGAACAATGTGGTTGGCTCAAGTACCAAGCAATCCCGGATAACGGGAGGGAAGCTTCTAGGGAGAAATCAATGATGTTGGCATTAAAGTGGGACGGAGGGCACATGCATGTTGCTGGTGGGAGTTTAAAGTGGCTCAACATTTTTGGAGGATGATTTGGCAAATTCGATAGAAATATTCAAGGTACATCCAAGAGTCTTCTATTAGGAATCACATCTGCTGAGGTAAAGCACAAGTGCATAAGCCCTAGTCAAACCCAGGATGCTACTGAGGGTTCCCCTTCCATGATAGGAAAACCTGGGAACAACCTGCGTTTTTAGGACAAGGTGGCATCTATACTAATAAAAGGGTAATATGCTAATTAGACTGAACATCTTCTGGATGACCTTCCAGATGTCCTTCTAGACATCCTTCCCAACAAAGCCATGATGGCAGGGCCAAGGTAGAGGAGGTTAGAGGTGATCAGGCAGGCAGGGGAAAGCAGTTAGGGGGATTAGGCTGGTAGTCAGGTGAGTGGTTAGGAGCCAGGGGTACTGAGAGGTCCCAGATTGGAGAGCATACAGGCTGAGTTGAGGGGACCCCCTTCCCATGCACAAATTTTGTGCACTGGGCCTCTAGTATATTTATAAAAGAATCTCAGGTTTTTCTTATATACACTAAAGTTTCTTCTAGCAGGAGGAGTGGAGTCAATTGGCAGGCCAGATAAATCATCTGAAGTGTTTTTATCATCTATTGGATCAGTGCCTTGTAGAAAGGAAGAAAAAGACAACATTATCTGCCATTCCTGGTCATCTATAGGATGAGTCAAGGAAAGGCCCTTTGACCGGAATCTCAAAGTCTTCCTTAACTTCCTTCTGAAACTGGTTGACTAAAGTAATATATGAGTATCTTGAAGTTTAATAAAAAATTAAACAATAAAATTCAAAAGGAGACAGATGGCCTGTAATTCTGTGGCATTTCTTTCCTTCTCAGATAATCAGTATGATTTCTTTATTTCACCAAAAGATGGAAGAATAGGAATGTTAATAGAAGCATGAATTTTTTTGAAAAGCCTTAGAGAGTTTTTTGCTTTAGAGTCAACAAAGACCAGGGAAGCATATTATCTTATGTAAATAAAAGCCCCATTGCAACCTATTTTCAAGGCAGATATACTAGTATAGCACCATGCAGCAGGGGCTTGCATCTGTTATTACATGTCAACCTTCTTCTCTAGCAATTCTCAACTCTGTAATCAAACACACTTTTCCTCACTGGGGGAGGCTAAAATCCATGGCTCATGTACTACTTTTCTTGGACAGAATCTTGATGGTAATCATATGACATACAAAACAGCTATAAATTTTAGGGAGGCTAGTTTAAAAGATCTGACTGACTGTTTAAAACCCATATTTGTCACGGCATTGAATATCTTTGGACAAATGCCCAGGACAAACAGAATCTAGTTTGTTGGACAAAGCCTATGGTGATTTCTGCTTCACACTTTGGAAAGTCTGAGAGGTTCCATGTAAGTGGTTTTGAAGAGGTCTGAATAGATCTAGAACTGAATGAAGCTGAACTTATCCAATTCCTAATCAGATCTAGAGGTCCACTAAACTAAAAATGAGGATGGAGCAAAGTGTCCTCTACAGGGTATTTATCGGTTCATTCATTTGTTTAACGTGGTAGGAAAAAAAAGATGTTTCACATTTGTTCTATTAACTCTCATATGGTTGCATTTTGTTCATAATTAGCTAGCTATTAATATTAATAAAAGGAAAAGACTAAAGGGAAGTCAGACATCGTACTAAGCATGGTTACCTGGGAGGCTTCAGCAGGAAGCTATACTTCACACAGTATTGTTCCTCCAAGGGGTTTAACACCCCTCCCTTCCCACATCTGTTACTAGATTCTAGATTGTTGTGGGGTAGAGAAATAGGCACATGTATAAAAGTTGGGCTGACATAAGGGAAATGCTTGTCTGTCAGTCTAGCCTGGGGAACAATGGACTGGCTAGAGGGTGGACCGCATCAGAAGTGTGTGAAATCTTGAAAAGTTATTGGTTAATTTGAAGAAGCTCCTGGTTAAATTCCCCAGACAAAGAGTTTCCTCACTCTTGTTTGCTCTTGCTCTCTCCTGCTCTTTCTTGCTCTGACCCACACTTGCCCCATGAGTTCCTCCATTCTCTCTCCATAGCCATGTGGCTGTAAGCAGCCTCATGACTTCATACACAATGAACTGTAGCTGGGAACACAGGCTAAGTAAGTTAGCCAGATGCTAGACTGGACTGTATTTAATATGGAGTAGAAATTCTGGGCAGTGGCCTTAATTCTGGCCCTACTGAAGATAAGATTGGACTTCTTCCATGGTGAGACAGAGAAGAGACCTTGAAGGGGAGCCCCCTTAATTTTACATCATCAATAAAGCTTTCTACCAAATGCCATCCTCTATGGGGACCTCAGGAAATTCATTACCTTGGGGCACCCCAAGAACTCCACTTCCACCAATAATAGTTGTGAGAACTACTTAAAATAATGTACATGGAAATTGTTTTAAAAGTATAAAATATAATATAGGGTGGGATCATTTAAAGCATTCCAGGATAGTTGTTTCAAGATACTGTATCTATATTAAAATTACATTGAGGAAAAAAAATTGTAATTAAATTTTTAGAAATACATTTGGTAAATACCACTTACAAAAGGGATTATGCACAAGAAGCTGGTTCCTGTTCCTTAGATATCTGCTTATTATTTTCTCCTACCCTTCATAGATTTCATTTACATTTAGGTAATAGTCAGGTTTCAATGATGTCTCATTGACTCCTGTAATTTATTGTTTCTTGTTATTCACATAAGGTAATTAAATACGTACAGTAAAATAAGGTCTTTCAAATTGTGCATGTGGAAATACTTGTTAATTTGTTAATTACTGTGCTAAAATTTGGAAAGCAAGAATATTGTTCTTATTTTCTGCTTTTATTGCTCAGCTTCCTTAGATACAGTGACTTCCTATTTCTTTGTGTGTTTATTTTATTCTTTATATTAAGTATAAATTTAAGAGGTACCTAACAAGATGAGCTGAAAAACATCTTTGACAGCTCCTATAGGATTTTCTCACCTAGATTTCCATAAACTGTGTTATGAGTATGAAAGTATGGTAATATCTAATAGCAAGCATTTATTTTTATTATATATATAGTAATATATATAACATATATATGAATTTTGTTGCTCCCTATAACCCATGTCATAAATAACCATTATAATTTCCATGTTACAAATGCTTAACCTGCAGAACACAGATGATAATTAACAACACTAGCCAATCCCCTATTCCAGTTACTAACTTTATGTTTAACGTTCCCTGATTAAATGGCACCTTTTAGCAAACAGCATGAAGTATCTGTCCATGAGCCACTCCCTTTCACACTCACTGGAGCAGCTTTGCAGAAAGTGCTACCATCCACACATATCCCCATGAACAGCTTTCCCTTGGCTTTGCACAATTCTGTGGCTCTGAAATTCCTCGTGGACAGCATCACCATCATCCTAGGGGAAGATTCCCAGTGAGTCCTAATTGTAATACCTCAGCCAGCTTCCACCATACAGTGAGCTATGGCTGCTCTCTTTCCTACATCTGGATTTTATTCTTGTGGAAGGAAAATGTCCAGATCTGACTCTTTCTTGGGTCTTTGGTGTTAGCCCTAGTTAAGAGTATATTTGCTATTCTGGAATTCTTTAGTTGTCTTTTCCCTATACTATCCAATCCCATATTATAGTTACTAACTCTATATTTAACTTTCCCTGTTTAAAATACTGTGTGATTTCTGTATCCTAATTGGAATCTGACTAATATAAAAGTATTATCCATTGCCATAGGTTTGTTCATCGAAATGAAGGGGGTAAATTGCAAAGCATGGTAACATGCTAATGGCAAAAGTGCTCAGTAAATTGTAACTGTTAACGTTATTAATGGAACTTAATTCTGACAAATGATAATCTGTAATCAGCTAAAGGGGAGAACTCACCATTTGCAAACACACTTGTCCCATTTTCTTATTTCTATGCTTTGCTTATGCTCATACTTCTGCTTAGATTGTCTTTGAACCAATCTTTCAAGATTCAGAACCTCTGGAAATTACTAGAATTCTAGCCTACAGTTGTTCAGCCCAAACACAAGGGAACCCAGATTTCAAATAAAATGCTCTTGATGGCAATGTATTCATTTCAATCTAACAAACACTGTTTTAGCATTTCTATTTGCCAAACATTATGCTCTTCACAACAGCTTCCAAAGAAAAATGATAGCTTTCTGCCCTCAAGTCACTTACATCCCACTGTATATAAAGTATTGATGACTAAGAGCCATAATCTAATTCTAATGGGTTACACGTTTATTTACACTGCACTTAGATGTGCTACAGAAAATATATCTTCTTTTATCTTTTACTGATCTTACTTCCTAAACAGTGGAGTAAACATAAATATTAAACTTGCACAACATGTAAAATGTTTTTATAATAGTGTATTTTAACACTCAACTTCTTGTATATGATACTCCACTCTACATTTGCTCCACTCCAAGAAGACATCTAGGTTTGTTAAAAGTACTTTATTTGACTTCATAATATTAGCAGAAAGGAAACAACCTTGCCTTGTGCTGGTTCTTGTGTCTGTACTGGTTGGGATTTCTGAGGCATTACTGTAAACCTTTTTAACCTTGGGTAATATGCAGGTTCCTATTGGGCCTCAGAGAGATCTTATGTCTGAGTGGGTCCCACCTTGTTTTTTTTTTTTCTTTTTAATATTTTTATTAATGTGTTACAGGTATACATGTCTTCCCATTGCCCCCCACCCCTTCCCTAATCTCCCATTGTCTTGCATTCATTGGTTATGCTTATATGCATGCATACAAGTCCTTTGGTTGATCTCTTATCTACCCCACCTCATTACTCTCGCTGAAATTGCAAACATTCTTTCTCTCTTCGCTTGTGTTCATTACAAGTTTTTAGACTTAGACAATCTGCCTGACAGCAAGCACTGTGGAGTCATCTGGACTCTGATCCATAGCATGCCTACAAACTCTCATTACCTTTAGTATTCTCCCCCATGTCCCTCAGGACAGCAAAAGGAAGGAACTCTGGTGCCTTGTTGGGTTGCACAAGAGACTTGTTTGGAAAGTTGTAAGGACATTCTGGTAAAAGGGAAGTGTATGCCTCATAACCAAAGACAGCCAAAGATACCTCATGAGTGCTTAGTAGGTCCTCTGTACCTAACTACAGTATCTGTTCTCAAGCTGACAGCCTGGGTCAATCCAAACCACAGTTACTACCAGTTGTCCCTACATAATCCCAATTGGGAAGAGGAGGCAAAGTCTCTCCAGTTTCAATGTGGCCCTCTGACATCTGAAGTACTTTTTGTTCTAGGATTTTATTTAGAGGGAAGACTTTGGGACTCATATATCACAGACAGATGTTTCTCTTACCTCAGCTCACTTTGTCCCCATAATTCTCTGGGATCAGAAGTAGCAAATTTTTATTATACTTCCCCTTCTCCTCTAGCAGAAATTTCATCCACATTGTATATTTTCTTCCTTAGCTTATTTCACATGGAAAAACCTTATGGCAGGAAGAGAAACTGGCTTACCAATAAAGACATAAAAAAAAGTTTATTACAGTACTTTCATTTTTCAAGATAAAAACTATGGAAATTCTTGGTGTTTTATGTTCTTTCTACAGGGGGAGATCCTATAATTTGCATCCAAATCTTGTTTTCCTTCCTGATCTCCCACTTCACTGGGTCAACCACATTCTAATACTTGGCACTAATTCATGATACTAAACTTCTATTCTGTTTTCCCCCCTATATTAAGAACATTTAATATGATGTTTGACCCAGAAATGAATTTAGCAACCAGAGTTCCCTGTTTCATGCTGCTAGCAGTGACATTTTCATTTGTCTATCTGGAAAAAAAATATGTCTGGACATATTTTGAGAATAGCTTAGCCAAAAAAAATCTAAATTAAATGTGTTTCAAATAGATCAAAATACTGTAGCCCTATTTTAGAGATACAAGAATAAAGTGGCATTTAATGTTTCCAGCACAATCCCCAAAACATCCTATCGGAACTGTGAAGGATATGTTGTAAAAGGATTTTGAAAGATCAACAGGAGATACTGTGTTAACTTAGGAAGAGGGGACTGTTCTTGAACTGAAATATCATGACTTATTTATCTCTGTATTCTTCATAACACCTCCCACAACTCCTCTTGCATTTAGCAACTGTAAATGGGGGTTGAATTAAACTTAATGGAATTAACATGTATTCTCGGTTTCATATTGAATCAGTAGAAATTAAAGTCATTTATTTATCCCTTGATAACATAAAAGCATGTTCCTCTGCAAAAACTTTTCATGAAATTGAAGGCAGTACCTAAATCTTGGGAAGTTGGACTTATTTGCATTTCTATTAAAAAGGATTTTGGTTTCTTCACCCCATTATATAAGTATGTTCATGAACTATTGCTTTTGTTTGCTTTCTGTTAAAGGAAGTCTGGGGTATTTCTATGATTTGGAAAAGAGAAGTCTGTGTTGCATATACGGTTCAAAATAGCCTTCACTCCCTGACTGATTCTATAGTCACCACAGTCTATCGCTGCAGGAGGTTGTGAGTCTGAAATTCAGCTTGAAGGAGAGCAAATCAATGATTCACTTTAAGGAAAAATAACTAGCTTGAGGCAAAAAAATTGAAATTCAGGACAATAAATGAAAGTAGTATATCATGATCAGAAATTATATTAGTGACTCAAAGAGCTGAGAAATCCAACACTGTTTAGTCTTGCCCTTTAAAAAAAAATAAAGTGTTCTTCATGGTTTTTCATAAAGTCATCAAAGCCTTCTTTGTCTGAAGCAGTGTTGTAAACGTAGCAGAAAAATGAAGTCTCCCACAAAGCAATTTAGTCAAAAGTGTCACACTGATCAGAACAGAACATTTACATAGGAGCCCAACAGGCAGACTGCAGAGACTGAACTGGTTAGAAACACCTGAGAAATGGTCTTTAGAACACTTTAATTATCATAGTCAGATATGGTGCTGAAATACATGTAAAAAGAAAAAAGATCAGTAGAAGAGTCCCATGTTTACTTTAGCAGAGACTTTAATACTGTTTGGGAATAAATAAAGAAGGACACACTTGTTTTCACAGCAAGAACTACTTTTATATTACAAACAATATAAATTCAGTATAAGAGAAGACAATATAGATTAGTCAAAAAAGCATTAGCTTTTCATTTGGACTAACTTGAAGATGATAAGATTGCAACTGAAAAAATCCAGACATTACATAGATTTTCTTGATAATGCTTAGGACAAAGGGGCACTCAGCTGGAGGAAATGCAAAATGGTATACCCATAGAAAATGGAATTTCACAATAGCTAACAAAATCTTAAACGCTCTAACCTCTGGTATAGCAATCTCTCTCCTGGAAAACTTCCTAAAGTTACCATGGAAAACATTGAAAAGATACATGCAAATATCTGTCAACTGGACCACTATACTTTACAACAACAAATGGCTGAGAGTAGCCATTAATAGGAATTCCAATAAATTATTTCACATCCATACAATGAAATATACATATTTATTCAAGTAATAAGTAATAACTAGTATGTATAACTATGGATTAATCCCTGGTACATATACCTAAGTGAATAAGCAATGTACAGAAAGTTTGCATAGTGTTCTACCATTTATCTAACAATGATTCTATATTAACGTTACTAAATTTTTTAATGGAAGTCTAAATCAGATACTTATAAATCCATAAGCTTAAAATGCTTTTTACAAAGAACCCCTTGGTTATTCAAGGAAGATGCTATATATAATTAACTCAATTTAAAAAAACTGGATAAGGAAAACTATCAAACATTACTCTGGAATTTCTATATGAACTATACCTCAGAGAAACAAAACAGTTGAGGAAAATTTTTCTGTCATAAAAACTGTTGCAGCTAGAAAGTAAAGAGTAGCAGAATTATGATGTCATAATTTTTTAACCCATGATAAAATAATAATGACTGCAAAAAAAAAGAGAAAAACACACAATGGGTCCTTCTTGATATAAGTATTCAGAATCACGTATAAATGAATCTTTTAAAAATCTAGAACCCCTACTTTATCAAGCCTCTATATTGAATAGTCACTTTTAGAACATACAGGGACAGCATAAATAACATAAGAAGGGTACAATCAGACTATGAAATAGTCTACCAAACAATCCTGTTATTTCAACAATTAAATTGCCCAAAAAATAAAGTAAATGAAAGAGGTAGAAGAAAGGAAGCTCTAGATTAAAATAAACAATTGTATGAACAAAACTCAACCTTATTTTAATCATAACTCAAAAAAATGAAAAATGAGGCAGAGAAAATTGAGCCCCTCATATTTCATAACACTAAGGAATTATAATGTGCAAATGTTTTAATAATATTGTAGGAAATATAATAATTTTTTGCTTTTAGATTTAAGTATTTAGATTTGCTTCTAAATAAAACAGGGAGAGAGGAAAAGTGGGAAGGAGGGTAGATGAAATAAAATTGGTCAAGACAATTTTTTAAATTGAGCGATGGGTACATAAGAGTTATCCTATTATTTCTGTTTTTGTATATACTTAAAATTTTTAATAAAAGAAAAATTAATGCTGGTATAAACCATTAATGCTGTGATTTGTATAAATTATCTACCTTCATCCAACAGCATCTGTAAAAGGAGATATTTTTACAAGATGGTTATTTGGTAGACAACCAATTAATACTGCTTCCCTTTCTCCCTTAACCAAAGTTCACTAAATAGAGATCTTTGGCATCTGACATAAAAGTAAATAGAACTCTCCAGGTTAAATAAAATGTACATACTACATGTTATATTAATAAAAAAAAATAGAAGCAATGAAACAAAGTACATTTGCTAAGGTTGCTTATGAAGAGAGTCAACATTGAATTGCAAATTAAAGTATAATTTATAATAAAAAATTTAAATATCACAAATTTAACTTTAAACTTACCCAAATTTAGCATTGCTCTCTACTCATGTGAAACAAATGATGTGAATAAAAATAAGAAATAAGCACCAAGCATAGATTCACTCAATTCATTTAAGCTATATATTTTACAAAGTATATACTTAGAGCTCTGTGATTTACCTGAGGATTACTGTAAATACCAAAATTATAAATGAGTCACAATAATTTGTTTAAAGCTTTACTCCTGTAGGCGAAAAGGTACTGAATGCATCTTTAAGTACAACGCATTTTAAAGCTAAATCATCATACCGACTCTGGAGAAGTATAACTCTGGGGCCTGTTAGAGGGATTGAAATTGTCAGAGACAATTTTTTATGAGCATTGGAACAACAACGAATCTTATTGTAGTTTACTTTGTGATATTTTCACTGCAGCTCATCAAAACTACAGGTGTAAAAGGTGCCTGGTCAGTTAATTTCATAATTATTGGAAATGCCAAAATTGTTTCTCCTGTCCTACCTTCAAGTGACCCAAGGAAGCATGATTTTCTGTACTAGTATTTTCCATCTGTCTTTGATAGACAATCACAAATTTTGTTTTAAACTAAAATCTTTCTAATTCCCTGTAACCTTATGCCCTTCCTGCCCCCCAACACTCCTCTACTCTCCAAAAACAAAAGGAATCACTCTTCCAAGATTATTTTTTTAATAATAGAACAAATTTGAAGGTATCATGATCTCTAATGTTAAACTTTACTACAAAATTTTAGTAAAAACAGTATGATATTGCGACTAAAACATAGATCAAGAGAACAGAGAGCAAAGAAATAAACCCACACTTGTATGGTCAATTAATCTATGACAAAGGAGCCAAGAATATATCTTAAGGAAAGACAGTCTCTCTTGATTAAATGGTGCTGGAAAAATTAGAAAGCTGGATTCAAAGAAGTGAAACTGTACCAGTTTTTTACACACTTGTTCTATTTTATATATAAAAAATAGACTCAATGGGTTAAAGACCTAAATTTAAGATTAGAATCCATAAAAATTCTAAAAGAAAACATAGATTGTTCACTTTTGGACTTTAGTTTTAGCAATGTTTTCTGGATATGTCTCCCCAGGCAAAGGGAACAAAAGCCAAAATGAACAAATGGGATTGTATCAAACTAAAAAGTGTTTACACAGTGAAACAAAACCATGAACAAAACCAAAAGGCAACCCACTAAGTGGGAGAAGATATTTGCAAATGACATATCTGATAAGGGGTTAATATCTAAAATATATAAAAAAACTCAACCTCCAAAATTCCCAAATAATCCACTTAAAAATAGATAAAGGAAAGGAGAAAAAATGGCGGCAGAATAGACGGACATGTCTGGAGCCTTGTCGCTGGGCAGAGGGAGAGAGAGCAGCTGAGTCACACTGGGACTGTTTGTTGGCAAGTTAAGAGTCAGTTATCCTCTAGGAGAAGGTGGGGGACTGCTGGACGGGTCTCCCCTGACCAGGCAGCCCCACTGCCACAGGGTTTTTGTCTCCCAGAGTCACCTGCGTGAATGTGGAGACCGCCCAATCTTGCAGAGGGAAGTGGATGTTTGCAGCGGTCTGAAAGCTACAGCTGCAGGACCAGAACACCGCTCTCCAATCAGCACAGACACTCGGACTCAGAGGAGCGCCACACACCACACGGAAAGGTCAGATTTCGCCTGCAGAACAGAGACACTCACACTGCGAGAACCAGACTGGGGGAAAGCTGCTTCTGGAGAGGTCCACGGATGTGGGGCAGGGCATGATCCCTAAATGTGGAAGGGGACTCTCAGAGCTATGAACAGAGGGTGCTCTAGAAAACAACTCATTTTGAACTGAGGCAGAAGGACAGCCTGGAAGTTATTACAGTGTCCCGACTGCTCCAAACCCCACAAACCGGTATTGAGAACCACAGAATAGCAGGATCTAAGCACAGGCTAGAGAGGTCCTGTGCTTAGTCTCAGAGGTCAATTCCGAAACACTGCCACCCAGTGGATGACTCACAAATAATTGACTCTAGCATAATCACAAAAGAATAAAGAGATTATGACACAACTCAGCAGTGGAACACAGGGAACTTCAATACCCTCCCTACTGGAAAACAGGAGCAGAAAAATAGTGGAAGTGAATGACTTCCACTACTGCCCTATGTTTTTCTTTTTCTTTTTGTATTTATTTTTATATTTTTTATTTTTGCATATTTTAATTAAAAACTATTTTTTTCTTTTCTCCTCAATTGATTTTACCTTTTTAATTATTACATTTTTGTTTTCAACTACTATTTTACCTTTCTGGGAAAAAAAGGTATCATTTTGTTTTCTCTTTATTTTACTTTGGGATTTAGAGTTCTACATTCTATTTTCATCTTTCCTTTAGCATAATTGTACTCTATCTCAACTCTACCTTTATGCCAATACTCTCTTCCTAACTTTCCCCATTTTGTTGTCTTGTTTCTCTTTCCCTTTTCCAACTTTAGATTCTCCCTATTCTTTTTCTTTGCCTGGTTAAAATTTCACCCCACTTATATAACTAATTTCAAAACTCCTACTCCAAGTCCATATAAACGTCTCTCTTCTTGTCTTCACTATCAAAAGTTGTTTTTCTCTATGTCCTTTTGTTACTGTTTGCCTGAACGGTGATTATATCGATTTTTTATACTTTTTTTGTGACATTGGTTTTGCTTATTCGACTTGTTTTATTTTGCTTTTTGTTTGGTTTGTTTTGGTTTGTTCTTTTCCCTGGCCTCCCTTGATTTTAGTTGTTATTTGTACTTTGTATTAATTTCCAGGTAATTGTTGACAGCATTTGATGGGGTTACTGGCTGTTCTATTGGAGTTTTCTCCTCACATCTATAATTTGTTCCCCTTTTCTGTCTTATTCTCTTTCTTTTCTCTCTGAGTTTTTTTCTCTTTCTCTTTTCTTCTTCTTCTATTTTTTTATTTTATTTTATTTTTTATTTATTTATTTTTCTCCCTCCTCCCAATTTGATTTTGGCACTTCTTTCTTTTCTTTTCTCCTCATTTTTCTCTTCTTCTTTCTCTATTTACCCCTAATTTGTCTTTCATTGGTGGTCACCTTATTAGTGGTTATTAACATCAGGAATACATTTCTGTTCAGTGCCTTGTGTATTGTACCTGGTCGTGTTGTAGTTTGTGCCTTTCAGTCAACGTAGGAGAGAGGAGTGCAAAACCAGACACCCAGAGAAGAAGGACCATGAGCGGAAAAAGAAACAGCCCACATAAGACAGAAACACAAGAAATAAGCCTGCCAGAGAAAGGAAGTAAACGAATAGAAGCAGAAATAAGCCTGCCAGAGAAAGAGTTTAGAGAAATGATCATAAGGTGGCTGAACAGAATGGAAGACAAAATCGACAATATGAGTAAGAGCCAAGAGGAAATGAAGAAGCAAGAAGAAATGCAGAATAATCAAGAAGAAATGAAAAATGACATCACTGCTATAAAGAACTCAATAGAAAGCATCAAAAGTAGACTAGAAGAAGCAGAAGACTGCATCAGTGAGCTAGAAGACAAGGCAGGAAAAAATATCCAATTATAGCAACTTCTAGAAAAAAAAAATTAAAAAGCAAGAGGAGAGCCTAAGGGAACTTTGGGATAACATGAAACAAAACAACATCCGCATAATTGGGGTACCAAAAAGAGTGGAAACTGAGGAAGGATTAGAAAACCTGTTTGAAGAAATAATGACAGAAAACTTCCCTGATATAAGAAATTAAAAAACCCACACAAATCCAAGAAGCTCACAGAGTCCCCCAAAAAAATGAACCCCAAAAAACCGACACCAAGGCACATTATAATTATATTGGCAAACACCAATGACAAAGTAAGAATCTTAAAAGCAGCCAGATAGAAATAGAAAGTTACCTAAAAAGAAACCCCCATAAGACTAGCAACTGATTTCTCAACAGAAACTCATCAGGCCAGAGGGAATGGAATGAAATATACAAAGTCATGCAAAGGAAGGGTCTGAATCCAAGAATACTGTACCCTGCAAGGCTTTCAATCAAAATTGAAGGTGAAATTAGAAGCTTCACAGACAAAACAGAACTAAGGAAATATATTACCACCAAACCAGCAATGCAAGAAATGTTAAAAGGTCTGCTGTAATAAAAAGAAAGAGGAAGCGAAGAAGGAACTCGGGGGTAAGGACTAAAAATGGCAACAGATAAGTACCTATCAATAATAACTTTAAATGTAAACGGATTAAATGTTCCAATAAAAAGACATAGGGTAACCGATTGGATAAGAAAACATGATCCATATATCTGCTGTCTACAAGAATCCTACGTCAGAAAAAGAGATGCACACAAATTGTGGGTGAAGGGATGGAAGATGGTATTTCAGGCAAATGGAAATGAAAAAAAAGCTGGGGTTGCAATACTTATATCTGACAAATTAGATCTCAAAGTGAAGGACATCACAAGAGATAGAGAAGGCCACTTCATAATACTAAAGGGAACAATCCATCAAGAAGACATAACTCTGGTAAACATATACATACCCAATATAGGAGCACCTAAATACATAAAAAACTCTTGGAGGATATTAAGGGAGAGATTGACAGCAATACAATCATAGTAGGAGACTTTAATACCCCACTGTCACCACTGGACAAATTCTCTAAACAAAAAATCAGCACAGAAACATTAATCCTAAATGACTCACTAGACCAGATGGAATTAATTGACATCTTCAGAATATTTCACTCCAAAGCCACAGAATATACATTCTTCTCCAGTGCAAATGGGTCATTTTCAAAGATAGACCGTATGCTGGGTCATAGGCAAAGTCTCTTCAAATTCAAGAAGATAGAAATCATATCAAGCATTTTCTCACATCACAGTGGCATAAACTAGAAATCAACTATAATAAAAACAATATAAAGGAATCAAACACATGGACACTAAACAGCATGCTATTAAACAATGACTGGGTAACCAGAGAGATCAAGGAAGAAATAAAAAACATTATGGCAACGAATGACGACAACACAACGATACAAAATTTATGGGACACAGTGAAAGCAGTCCTGAGAGGGAAGTTCATAGCTCTACAAGAATACTGCAAAAAACAGGAAACAATGGTAATAAATTTCCTAACCCTACAACTCAAAGAGCTAGAAAAAGAGCAACAAGAAAAGCCCAGTGTAAGCAGAAGGAAGGAAATAGTAAAGATAAGAGTGGAAATAAATAACATGGAGACCAAAGAAACAATTCAAAAGATCAACAAAATCAAGAGCTTGTTCTTTGAAAGGATAAACAATATTGATGGACCTCTAGCCAGGCTCAAAAAGAAGCAAAGAGAGAAGACCCAAATAAACAAAATCAGACATGAAAGAGGAGAAATAACAACAGACCCTGCCAAAATACAAAGGATTGCAAAAAAATACTATGAACAACTCTATTCCAACAAACTGGACAACCTGCAAGAAATGGACATTTTCCCAGAAAAATATAACCTTCCAAAACTCAATGTGGAGGAAGCAAAACATCTCAATAGTCCAATAACGATGGAAGAAATTGAAGCAGTCATCAAAAAGCTTCCAGCAAATAAAAGCCTGGGACCAGATGGCTACACAGGAGAGTTTTACCAAACATTCAAGGAAGAATTAAAACCTATCCTCCTCAGACTATTCAAAAACATTCAAGAAAAAGGAACACTTCCAAACACCTTCTATGAAGCCAGGATCACCCTAATACCAAAACCAGATAAAAACAACACAATGAAAGAGAATTATAGGCCAATATCTCTCATGAATATAGATGCCAAAATTCTCAACAAAATTCTAGTAAATCGGATCCAGCAGTACATCAGAAAGATAAAACACCATGACCAAGTAGGATTCATACCAGGAATGCAGGGATGGTACAATATCAGCAAATCAATAAACGTGATACATCACATAAACAAATTGAGAGATAAAATCACATAGTCATATCAATTGATACAAAAAAAGGATAGATACAGAGGCAGTAAAGCATCAAACTGTCAAATTACAGCAGGAAGATTAAGGAGAACTGGGGTAGATAAGAAATCAACCAAGACAAAATCAAATGCCCTTTCTTTATAAAAACTCTCAGCAAAGTGGGAATAGAAGGATCATACCTCAACATCATAAAAGCCATATATGATAAACCCACAGCTAACTTCATACTCAATGGCCAAAAACTAAAACCATTTCCCTTAAGAACAGGAACAAGATAGGGATGACCACTCTCACCTCTCCTGTTTGACATAGCACTGGAAGTATTAACCATTGCAATTAGACAAGAAGAAGAAATAAAAGGCATCCAAATTGGAAAAGAAGTACAGCTGTCCTTACTTGCAGATGACATGATACTGTACATAAAAAACCCGAAGGACTCCATCCCAAAACTAATTGACTTAATAAATGAATTTGGCAATGTAGCAGAATACAAGATTAATGCCAAGAAATCTGTGGCATTTTATATACTAATAATAGAAAGAGAGACTAAAAAACAATCCCATTTACCATCACACCAAAAAAAATTAAGATAGCTAGGAATAAACCTAACTAAAGAGGTAAAAGACCTATATGTAGAAAACTACAGGACACTGAAAAAAGAGATAGAGGAAGATGTAAACAGATGGAAGAGCATATCATGCTCATGGATTGGGAGAATCAACATCATTAAAATGTCCATACTACCCAAAGCAATCTATAGATTCAATTAAATACCAACAACTTATTTCACAGACGTAGAAAGAACTCTTCAAAGATTCACCTGGAACAAAAAAAAATAAAAAGACCGCAAATAGCCACAGTAATCCTGAGAAAGAAGAATAAAGTAGGTGGGATCTCAATACCAGATTTTAAGCTGTATTACAAAGCCACTGTTCTCAAAACAGCCTGGTACTGGCACAAGAACAGACATATAGACGAATGGAATAGAATAGAGAATCCAGATATCCACCCAAACCAATATGCTCAATTAATATTTGACAAAGGAGGCATGAACATACAATGGAGCCAAGACAGCCACTTCAATAGATGGTGTTGGGAAAATTGGACAGATACATGCAAAAAAAAATGAAACTGGTCCACCAATTTACACCAAATACAAAAATAAACTCAAAATAGATACCGGACTTAAACATAAGATGGGAAACCATAAAAATACTAGAGGAATCCATAGGCAGCACAATCTCAGACATATGCCGAAAGAACTTCTTCACTGATACTGTTCCTAGGGCAATGGAAGCTAAAGAAAATATAAATAAATGGGACTACATCAAAATAAAAAGCTTTTGCACAGCAAAAGAAACCATCAACAAAACAACAAGAAAGACCATTGAATGGGAGAATATATTTGCAAATGTTATCACTGATAAAGGTTTAATCTCCAACATCTACAGCCAACTTATACAACTTAATAAAAAGAAGATAAACAATCCAATAAAAAAATGGGCAACAGACCTAAATAGAACCTTTTCAAAAGATGACAGAAGGAAGCCAAGAGACACATGAAAAAATGCTCAAAGTCACTAATTACCCAAGAGATGCAAATCAAAATGACAATGCGATACCATCTTACACCTGTCAGAATGGCAATCATCAACAAATCAACAAACGACAAGTGTTGGCGAGGATGCTGAGAAAAAGGAAGCCTTGTGCACTGTTGGTGGGAATGCAGACTGGTGAAGCCACTGTGGAGGAAAGTATGGAGTTTCCTCAAAAAACTAAAAATGGATCTCCCATTTGACCCAGCAATCCCCCTCTTAGGAATATATCCTAAGAAAGTAGAAACACCAATCAGAAAGGATTTATGCACCCCTATGTTCATGGCAGCACAATTTACAATAGCTACAATTAGGAAACAGCCTAGGTGCCCATCAGCAGATGAGTGGATCAGAAAACTGTGGTACATCTACACAATGGAATTCTATGCTGCCATTAAAAAGAAGGAATTCTTACCATTTGCAGTAACCTGGGTGGAATTGGAGAGACTTATGCTAAGGGAAATAAGCCAGTCAATGAAGGAGAAACACCACATGATCTCACTCATTTGTGGATAATAAAGAACATTATAAACTGATGAAAAAAGGATAGATACAGAGGCAGTAAAGCATCAAACAGACTGTCAAATTACAGCAGGAAGATTAAGGAGAACTGGGGTAGATAAGAAATCAACCAAACGACTTGTATTCATGCATATAAGCATAACCAATGAACACAAGACACTTGGGGGTTGGGGTGTGCCAGGGTGGAGGGGGGGCAATGGGGAGATATATATACATGTACCACAATAAAAAAAAGAAAAAAAATAGATAAAGGTCCTAAATTGATTTTTTTTCCAAAGAAGATCTATAGATGGACAATAATTACATATGAAAAGATATTCAACACTGCCAATTGTCAGGGAAATGCAGATCAAAACCACCATCAGATATCACTTTATACCTGTTAGATTTTCTATTATCAAAATCCAAACAAATATATAATAAGTGTTAGTGAGAATGTAGAGAAAAGGGATCCTTTGTGCATGATTGGTGGAATTGCAAACTGGTGCAACTGATATGGAAAACATCCAATTCTTATGAAAGCTGCTACGTGTCTCTTTCTTTCCATTCCACATGGTTCCATTTATGTCCTTGTCAAGTTGGCCTGAAATTTACACTAAACACATTTCATACATAGTTCTCAAAACTGTGTTAAGGCACCAACTTCACCATGTCATTTCCATCTCACAAATCAAATAGTCAAATACGCCCAAGTGTCTATCAACTCTTTATCCAGACATTTAATCCAATGCATTCCAATCAACTTTTTGGTCTCAAATCCAACTACAGTGGTACCTCGAGATACGAGTTTAATTCATTCCGTAACCTTGAGGTGTGGGAAACTATGAGACGCTCGAGTCCCAGTAAACTGGTGGGTCATGTGCAGCTGGCCGATCCGCGCGATTACTCCTATCTCAAATGTTGCTCATATTTCAAAGCAATAATCGCTCGCTCGATGGCTCGTATCTCAAAAGTCTCATATGTTAGGGCACTCGTTTCTCAAGGTACCATTGTACTTGATTCCTTCCTTCCAAATGAACTCCCATTTCCCAGTCTCCATGTACTTTACAGTTCTCTGACTGTGCTACCCACTTGAAAGTGCCATTAACCCTACCCAACAGGCCAATGAAGCCCTGTCTATTCCTTACAACTTCATTCAAACTTCAGATTTTCTAAGGTCTGATTAGCATTGAACTTTCTTGGACACTACAGACAATGATGTGTCTTCAAAAGAAGTCTAACAGTATCAAGATGCAGGAAGAGGATATTATTCCCTTTTAAAATAGGGGCAGACTGAAACACACTAAGTGATTTATGCAAGCTACATAAAAAGCCAAAGTTTATGTAATAAAGAAATTATTGAAAAGTACTAAGTTGGTATGGGTGTCCTTTTTATAATTGAGAAATCAGATCCATTTTATAAAATGTTCAGGTTCAGGGTTTGATTCCTAGTCAAGGCACATGATTGAGTTGCAGGCTTTATCCCCATTGTGGGGCATGCAGGATGTAGCTGATCAGTGCTTCTCTTTCTTCATTGATATTCTCTCTTTCTGTCCATTCTTCTCAGATATCAATAAAAATATTTTTTTAAAAAGATATCTGTTTCCAAAAATATGTTCAAGAGTTGAAACCCAAATGTTTCATCAAGGATAAATGAAAACAGTATTATATCAAGTTTCTTTTTTCACATGTTTAAAGAGATCATGAAAGGCCCTGGCCAGGTAGCTCAGTTGGTTAGAACATCATCTCAATATGCCAAGGTTGTGGGTTTAATCCTGTCAAGACACATACAAGAATCAACCTATGACTGCATAAAAAATAAGTGGAACAGCCTGGCTGGCATGGTTCAGTGGTTGAGTGTTGACTATGAACCAGGAGGTCGTGGTACTATTCCTGATCAGGTCATATGCCCAGGTGGCAAGATAAATTTCTAGTGTGGGGCATGCAGGAGGCAACCAACAAATGATTCTTTCATCATTAATGTTTCTATCTCTCTCTTTCTCTCCATTCCTCTCTGAAATCAATATATATAATTTGTTGTTCCACACACATATATATATAATTTAAAAAATAACTAGAATGACAAATTCTCCCTCGTGTGCTCTCTCTCTCTCTCTCTCTCTCTCTCTCTCTCTCTCTCTCTCTCTCTTCTCTCTTTCCCTTCCTCCCTCCCTCCCTTCTCCCCCCAAACCTCTCTGTAAAACCAATAAATAAATAAATGAGATCATGAAAGAAGATGGATTCTCTATTTCAGGAACACATTTATCTCTAACACCTGCTCATTTTAGTCAGTGCTTTGATATACACCTCAATACAAACAATACAACAAAGGTGTAATGTATTAGGGACCAATAACTCATATGGTGGCTTTGTGGAAACAAAGCTTGCATTAGAGTTAAAGAGAAAATAGCACAGATGTCTCTTATCTCTGCTTTGCTCTGTTGTAATAATCTTATAAGTTCAGAATAGACATATTTTTATTTTTACTCTTAATAAAAGAATCTTCCAGACAACTTTCCAGAAGAAGCCAGGGCTGCATTGCACAAATTTCATGCATCGGGCCTTTACAACAGTTTTTAAGGCCCTTCATTTTTCCCTACCACAAACCAACCTTCTAAGAAATGTCAATATGTATCTATAGAAGTAGAGAGCAAGAACCATTAGGTGGCACTGAGTTCTCATTACCATACTAAATTTCTGGATTGCCCCAATCCACAGAATGTTTGAAGCTCACAGCTTAAAAGAGTTTCTGGGAGCCAGGTAAGATGCACTGATGACAGATGTGCAGGGGGAAAGTTTTGACACAAACATGCACATCCTCCATAGCCTTGCAAAGTAAATTCTTAGGTTATTAGGCACACCTCCTATTTGAGGCTGTGATAATTTGCCCTAGGGCAGTGGTCCGCAAACTCATAACAGAGCCAATTATCAACAGTACAATGATTGAAATTTCTTTTGAGAGCCATTTTTTTTAAATTAAACTCCTTCTAACACCACTTCTTCAAAATAGACTTGCCCAGGCCATGTACTTTGTGGAAGATCCACACTCTAGGGGCCAAAGAGCTGCATGTGGCTCACGCGCAGCTGCAATTTGCCGACCACTGCCCTAGGGTCCTCTTCATCTCTGGTTTCCTCAGTCCCTTTTCTGTCAGTTTTCATGTTGAGATGTTTATAAGTGTTTCTAGTGAAAGGTATTTGAAAAGTGTAAGAATTATGTGTAGAACACTTGCAGCTCTTCAGAGGAAAACTGCCATAAAATCTAATACATAAATAATAAATCAACTCAACAGATGTTGACTTTTTCTTGTCAGACAGCGACTTTAAACTCCTGATTCAGAATCTCTTGACAGAATAAATAAACTAAAAGTGAAACTCAATTTGTCTACCTTACCTGAGGACAAAAGATGAAAAAACCCAAAAAAACAGGTAAATTAAACAGAATTATCTATATCCTATCAAATGAGACAAGGAGCATCATTCATATCTTAAAGGAGATCTTGTAATAAAAAGTAACATGCAAAACAGGATTTTTTTTCCAGTTGAATATTCTATGTATTAAACAGAAACTAATAAACCCAAATCATATGTTCTTAATTAGATTCTGAAAATAATTTAACACATCTTTTATATTGTTTTCAAGAAAAGAGGCACGGGATATTATCCAAATATATTAAAGTCTAAACACTGAGAATCAACTTGCAATATCTTTTCCAAAAAACACACCTTTTTCTCACATTAAAAGAACATTACTCAAGAAGAAGACATAATTTTTATATCAAGAAATGGAATATACCCCTCTGGAATTTTAAGTTCAATAGCTATAGTTGTTGAAATTTTATCCCTATTGCCTGTATTTCTTTTTTGTTTTGTTTCATTGATTTCTTTAGAGAGAGTAGAAGAGGGAAGGAGAGAGAAAAATATCAATGTAAGAGAAACACATGGATTGATTGCCTCCTGCACACACCCCAACCAGGGCCCAAGCCAGGGAGGAGTCTGCAACCCTGGTACATGTCCTTGACTGGAACTGAACCCAGATCCTTTGGTCCACAGTCAGACAATCTATCCACTAAGCCAAACTGGCCCCATTGCCTGCATTTCTATGCCTGTATTTCAACTTTTGACATTGATATGCAAGTACTTTTTATTTAAGCTTATTAGTCCCTGAAAATTCAGCAATTTATATTATAAATTTTAAGTATCAAAAATGGGAAGAACTTTGAACCTCTCCTACTCAAGAGTATGATGCATGGACAAGCAGCATCATTGCACCACATAAGCACCGAATTGCAACCTGCTAGGTATACAGAATTGATGGTCTTATCCCAGATCTACTGAAACATCACCTGAATTTTGACAAAAATCTCCAAATAGTGTGCATGAACATTACAGTTTGAGATGCACTGATTTGGTTGTTTCCTGGCACATAATTAGCTTTCTATCTGTATTCATAAACTTCTAGTAATTCCTTTTAATTATCTGTAAATTTAATACAATCCAACAACATCATTAATGAGGGAAATGCAAATCAAACTCACACAATGATATATCATTTCATACATATTAGAATGGCTATCATCAAGAAGAGGGGGAATCCAAGATGGCGACATAGGTAATCACCTACACTGCTGCCTCACACAACAATTTCAAAACTACAACTAAAAGACAGAACAGACATTATCCAGAACCACAGGAAAGCTGGATGAGTGAAAATTCTACAACCAGAAGGAAAGAGAGGGGCTCACAGAGACCCAGAGGAGCTGGAAAAAGTTGAGGTACAGAGACGCGCACGTGGAGAGAGTGGGTGCCAGACAACCTGGCTGGCTTTCTCTGGTGAGAGGGAGATGGAGACTCTCAACGTCATTGAACCCCTTATCCTATGACACTAAACCCCAGATCCAGCCAAAACTCATATGGGGGGAGTTTGGACTGTGAAAAGGGAGAAGTGCATGGAAATTTGGAGGAGTCTCAAAAGATCAGAACTCTGGTGGCGTGCACGGCACTGTGCACAGAGGACCGACTGCTGATTGTGCTGCTGGCTTTCACAAGTGGGTGGGAGACAGACCCTCCCAACTGCATCACTTCTGACTCCACTAAACCCTGGTTTCAAGCGAGACCCTGGGACCCAGACATATATGGTCCCAGAGTGCAGGGGAACCGGAAAGGCAGCAGTCTAGAAGCACTGCAAGAGAAAGCGCACGCATGAACAGGGAGCACGCCAGCAATTACCCAGTCATGTGAGACTCAGGGGCCGTGGAGGGCGGGGCCGACTGGAAGGCAAGGCGGTCCCTTAAGCCCTGAGACTCCACCAATCCCAAGCTCAGCAGAGAGGCTTCTGCAACAGAGAGGCTTTTGCAAGTCTGGTATCATAAGGCTGAATCCAACACAGAAGTTCTCCCAGCATAGTGAAAATGCCGAGACGAGGGAAGGGATCACAAACAAAAGAAATAAAGGAAAACAAATGACTGGATATAGAGTTCAAAACCATGCTTATAAGGTTTTTCAAGAATATCCTAGAAAAGTTGGATAAAGTTAGCGAGACCTAAGAGGAGATGAAAAAGAACCAACTAGAGTTGAAAAAGAATCAACTAGAGATGGAACTAGAAATTAAACATACACTGACTGAAATAAAAAAAATATTATACAGAGACCTAACAGCAGACTAAAGGAAGGCAAGAATCAAGTCAAAAATTTGAAATATAAAGAATCAGAAAACACTCAACTGGAAAAGCAAGAAGAGAGAAGAATCCAAAAAATGTGAAGATAATGTAAGGAGCCTCTGGGACAGCTTCAAGTGTACCAACATCAGAACTGTGGGGGTGCCACAGGAAGAGAGAGAGCAAGATAACTGAAAACCTATTTAAAGAAATAATAACTGAAAACTTCCCACATCTGGTAAAAGAAATAGACTTACAAGTCCAGGAAGCACACAGAACCCCATATAAAAGGAATCCAAAGAGGACCACACTGAGACACATCATAATTAAAATAACAAGAGCAAAAGACAAAGAGAGAATCTTAAAAGCAGCAAGAGAAAAACAGTTAATTACCTACAAGGGAGCACCCATACGACTGTCAGCTGATTTCTCAACAGAAACGATGCAGGCCAGAAGGGAGTGGCAAGAAATATTCAACGTGATGAATAGCAAGAACCTACAATCAAGAATACTCTATCCAGCAAAGCTATCATTCAGAATTGAAGGGCAGATAAAGAGCTTCACAGATAAGAAAAAGCTAAAGGAGTTCATCAACTCCAAACCAGTATTATATGAAATGCTGAAAGATACTCTTTTAGAAGAGGAAAAAGAAAAAGGTAAAAGATAAAAATTATGAACAACAAATATGTATCTATTAACAAGTGAATCTAAAAATTAAGTGAATTAAAAATTTGATCAACAGAATAAACTGGTGAATATAATAGAATCAGGAGCACAGAAAGGGAGTGGACTGATAATTCTCAGGGGGAAAGGAGTGAGGGGTGTACAGGGAAAGACTGGACAAAAATCATACACCTATGAATGAGGGCAATGGGAGACAGGTAAGGGTAGAGGGAAGGGTGGGAGCTGGGTGATGGGGAGGGGAAAAAAGAGAAACAAATGTAATAATCTGAATAATAAAGATTTAATTAAAAAAAAAAGAAGAAGACAAGAGATAACAAATGTTGGTGAGAATGTAGAGAAAGAAAACCCTGTGTACTAGTACTATTGGTGGGGTTGCAAATTGGTACAGACACTGAGGAAATAGTATGGAGGCTCCTCAAAAATTAAAAATGGAACTACCATATGTTCCAGCAATTCCACTTCAGAGAATATACCTATGTCACTAAGATATCTGCACCCATTATCTACAAAACATGGAAACAACCTAAGTGCCCATCAATAGAAAAATAGATAAGTGAGTTGTGGTAACACATATGCAATGGAATATTTTTCAGCCATAAAAAAAAAGGAAATCCTGCCATTTGAGACTTTGAGGGCATTATGCTAAGTGAAAAAGTCAGAGAGAGAAAGACAAATACTGTTTGATTTCACTTATATGTTGAATCTAAAAACAAACAAACAAACAAAAAAACAGATTTGTAGTTACCAGAGGCAAGGGTTGAGGGTAGGAATTGGATGAAGCTGGGGTGAAGGTACAAACTTCCAGAAAAAGAAAGTTCACTTATCATCTGTTTTAAAAGAAGTCCTGGTGTGCTCCTCCCCAGAAAACCACATTTTAAAATTTAGTTATTTCATTGCTTTTCCTTGTAATTTTACCAAGATAATTATGTTGCTAAATGATATGTAATTTAGTCTTGCATGATATGATATGTAATTGTGATCATTGCACATTAGTCTCATTTTTTATTCAACATTATGTTCCTTAAAGTCATTTTTGTTCTTACATAGATTTTCATTGCCATATAATATAATATTTTACTCTCCTTTGAATGGGCTTTGGGTTATTTTTATTCTTTAGCTAATATTAATAGCATTATTATGAGCATCCCATATGTGTTGCCTGGTACACATGCAATACTTCCTCTAGAATATGTGTCTAAAGGTGGAGTTCGTTGCAGAGTTATGAGGAATGCACATCTTTACATTTCTAGATTATTGTTTTCTACGTTCATTTTCCAGATTTCTACCCTTATAAGAACTGCACTGTGGTTATGAGGTAGGAAAATGCCTCATTACACTCAGGCATGGAAGGAAAGCTATATAGAGGTTAGAAAATATTAAATTGGCTAGTTGAAAAAGTACTGATAATATATTTAAAAGAGACCATGGCATTTGTCCAGGGAAATATTTAGTATCCCTAAGAAATGTTACAATGAAGATGTATAAAGTAGTCCCTTTGTTTGTCCAAAGTAGGAAAACTTTAACAATCTCCTTATACATTAAATGTTCAACTTTTAGAATGTGTCACATGAATTACTATGGACTATGAAGTGGCAGGTTTCAGCACACATTTATTCCTATGTATTCATTTCACTATAGACACACTTTTCCAGTGATTTTGAGGCACTAGATGAGATATACAAGGAAAACAGGCCTTCCTGAGGGGCTTAGTAATTATTGCTACAGTCACTATTTTTTGATGTAACATAAAATATATACTTGAAAATATTTAACACTTCACATATACATACCTTAAAATGTGTATCTTAAAATACATGCTGAAATAACATTTGCCACCCCGAAGAGGAAAATTTGGGACCATTTAGAGAATAGGTATATTTCCATTAAGATGCTATAGTAGCAAATTAATTTGGAATGTCATTTTTTTAGTGAGTGAAGGGACCCAAACTCCTGATGTTGTCCTAGGTGAGACTTGGACATTTTCTGCATTGTAAGCATCACAAAAAGACAGCACACCATATGAGAGCCTGCTGTAGCACAAAGTAGGTATGAACTAAGTGTTCTTGTTTTATTAGCTCCCTTTTGCCTACATGTGAAACTGAGTGGTTCCTGGATTAGGCCAGGGAAATGTAATCTAGAAGACACAAGGATCTCTTCTAGATGTGGTTCGAGTATGTGAATACAGTGAGGGAGATCAAGCAGTTAATGGCCCGGGAATGGGACCAAGATACGAATGTTAGTGGTTCATGGCCTGTGTCTAAAGTGAATTTATTTGGAACATCAAGCATTGCCTTAAGTATTTATATTATATGATTTCACACATACAACCTTCTAAACAGAAATTAGCTCTTATAAATTCAATATACTAAACTTACTAGTATAAATGCATCAGATGTTTCAATTCTGAGAACAATTTATTAACATTTTACCTCAAAATCAAAACCTAAATTAATTATTTACTATATCACTGCTGGGATCTTCAGAACTGTAACTACAGAGATTTTTTTAACAGATGTACTCCCATTCCTTAATACTTAGGACTATATAATTCTTAAGGAAACTTAGTGTTTTCTCTCTAGTGGAGTGTGCAAATATAGTCCCCTACAACCACAAATTATGCAGCTGAGTTTTCCACATTTGGAGAAGTCACAGAAGTCAGCCCATCCAAGTACTGTCCATAAGCCTTGCCCTGGGAAAACCACCTTCTTAATCATGGCATCTCCCCTGCCAGGTAAATGTGAGACTTACTCTTTTATCCAAGTGAAATTTTTCATTTCTCTTGGTATTGTCTGCCCATGGGTCATATGTGTCTGTATGTGTGTTTTAACAGATATTTCCCATGATTCAGAAACATACCATTTCACTGAGTTGTTTCTAGTTTCTTCAATGGTGCAATAAAATAGACCAAATGAATAAATGACTTTGCTTTGGAATATTTTATGATTCATGGCTTTTTAGGCTTAATGTGATTCAATAGACCACAGCCATTTTTCTCCTTTTTGATGCTCAAATTTTCACAATTTTGGCCTGAGAGAGCACCATTCATGTTGACTTCTGTGACCCTTTCACATGATGTCATTAATATTTAAAAGCCTCTTTGCTTTCAGACATAACATAATTTTTCAGTCTCATTTATACATTCCTGCCCCTAACATTCTTATCTCTAAGGAAGTTTGGTTCATTTGAATGGAAAAATACAATTCACAGTGAGAATCTGGACACCAAGGTAAATCCTTTTAGTGGATGAAGCTACAGAAAACATGTCTTTTTTCTTACAAAGAAATATATAATAATAAAAGCATAATATGATAATTAGATCAGACAACCTTCTGGATGACCTTCCAATGAAGCCAGGGCTATGAAGGAACCTGGGTCCAGGATGCTGGAGGGAAGCCAGTGCTGGCAGCGAAGGAAGGAAGGCCTACTCTTGCACGAATTTCATGAATCGGGCCACTAACACATCCATATTGATACTTCCAGTTAAGTTCTATAGTAAATAGTTCCCTTTTAAATTTTTCTTTCCTTTAATACTGAAAAATAATTATCTACCCTATTAAAGCTCATCATCACTTATTTGCTTTATTTGAAAAATCCAAAAAAAATTGATCCAAAATTATGTGATATTAAAGGAAGCAATAATTAAATAAAATTCAAAATATTTTATATGCACTTCCCTTTGTCCTTAGACTATATTCACTAGTAATATTTTATCAGATTACCTTGTTCTGGAGTTGCTCTTAATCTCTCAGACTGTGTGATTATATAATAATTATTTGATAGTGAGTTTGGCTCCACTTTTTTTAGTTCACTTTTAATTTAAAATGTTGTCATTCTTTGAAGCTCATAAAATATGGAGACTTCTAGCTACCAGTGTTTTCTTGGTAGGAGGAAACATGTGAAGAGAAGAGAGTTTTTTTCTTCTTTGCTATTAAATAAAACTCAGGAGGTCAGTCTCTAAACTTATCTGGTCCATCTATATGACTTACTAGATAATTATAGGCTCAAGATGAATACATACGAAATTTACCTGGGGAAGCCATCTCTTCTTCCTATTGTTTAATTCTCAGTACAGTGGTACCTCCAGATACGAGTTTAATTCGTTCCGTAACCTTAAGACGTGGGAAACTATGAGACGCTCCAGTCACGGTAGGTAAACTGGTGGGTTGTGTGCAGCCAGCCGATCTGCGCGATTACTCGTATCTCAACTGTTGCTCATATTTCAAAGCAGAAATTGCTTGCTCGACGGCTCATATCTCAAAAATCTCGTATGTTAGGGCACTCATATCTCAAGGTACCACTATACTATTAAAATCCATATATGTCTACATGCTGAGTTAACTTTTAACTCTACTAAATGCCATAGTAGAGTTTTGGGGGGAGCCTTCTTTTTCTAAGGTATAAGTTTTTAGTCACTGTTTTCTAATCAAAATAATATATCATGTTATATAGTGTTAAATCAAGATTTACCACATGTAAGTCCAAAAATTATTTCAGTAGTAGTTGTGGACTTTAATTTTTCTGCAGGGTGATAAAAATATATGCATAGTCTTGCCCTGGCCAGTTATTTTCAGTGGTTAGAGCATTGTCGACCTGTTCACTAAAGGGTCTTGGGTTTGATTCCTAGTCAAGATTATGTACCTGGGTTTTAGGTTCCATCCCTGGCCATAGTCAGGGTATGTGCAGTAGGCAATCGATGTGGATGTGTCTCTCTCACATCAATGTTTCTCTATCTCTTCTTCCCTCCCTTTCACTCTCTCTAAAAAAATCAATAGAAAAAAATGTCCTTTGGGTGAAAAGGATTAACCAAAAAAAAAAAAGTAACTTATATACAGTATAGTCTTATAATTCCATTTGATTAGCAATAAAGTAAAAGCATTTGATGTTTTGCTTAAAATCTTCTTTTGACTCTTGATCAGAATTCAAAATTTATTTATATGGATATTATTGTTACCTCTAATTACTAACAAATCCATATCAAAACTCTAATTTTTAAGAGGCTTTAAGATAAGTATAGACATCTATTACTTTATATTATATGAATTCAAATTCTCAAGTGTCAATTAGGTATATTAGAAAATATAATAAATGTTTATCAAATAAAATATAATTCAGTTTTTAAAACAGCCAGAGAAATATGTCTGAGATTATATTTTAATTATTATCTATAAAATTCAGGTGTAAAAATTTTTTATAAAATCATATAAGTTCAAGATTACATGAATAAGTAGATGAATCCTGCTAAAACTGATGTATAAAATATTGAGTTTCTATAATTAGAGCACATTTCAATTACATTATGTTGCAATTTTACTCCTTTTTTAGAGGGAACAAAATATATCATCTATAAAACACATATTAACTTGCAAGTAAAAATAGAGCTTTTGTTCAGTATATTCTGATAGACAAAGATTCTTCATTTAAAATACAATAATTCCTTCACCACTTTTTTCATGTTTACTCTGATGAAGGAGTTCCCATTTGATCAATTTTCAATGGCTGAAAAGTTCACCTTAGTAAAATAATATTCTCCTGAGAAGGAAACTTTGTCTAAAAATGAAATTACCTTCTACTTCTCACCAGAAGTATCAGACACAATGGTCATTTTGTAGACATGACCGGATGCCAAAACACAATACCAGAAGAATGCTGACAATATAATAGATGTGCCTTATTTGTAAGGAACACATTCCAAGACTCCCAATGGATGTCTGAAATCATGGATAACACCTAACTCTACATATACTATGTCTTTATTCCCTATACATACATACCTTTCCACTTAAAGGAAGCACTTATGGCTTTTCTTTAGTGTATATGAATTGCCAGCATTATTACTCTTGTGTTTTGAGAAAATATTAAGCAAAATGATGATTATTAAAGTATAGATACTGCAACACTACAACAGTTAGTCTAATAACACAGATGGCTCCTACCTGACTAATGGGCAGCGATATATACAGCATGGATACAGTGGGCAAAGAAACCATTCATATCCAGGTAGGAAGGTAATGGGTGAATGTGATTTCATCATGCCACTCAGAATGACTCACAAATTCAAAACATATGAATTGTTTATTTATGAAATTTTCCATTTATATTTTTTGGACCACAATTGACCATGGGTAACTGAAACCATGGAAAGCAAAAGTGAGGTTAAGGGGAGACTACTATACACTTTAGAGCAAGCATGTCAAACTCAAAGGCTAACACGGATCAAATAAGCAAGGTTTAAGTTTATGTGAGCCGCAAAAGAAATAAAAGCTTAAATTTTCATAGAAATGTAGGTTTATTTTGATAGAGACCTACTGAATACAAAGGGCTCAAATAAATGAGTAATCATTAACATAAAATAATAGAACATTTTAATAAAAATTAATAAGTTTTTCTTGAACATTAACTTACCAGCCACTGAATAACTGCACAAATTAATAAGCATAATGCGAATAAATCTATTTTTCTTGATCTCTGAAAGTGAAATATTTCCTGTTGTGCACACGAAACAAGTCAGTACAATTCTAATGACATAGCAATTGGCTGCTAAAATATTCACTGCTAACATTAGTTGAGAGAAATGATGTGCCTGCACATACGATAAGGGGAATGAATGCAACATGATTATAGTAATTAATCATTAGTGAACATTTTAGTTTGTTATTAATAACTAGAGGCCCAGTGCATGAAATTCATGCATGGGGTTATTCCTCAGCCCAGACTGCACCCTCTCCAATCTGGGATCCCTCTTACAATCCAGGTCTGCTGGCTCCCAACTGCCTGCCTGATTGCCCTTAACCACTTCTGTCTGTCAGCCTCATCACCCCCTAACCACTCCCCTGCCAGCCTGGTTGACACCTAACTACTCCCCAGCAGGCCTGGTCACCCCTAACTGCCCTCCCTTGACAACCTGGTCACCCCCAACTTCCCTCCCTTACCAGCCTGATCATCCCTAACTGCTCTCCCCTGCAGGCCTAGTCACCCCCAACTGCCCTCCCCTTCAGGCCTGGTTGCCCCCATCTGCTCTCCCTTGCATGCCTGATCCCTCCCCACTGCCCTCCCCTGCTGGCTTGGTCACCCACAACTGCCCTCCCCTGCCAGCCATCTTGTTGCGGCCATTTGTGTCTACATGGGGGCAGCCATCTTTGACCACATGGAGGAAGCCATTTTGTGTGTTGGAGTGATGATCAATTTGCATATTACTTCTTTATTATATAGGATTATGTGTAACAGGATATTGTAAAAATTAAGTTATGAAATTTTTATTAAAGCATTTCTTACATATTGTTACATTCACTGGGCCAAAAAAAAAAAAAACCTTATGGGCTTCATGTGGCCCTCAGGCTTTGAGTTTGACATGCTTGCTTTAGAGGGGCAGTACCCTTGTAACCATGTGGCTCACTGGGAGCTGTTGCTGCCCAGTATCATAGAACATTTTGTGCCGCATATCACAGCTGGGGAAAAGAGCAAAATTCAGAATTCAAAGTAAGTGCTACTGCATGTGTATTGCCTTTGCAGCATCTTAAATTCAAAAAATTGAACCACTGTAAGTCGGGGACCACCTGTAATAGTAAACTTTGAACTTTAAAGCAGTTGAAACGCTAAGAACATTGTAATCTAAAAAAAAACAAAAACTTCCATAGGTAGGACAAGCTGCTGGAGTTTAAGTCAGGGCTCTGGTTCATCTTTCTTGTAATGCTCTTAGTTCCACTCTATGTGTTGGTATCATTCTTGCTCTGGTAACATATGGCTATCACAGTTCCAATCTTCGCACACAGATGGATCCTTCCAGCAGGCTTTCTCATGCCTCTTTGGACCGAATCCTATCGCATGCTCATAAAGCTCGGCTCAGTCATTGGCAAAAAATAGAAACTCCATGATTCAGCTTATAAACATCAAAACCCACACTTTGGACTTGAGCAGAAAACAACCTTCACTGAACCTTATGTATTCACAGGAGGATGGACACATAGATAAAACTAAAGGTATATTAGGAAGGCAGAAATATGAATGTCCAAAGGCAAAAAGCATTGTCAATTACAATCTGCAAATATAACAAATATTGTTGATAGGATTGAAAAATGTATTTTACATAGTCCTCAAATTTCTAGTAGACTTTCATTTTTATTTCATAAAGTAAAAATATTATTTTAGCATTATGAAGTTCACCATTATCATAGTTTGCAAAATTTGAAAAAATTACCAATAGGCAAAATATAATCAAATAGATTTCCACATTTAAATAAACACTTTAATATGTCATTTTTCTTCTATTATTTCATCAGTAAGTTTGATGTGAAATTCAATATTTATAATATTTAATAGTATTGTAAAGACTGATAGTACTGAAAATATAGCAATTTTAACAATAAACATTGTCACAAAATATTAAGGATCTTGAACAAAAACAGGTCCAGAGACAGAGAAGCACTGATCAGACTGTCAAACCTTAGAGGGAACATAGGGGAGGATGGGGGTAAGGAGGAAAGATTGACCAAAGAACTTGTATGCATGCATATAAGCCTAATCAATGAATGCAGACACCAGCGGGGTGAGGGCATAGTGGGGGTGAAAATGGGGGGACAATGGAGGCTAAGGACACATACGTAATACCTTAATCAGTAAAGAAAAAATATTAAGGATCTTAATTATCATAGGAAAATATTTATCATTCACCTATGAAATGTTAAAGTCAAAATTTACACTGGCAAATATATTTCCAATTATTACTAAAAATCTAAGTTGTATGTCATATTTTGCTTCATATTGAACAATAACATATTGATTTTACTTTTTGTTTCAGTTTGTTTCCCCCCCACCTCCCACTCCATCTCACATTTGTCTTTGCTGCAAGTTATAATAGAGGAGCCAGAGACTAATTAAATATAAAAATATATATGTGTGATAAAAATAAATAAAATCACTGCAAAGTATAGTAGAGAGTCTATATAAACAATGCAATCATGACTAACAAGTTATTTGCTCTCATCTTTAGAATCTGAGATTAGGAGCAGGGGAATAGGTTCTTATTTGGTAGACACTAATACAAAAAATAATTTTAATGTTCAAGGCATTACTGTGCCATCAGTTTCACTATAACTTCAACATGAAAAAGGAGAGCCTTTTCACTTATTTACATTTATGTACTGTTTCATTAGCTTACATTTCAAAAAGATACAAATCATGTATTTATGTATACACACACACACACACACACACATATATATATACATATATATATATTCATTCATTAGTATATGAGACTATGCCTTTGTAGTAAAAATGAACTAGGAAATTAAGTTAGCCCTAACTGGTTTGACTCAGTAGATAGAGTGTCAGTCTGTGGACTGAAGAGTTCCAGGTTTGATTCCGGTCAAGGGCATGTACCTTGGTTGTATGCACATCCCCAGTAAGAGGTATGCAGGAGGCAGCTGATTGCTGTTTCTCTCTCATCAATGTTTTTAGCTCTCAATCCCTCTCCCTTCCTCTCTGAAAAAAATCAATAAAATATATTTTTTAAAAATAAAATTAAGTTATATAATTCAGAACACAAGAGAACATTATTTATGTACTATTTATAATCACCCATTTTGCCATTTTGCTACTATACCTTTCCAATACTATTATCTTTATTTTAATCTATACATAGGAAACAGGGTTGAGGTAATTATTCAGAACACTTAAGGAAAATAAAGTCAATTTATTTTCATTCTCTAGAAACCTAATTCAAAAATAGTATCCTCCATGTAAAAATTCCAAGATAAAGGAAACTGTTTATTTTTATTTATTTGGTCTGTAATTTACTAAGTGCCCAGCAATATGCTAGGTACTACTGAAATAAAGACTATGACAAAAATCAATCCCCTCAAAAAATTCTAAGACAAGTGAATAACAAGGTACAAATTGCTTGTTACATTTGATAAATATGGTGTAAAAACAGTCCTATAAAAGGCCAAAGAAGTAATGGAGAAAGAAAAACAAGGGAAAGCTTCATCCTTCAAACTGATCTTTGAAGGATGAATAGCAGAGGTCAGAGAGGAATATAGCAGAGGTTGAGAGAGGACATACAAGAAGATTTCCAGCCCAGGGGGTTTGACTCAATGGATAGAGTGTCAGCCTATGGACTGAAGGGTCCCAGGTTCGATTCCAGTAAAGGGTATATGCACAGGTTGTGGGCTCAATCCCCAGTAGAAGGCATGCAGGAGGCGGCCAATCAATGATTCTCTCTCAACTTTAATGTTTCTCTCTCTTCCTCTCCTTCTTCTCTGAAATCAATAGAAAATATATTTTTTAAAAAGAAGATTTGCAGGTCAAGAAGACTTTGTGATCTCAAGTAACTTATCAAAGCTAGAACACAAGTATAAGTAAGAAGGAGTGGCAAAAGAGGAGTCTAGTAGAGTTGGCCACATTACAAAGGGCTTTGAATATCAAGTGAAACATGTTCGTAGGAGATGGACATTATTGTAAGTGTTAAAAAATTGATATATTTTGGGATTTTAAAGGAATCCTTTGGTAGCTCTATGGCAGATGAATTTTAAAGGGATAAGATTAAAGACAGAGATATGAATTATAATTTATTACAACAGTACATGGATCAGTCAGTATCTAATCTAAAGAAGACTGACAGAACATAGAGAATGATGTATATCTAAAGAAGCCAGAGAAGATACAATAAGCAGAACTTAGAGATAGTTTTGATTTTAACCCTCAAGGTGAGTTAGGAGAAGTTTTTGGTTTGGTGGTTTGATTTGTAGAAGAATTGTGAAAGAAAGACCAAGGAGTATTATTTTATTGCTGTTCTAACTTTTCTTTGTTACTTTGTGTGTTCTGAGAGTTAGAAAAGATAAAATGATTGTTTAAATGATGTCTGGTGGTCAGTCAGTAAATTGGTGTTCTGAGCTCAATTCCCCACATAGGGGAGAGGGTTTTCTCTATACCAACAAACCATTCTTAGAATATCAGCAGGGTAACCAAGAATTCAACTCAACTCTAACACTATCTACCTTGAGATAGCATCAGGTTAAGGGTTCAGTCCTACAAAACTATCCTCTCCTCCACCCTGCCTTCCCTTTAAACACACACACACACACACACACACACACACACACACACACACTTCAGATGCCAGCCTCAGCCCAGGCTTGAACCTAAATGTTTCTGATGGACTGGCTGCAGATTGAAGATTAACAACCCCCTTCAACTCAATGCCAGTCTCAAGTCCAGTTTGTTACCTGTACTTCTAATTGAATGGCTTTATATCAGAGGTTTCCACAATCCCCTTTTTAGGGTCAATTAAATTGCTAGAATGGCTTACAGAACTCAGAGAAGCATGTTATTTACTAGTTGCATTCACTGTTAGCCTCATGGATTTATTACAAAAGGATATAATTCAAGAACAGCCAAATGGAAGGAATGCATAGGTCAAAATGTGGGGGAAGGACATGAAATTTTCAGGTCCACTCTAGGCAAGCCGCTCTCCTAGCATTTCCACCTGTTGACCAAACTGGAAGCTCTCTGGACCCAGTCCTCTTGGATTTTTAATGGAGACTTTGCTATGTAGGTATGCTTGCTTAAATCATTAGCCATTAGTAGTTGATTAAACCTAAGATTTGGGGGATGGGACTTAAAAGTGTTCCAGTAGCTCTCTGCAGGGCCTGGCCACTCCGCATCCACAGCCCAGAGGCTCTCTGCGGCCCAGAGGCACATCTGTGGCCACTCCATGCCTACTGCCCAGAGGCTGCCCATGCCCTAGCCTGGCCAGAGGCCCACCAGGCCGCTCACACTGCCCACTCTCAGCAGCAGCCATCCTGGGACTGGGGGACCCTAGCAGGGCTGAGAGGACTGGGTGCCGCCATCTTGTGGTTAGGAGTGTCACCATCTTTGTGATGGAGTGACAGTTAATTTGCATATTACCCTTTTATTAGCTAGGATGGTTGGTTCCATTGGAAACCAGCCCCCATCCTTTGGTGCTTTCCTAAAGTCACCTCATTAACGTAACAAAAGATGCCTTTACCACAATGAAGTTCATCTTGCAGACATTTCTCCTTGGGGTTCACAGAGGTTAGTGAGAGATTATGAGTATACCTTTATTTCAATAAGTTGTATAATAATGTGCAGACCTCTTGCACAATTTAAAGAACAGCTTTCAGTATCTAAGGCAACATTTCATATAGAAAAAAAAAGGTCAACTAGGATGCTGTTTGAATAGTGATCTTATTTTAAGCATTAGTATGTAAGACATTCCCCCACAATACCATTATCAGTAAAATGTTATGGAAGATCATTTCATTTGTAAAGAGAAAACTCTACCTACATCTCTCTCACACACACACAAACACACACACAAAAATAGTATGAAAAAAAGTTTCCATCTTATTAATATCTGTAAGGGTGGGGCCTTTTTTTTAAGAACTTAGCAATTACATGGTTCTCAAAATCAATTAGGCAAATGGCTGAATTATATCATTGAGAAGTAGCTTATTATATTAGTTAAGTGGATGTCTTTAAAATTTTTCATGAGTGTGTATAGATCCATTTGGAGTGCTATAAAGTTTATTTCTCCTAAGACAGTAAGTTTCCTCACTCAATATCCAAGAATCAAGTAGATGACAAAATTATCAAACTGAATAATTTGCTGGAATTCATTGAAATTCTAGCATTTTGCAATTTTTATACTCAATGTTAAAAATAGAGAAAAATGCAGCAATATTTATTTTACTCAAGGCAAGAACTATGTAAATAAATCCAAAGTTTCTAGATCACCTACTTGACCAAGATCAGCTTAAGTTGGAAAATAAACTTACATTAATTGTGCGTGTGTATGTTTAGTATGTGTATGTATTGTGGCAAATACCATTGAAAGAAATTTGAACGGCAGGTGCCTATTATAAAAGTCAGTCACTGACAGTTTGTAATGCATCTGGCTGACCTCTTCTGAGACAAACAGCCACTGGAAATGCAGTTATAATCTTCACTGAGTCCTGTGAGACTTATAGATAGGTAGAGTAAGCATGCATATTCCAAATAGGTGACATTTTGATAATACATTCTTTTGAAAGAGACATCAAGAAAGGGAGACCTTTACCAGTTCTGTCTGGGAATGTCAGTGTGTTGCTTTAGGGATTCACTGAACTCCTTATCCTGTTAAACTTTTAACCTGCATTGATCTGAAGTTCTTGCTCTAAAACAAAAAGTTGCCTTTCTCTCCTGAATTCCTCAAGGAGAAAGAGAGACATGCAGTCATGAATTATTGACTCTCTGCCTTTTAAAAAGTAGAAAAAGTGGCACTTTTTACAATGTCTGCAACCTGATTTTTTTTACCTTTTCTCTATATAATACCAGAGTCATCGCAGTACAATGAGATTAGGAATTCATATTTAGAAAACTAATGGAGATTCAGGACTGTGGAAAAGAGCTCACTTGCCTTGGGAAACCATTAACATTTTTAATGTATGTCAAAGGTATAATCTAATGACAATTGTTAAGTATAAAGTGATACAAAAGTTTTGTTACTTATAATGAAAACAGCCTACGGAATTAGAAAACAGTTTTGTAAATAATCCCATTGGTTTGAACCTAGGACCAAAGAACCACAATTTCCATCGTAAGACAGGGCACTTAGTGTCTAGATGTTTATGGAACAAATCTCTAAGGCCACAGGACACGTGAGACTTTAAATAAGTATCCATAGTCATACCTATTCAATTTATGTTTATATATGGAAAACAATTTAAAGAATAATGTGGTTTTCAATTAAATTTTTTCCTAACCATTTTCTATCCTGTCCTTTATATTTGTTTTCACTAAACTAGATTATGAATGCCTTCTCCATAAAAATACAACAACCAGTGAAAATACTTGCAAATCATACATCAGATAAAGATCTAGTAACCACGATATCCAGTAAGTAAATTACATCTAGAAAATTTTTACTTTAGAAAATTAATTTTTATTTGTAATGCTAACAGCAAGACACCCATGAAAAACACACATGGTATCAGAATATATAAGAACTCTTAAAACTCAACAGAAAAACCCAATTCGAGATAGCAAAAGACAAACATTTCTCCAAAGAAGATATACAAATGGCCAATAAAACATGAAAAGATGCTTAATATCATTAGTAATTAGAAAAATATAAAAATGGCAATACTACCTTGTCCTCACTTGTATAGATATAACTTAAAGACTAAAATATAACATGTTTTGAAGATCTGAAGAAATTTAACTCTCAAACATTGTTGCTGGGTATGTAAAATGGTTCAGCCACTATGAGAAAAGTTTGTTCCTCAAAAATCTCAAATATAGAATATGCTATGTAAGTTCTAAGAAGGAAGTTCATATCACTATAGGCCTACCTTAAGACACAAGAAAAGCCCCAAATAAACAATCTAACCATCCATCTAGGATCTAGAAAAAGAATGAACAAAAACCCAAGTAAACAGATGGAAGGAAATAGTTAAGATCAGAGTGGAAGTAAACAAAATAGAAATTTTTAGAAATACACAATGGATGCCGAAACCGGTTTGGCTCAGTGGATAGAGCGTCGGCCTGTGGACAGAAGGGTCCCGGGTTGGATTCTGGTCAAGGGCATGTATCCTGGGGTTGCTGGTACATCCCCAATGGGGGGCGTGCAGGAGGCAGCTGATCGATGTCTCTCTCATCAAAGTTTCTGGCTTTCTATTCCTCTCCCTTGCTCTCTGTACAAAATCAATAAAATATATTTTTAAAAATAAAAATAAAAAAAGAGAAATACACAATGGAAACAATCAATAAAACTAAAAGCTGGTCCTTTGAAAAGATAAAAATAGGCAAACCTTTACCAAAAACCATCAAGAAAAAATAGAAAGCCCAAATAAATAAAATCATAAATGAAAGAGAAAATGTTACAACTGACACAACGGAAATATAATCCTTTAAGAATACTATGGGCAATTCTATGCCAACAAATTCCACAATCCAAATAAATAGATAAATTTCTAGAATCATATAACTTTCCAAAGCTGAATGAACCATGGAGAAATACAAAATCTAAACAAACCAATTACTAGCGATAGAATGGTAGCAGTAATAAAAAAAATTAAAATAGAACACTCTCATAAAATAAAAGTCTAGGACCAGATGGCCTCACAGGTAAAGGCTACTAAGACTCAAAGAATTAATACCTGTCTCTGGCTTCCTTCCCTCTGCATAATGCTTTCAAGGTTCATCCACACTTTGCATGTACCAATTATTTCATTCCTTGTATAGCTGAATTAATATTTCTTTGTATGAATGCCACAATTTGTTTATTCATCTGTTGATGGACATTTCAGTTGTTTCCACTTTTTGGTCTACTATGGGTAATGCTGTTATGAACATTTTTGTACAAATTTTTGTGTGGTTTTATGTTTTTATTTTTTCTTGAGGATATACCTAGGAGTACAGCTGCTGGATCATAAGGTAACTATATATTTAAGATTGTGAGGAACTCACAATTGTTTTGTAGAAAACAATTTGTAGCAATTGTTTTCTACAAAAGCTATGCCAATTTACATTTCTCAGTTTAATATTAATTCACCTTCACTCTAACTTGTGCATTTAAAATCAATCAGTAGAAGATTTTTCTCTACCTTTCTTTTTTAGGATGCCTCCTAGATTTCAGAATTAGTGGGAGTGATAGCATGAAAAGGCAAAATAAATGTTACAGAAAAATAAAGTTGCAATACTTTCAAAAGTGATTCATAAATATAGAAATATGAATTAGAATAATGTTTATTGTATGCACACAATTGCAACAATTGATAATTTGGAAATCTTGGAAGTTGTCCTAGAAAATGACTATTACACTTTTAAATGGTTGGGAAATAACATTCTTGAGACTGGGAGATTAGCTGTTGAATGATAGAAGGCAGAGAGTTTGGTAAGCTTGAGAAGTAGTGGTGCAGGAGAAAAGCTAGAAATTTGATTGAGATCATGGGAAGCGAACAACAAGGAGAATGGAAGAACCATGGACACTTGGATAAATGGATTTAAAGTAGAAGCTTGGTTCCAATTTGTAGGACATTTAGAAATTCACAATATAGCTAAAGAAGACAAGTAGCAAGGCGAAAGCAGAGGTCAAATTGATTTAACAGCAGTTTTGAGGAATTACTACAGTCAGGCGGGACTGGAGTCTGCAAGCAAATAAAACCAGGCCAGGTGGGAGAGGCTAACACAGAGGCTTGGCAGTTGACATGCTTGGTTAAGAGAATGATTGATAAAACTCTGTACGTTGCTAAAAAGCTGCTTGGAAAATGTTTACAGTAGAATAAAAAAAATTGGATACTTGTGAAGACTGGTCTTTGGTTCTCTTTTGTGTCTTTTATATAGATTGATGAGAAAAGAAAAGAAAGTCAATTTAGATGATTAAAGAAACTCTCTCTTTACAGCCACCCAGACTGGATCTGTTGTCTCCAAACACATTTGGTGACAGGAATTACCTGGCAGCAACAGAAAATATCTTTGACTAAACAGAAGGTTTTTCAAAGACCATTCAGTCAAGCAAATGGCTACCTCATTAACCAGACTGGGAAAGAGTCCAAATGTTTACAAAATAACTGTATTCACCACCTACAGGCACATCCCAAACTTCGTTCATGGGCTTTTTCTCCCTTTCGCTGTATTAAAGCAGCCCACCATTGTCTTAGGTATCATTTTAGCACACTTTTGTTTTTTATTCCAGACAAAGCATGGCTGACAGTGATAAAGAAAATTATATATTCATTTTCCCCCACCAAAAACAAATAGATTTTTTTAAAAAGACATGTTGGGATACTACATGCTTTAATTGAGATTAGGAAATGATTCTAACCCGTTCATCTAAATGTGTTCACTTCATCCTTCCTTTAGCTATGTATGCAAGCTGAACCAGTCAGACTGCAGACTTATAATTACCACGTCTAATCTAATTCTAAAAATCCCTTAAATCCTTTTGGTAAGTAAATTATTTTAAGAAGCAACATTACTTTTATTTAGCCTCAGGTTGTCTCACTTTACAAAACAATTATTATCTGCGTTTAATTGGAAGAATATATATGGTTGCTTAATATTTTTTCAGCAATTAAGCACATTTAAAACAAGATCAGCCTTACGAAGAATGTTTTACTTGGGGTCCCTGGAGCTTCCACTTAAAACCAACCTTCTATTTTCTGTAACCACCCACCCTTGGGTTCTTAGTGATCTAAATTTCCTCTTTTCTTTTAAGATGTTGAGATCTCTTAAAATGATTTCCTTTTAAATCAAGATTCCTGACCTTACAATTCAGGTGATTCTATCCACCTCAACATCAAAAGGCACCCATCTGCCTTTCGTTTTAATTCTTTAGGACTTTGCTCTTGGGAAAGCACCTTAATATTCTTATATACTTACTTGTTATGCTTGGCTGTTTATCTTACCACCATACAATAAACATATACATTTATTAATATAAATGTATTTATATCAAAGCAAGGACCTTTTGTTGATAGTGTCTTGGTTCTAAGAAATAACCCTGAGCATAGAATGCCAAGCACTATAGCAGGCCACTCTGGAGATATCCTGAGCAATACATAGGCAACTGCCCATTCCAACTTTGCATCAGCCTGTCTTAGTCTAGAAAACAAATATACATGGGTAGCAAATCTTAGAAAAGCAAACCCTAAGACGCTAAGTCACAGAGCCTTTCATCACAGCATTAGGTCATTCTTGAGCCTCAGGATGACTGATGTGTTTAATTTAAACACGCCTGGATTTACAGGACATGTCCCTGAACTGGCAATAGGGTGAGTTAGTAAGATGGAGGAGATTTTAATGGAAAGCAGTTTTCTCTTTCAAACTTTCCTATGCAGATGTCTTCTAACTAACAACAACAAAAAGGTGTTTTAATTGCTGCCACATTGTATAATTTTATCCTGTTTTCTGAGTTTTCTCTAAGATACCAGTGAGGTAAAAAGCTGTGAGTTGTGAGTCTCATTGCATAAGACATTAGTTCTATAAGGAATAAAGCCTTTTACAGAAAATTCATTTCAAGTTTGTGGAACCCAGAGACACATGGATGAATTAAAATCCCATGATCTGTTAAACAATGTCAATTGGAGTAATGATGTTCATATTGGTGAGCTCAATGTTAGTCATTCTGTTTAAGAGAAAATACAGAGCAATTACTGAATTGTAGATACATGTTACAAATACAAATTTGTAATTTAGTAGTCCCTATATTGGGTAATAGAATAGCTGTTCCAGAGTTGTTAAACTCTAAAGCATTAAAATTTGGTGAATGTATGAAATGTAAATAATTTTGGTAAATGAAATGCCTTGGAATGATCTGGATGACTGGTTATTTTTACACATTAAGCATCTACCCTTCAGGGCGAAACACTGCTGTTTTGTGGATAGGAAAGTCAGCTCCCTGGACTTTACCAGTTAGATAAATAAGTATTGATAACAAAAGTGTCGTGACTAAAAATATAATTCTAGTGTATATTTAGTAGTATGAAGGAAAATTATAAGGCGCTTCCAGAGCATATCATGAGAGACCTTAATGCAGGCTGGAGGATCAGGAAAGATCTCTTCAAAGTGTTATCTGAGCAAGTTCTGAAAGATGGTTGGCAGCTACCGGGAGAGTTAAAACTTAAGAGAGCACTATGGAAAATGGACCCAAATAGGAAAAGTAGAGATATTGTATTTGAGACAGTGAAAGAAAATGACAATGACTGGAGAGTGCTGGACTAGGAGAATTGTGAAAGATAAGGATAAAAATGCAGGCAGAAAGCAAATCATGGAGGGCCTCCTTTAGGGTTTTGTTCTTTATCCAAAAAAAACACTGAAAAATGATTAAAATACCTTCATCAGGACAGGACATGAGCATCTATTCATGTTGACACCATCCTGGCTCCAGTATGGAGAAAGTATGGACATTGAACCAGAGTCAAGTAGCAAGATTAATTTAAAAGCTATTGTATTAATTCAGAAAAAGGGATTGTAGCTTCAACTTGAATAGCAAAGATAAACTTGGGAAGATGTAGACAGGCTTTAAAAATATTCAAGAGATAATGTGTATGGAATTTAGTGAAGAATGAATGAAAAAGATGTACATTTTTGAGAAAAACGTGAAGGTTTTTGTCTTATACATTGAGTGGCTGTGGTGTCACTTGCTGAAATAAAATAAAAAATAACTTGCTGATTATAGATTGGGAACAGAGTGGAAGAAAGCAATTGGGCTTCTCTCTGCTTTGTAGGTGGAATTCACTCCTGAACTCCTAGAAGGCAAAGTCCCTCTGGTTCAGTTTCTCCAGATAGTAATCTTCCTTCCTTTTTGGGGGGTGAAGGATGGGAGATGGGAAGAAATTACCTGGCTACAGATGGTTGTGGAGAAAATTGATGCATCTGCATATATAGACATTCTGCCAGTTCTTCTGTTTTCAAGACATCCTATACTCTTGCTTTCTTTGGTATTTGGTGCCTTCAATTTCAACCTATTGTGCATTTGGAAATAAAAACTATCTTCAGCTGTCTTACTTTGTTACTTTGGTTGCCTTTTTAAAATTAAATGTATTGGGGTGACATTGGTTAATAAAATATATAGGTTTCAAGTGTACAATTCTATGATACATCACCTATAATTTGCAGTGTGTCTCCACCACCCAAAGTCAAATATTTTTCTGTCACCATGTTTTTCACCCCCTTACTTACTGCCCCCTCCTCCCTTTAGTAACCACCATATTGTTGTATATTAATTTTTGTGCAATTGTTCAACTTGGTTTTTCATTTATTGCTCTCAGTTTTTATATCCCAAATATGAGTAAAATAATTTGGTTCTTTACTTTTTCACTTGACATTTCTCTTAGCATGATATTCTCAAGATCCATCCATATTAAAACAAAAGGCAGTATTTTCATCTTTTCCTATGGCTAAGTAACTTGCCATTGTATATATCTTCCACATCTTCTTTATCCAATCATCTATCAAAGGACACTTAAGTTGTTTCTATGTCTTGGCCACCAGGAATAATGCTGCAATTTTTAATCTTCTTTCAAGTGTCTAAAGTGTTATTGACATCACTGCACTAAATTAATCTTCTCTATTTAATGTTTTAAAAAATGAACAGCACTTACTTTGAACCAAGCATTGCTTTAAGTACTTTAGAAATATTAAACTATATTGTACCTCAAACAATCCTTTGCAATAGGTACCATTATTATCTCCATTACACAGTTGAGAAAACTGATGCTGAGAAATGATTAAATACATTGCCCAGGGCCATAAAGCTTATAAATGAAAATCCAGGATTAAAAAACAAATAAGTAAATTCCAAAACCCATATTTTTAACCACCACTCTAACAGACTCTAAGTGGACATAATTTAGCTACTCTAGAATTGCTAACGGGCACCCTCTTTTCACATGTTTAGACACCAAAAGAAATGGCAAACTCTGTAAGTCACTCATAACACCTTATGAGTTTTTCTTTTTTTTCTTTTTTTAATTTTTATTAATATTTTATACATATCTCCCCATTGCCCCCCCTCCCTCCCAGGCAAACCCCAAACCCCCAGTGTCTATGTTCATTGGTTATGCTTATATGCATGCATACAAGTCCTTTGATTGATCTCTTATCTACCTCACCTAACTTTAATCTTCCTGCTGTAATTTCACAGTCTGTTTGAAGCTTTACTGTCTCTGTATCTATCCTTTTGTTCATCAGTTTATAATGTTCTTTATTATCCCCCAATGAGTGCGATCATGTGATGCTTCTCCTTCATTGACTGGCTTATTTCACTAAGCATAAGGCTCTCCAGTTCCAACCAGGTTGCTGCAAATGGTAAGAATTCCTTCTTTTTAATGGCAGCATAGAATTCCATTGGGTAGATGTACCAAGTTTTCTGATCCACTCATCTGCTGACCGGCACCTAGGCTGTTTCCAAATTGTAGCTATTGTAAATTGTGCTGCTATGAACATAGGGGTGCATAAATCCTTTCTGATTGGTGTTTGTAATTTCTTAGGATAAATTCCTAAGAGTGGGATTACAGGGTCAAATGGGAGATCCATTTTTAGTTTTTTAAGAAAACTCCATACTGTTCTCCACAGTGGCTGCACCAGTCTGCATTCCCACCAACAGTGCACAAGGGTTCCTTTTTCTCCGCATCTTCGCCAACACTTGTCGTTTGTTGATTTGTTGATGATTGCCATTCTGACAGGTGTAAGATGGTATCACATTGTCGTTTTGATTTGCATCTCTCGGATGATTAATGACTTTGAACATGTTTTCATGTGTTTCTTGGCCTTCCTTCTGTCATCTTTTCAAAAGGTTCTATTTAGGTCCGTTGCCCATTTTTTTTATTGGATCCTTCATCTTCCTTTTATTAAGTTGTATAAGTTGGCTGTAGATTTTGGAGATTAAACCTTTATCAGTGATAACATTTGCAAATATGTTCTCCCATGCATTGATCTTTCTTGTTGTTTTGTTGATGGTTTCTTTTGCTGTGCAAAAGCTTTTTATTTTGATGTAGTCCCATTTGTTTAATTTTTCTTTAGCTTCCATTGCCTTTGGAGCAGTATCAGTGAAGAAGTTCTTTCTGCATATATCTGAGATTGTGCTGCCTGTGGATTCCTCTAGTATTTTTATGGTTTCCCTTCTAATGTTTAAGTCCTGTATCCATTTTGAGTTTATTTTTGTATTTGGTGTAAGTTGGTGGTCCAGTTTCATTTTTTGGCATGTATCTGTCCAATTTTCCCAACACCATTTATTGAAGAGGCTACCTTTGCTCCATTGAATGTTCATGCCTCCTTTGTCAAATATTAGTTGAGCATAGTGGTTTGGGTGGATATCTGGGTTCTCTATTCTATTCCATTGGTCTATACGTCTGTTCTTGTGCCAGTACCAGGCTGTTTTGAGAACAGTTGCTTTGTAATATAGCTTGAAATCTGGTATTGAGATCCCACCTACTTTATTCTTCTTTCTCAGAATTGCTGTAGCTATTCGTGGTCTTTTTTTGTTCCAGATGAATCTATGAAGAATTCTTTGTAGGTCTGTGAAATATGTCGTTGGTATTTTAATGGGTAGTGCATTGAATCTGCAGATTGCTTTGGGTAGTATGGACATTTTAATGATGTTGATTCTCCCAATCCATGAGCATGGTATGCTCTTCCATCTGTTAACATCTTCCTCTATCTCTTTTTCAGTGTCCTGTAGTTTTCTGCATAAAGGTCTTTTACCTCTTTAGTTAGATTTATTCCTAGGTATCTTACCCCTAATTTGTCCTTCATTGTTGGTCACCTTATTTGTGATTATTACCATCTTGAATACATTTCTACTCAGTGCCTTGTGTGCTGTACCTGGTCGTGTTGTAGTTTGTGCCTTTGAATCAACTTAGGAGAGAGAACTACATAACCAGACACCCGGAGAAGAAACACCATGGGCAGAAAAAGAAACAGCCCACATAAGACAGAAAGGCAGGTTTCACCAGAAAAAGAAGTAAACGAAATAGAACCAGAAATAAGCCTACCAGAGAAAAAGTTCAGAGAAATGATCATAATGTGGTTGAAAAGAATGGAAGACAAATTTGACAATATGAGTAAGAGTTTTTCTTTATTTAACCTTTATTGTTTATTCTATCTTGATTAATCAGAAATCTTGAAAGTTCTTTAAATATAGGCTACATTCATATTTAAAGTCTTATGGTGCTACATATAGATATTAGTCAACATGTCAAATTGCATTAAAAAAATGAGAAATACTTGAATATGTTTCTGACCCTAAGAATTAGCTCTAATACACAGAAACAAACAGAGAAGCAGCCAGAATGCAGAGATAAAGTAATATGTCACTAATAAAGAATATAAGAAATCTCCAATAAAAGAATAAAATGAGATGGAAGCAAGCAAACTACTGGATACAGAGTACAAAACAATGGTTATAAGGATGCTCAATGTGAAATTCAATGTTCTTAGAGAAAATGTCAAGGAACTTAATTAGAGTTTCAAGGAAATTAGAACATCAAAGACATGAATAAAGACCATTCAGAAATGAAGGATACACTAGCTTAAATAAAGAATAATTTATAGGGAATCAATAGTAAAATAGAGAATGCTGATAATCAAATCAGTGATTTGGAATATGGGGAAGCAAAAAACATCCAATCAAAAGCACACAAAGAAAAAAGAATCCAAAAATATGAAGAGAGTGCAAGGAGCATCTGGGACAACTTCAAGCATACCAATATTTGCATCAAGGGTGTGCCAGAAGGAGAAGAGAGAGAGCAAAAAATTAAAAACTTATTTGAAGAAATAATGACAGAAAACTTTCCCTACTTGATAAAAGAAATAGACTTACAAGTCTAGGAAGCACAGAGAGTCTCAAACAAGAGGAATCCAAAAAGGCCCACACCAAACACATCATAATTAAAATGCCAATGGTTAAAGACAAAGAAAGAATCTAAAAAAACAGTAAGAGAAAAGCAGCTAGTTACCTAAATTGGAGCTCCCATATGACTGTCAGCTAATTTCTCAACAAAAACTTTGCAGGTCATAAGGTACTGGAAAGAAATATTCAAAGTGATAAATAGCAAGGACCTATAACCAAAATTACTTTACCCAACAAAGCTATTATTTAGAATTAAAGGTCAGATAAACTGATTCACAGATAAGAAAAAGCTAAATGAATTCAACACCAAAGCAGTATTACTTTAAATGTTGAAGGGTTGCCCTAGGTAGTTTGGCTCAGTGAATAGAGCATCAGCTTGCAGACTGAAGGGTCTCAGGTTTGATTCTGGCCATGGTTATGGGCTCGATCCCCAGTAGAGGTTGTGCAGGAGGCAGCCGATCAATGAGTCTCTCTCATCATTGATGTTTCTATTTCTCTATCCCTCTCTCTTTCTCTCTGAAATCAATGAAGATATATATTAAAAAATAAATAAATAAATAAATAAATAAATAAATAAATAAATGGTCTTCTTTAAGAAGAAAAAAATAAGATAAACAAAATGAACAATGGCAATTGATATATATCTATCAACAACTGAATTGAAAATTCAAAATAAGAAATATAATGAACAAAATAAACTTATGAATAAAATAGAACCAAGGCATGGAAACAGGGAATAAATTCACAAATATCAGAGGAAAGGAAACAGGGGAACCAGAAGAGATTAACTATAGAATTTATATACATACTAGAGGCTCAGTGCATGAATTTATGCACAGGTGGGATCCCTCAGCCAGGCTGGCTATCAGGGCTGTCTCGCCCAGTCCTGATTAGGGCCAATTGTGGCCAGCTGGCTAGCCAGCTGGGGGCAGGGGAGGGAAAGAGAGGGACTGCAGGAGGTTGGACAGACCTAGGAAGTTGGTTGAGCACTGCCCCTGGTGGCCAGTTTACATAATAGCAACCAGTCAAATGGTTGTTCAGTCAACCAGTTGTAATGGTCACTTAGGCTTTTATATATATAGATATGCATTACCCATGATCACAGACAATAGGGTGGTGAAGGCCTAGGGCAGAGTAGGAACTGGGTGAAAGAGGTCAATGAGGAGGGAAGGGAAAAGGTAAGGACATCTATAATACTCTTAACAATCAAGATATTTTTTAAAAATAGAGTGCCCCCTTTTAATTCTAATTACTATTTCTCAGACTGCATATCTTCTACTTTTCTGAACATTGCCAACTTGTTTTTACAAAATACTTGTACCAATTTATTTTGCAATCAGATGCTATGAAACATTTTTGGAAACATATTTTCCTCTGAAACATTTCTAAAATACAAAATATTGGGTTTGGGAAAGATATAAATCGTCAATAACAATAATAAATTAACACCATATATTTTCAACCTGGTTTAAGATGAGAGCATCAGAATACCTTGGAAGCCCATGTGTTTCTTCTAAAGCTACCCTTCTTCCTCACTGTTCTTTCCACAGAAGTAATCACAATTTTGATATTTTTATTCATCACTCCTTTTCTTTTCATGCCACAGATAAGCACATATCTAAATATGAGGTTGTTTCTTACATTTTCATAGATTTTTAAAGTTTACACACATGGAATCATAATTCTATAACTTCGATGTTTTGTTTTTGTTCAACCTCATGATTTTTGCTCATCATTATCGTTTTGAATTTTATTACTACTCATGCAGACAACTGTCATTCACAAATAATTTCAAACCCTTTGTATTATGGTCTCCAGAATACTAGTAAAATATAAATGTGACTATATTTATCATGTCATCTATATACAAATCTAAAATCTGTAAAACATGACTCCAACTAAAAATAAAACAAAAATGCTGATAATAGACTAAAATAGGTCTTCAGTGGTCCCTTAGTTAAATCCTGGGATATTACAAGTAAGTTGTTAAAATCAAAAGCAACTGAATGACCAATGTAGTTTCTAAACCATCCTAATTTAATTTCATAATCCAAGACTGAAATTTTCCAATTCTTAATTGTGATTCTTTCCAATCATCAAGTTTCCCCCTCTATTATCACCTCACGGTAAAAACTATCTTTTGCATCTTTTCCTGTCGCTCTTTTTGAGCGAGACCACAGGATCATGCTATACACAAAGCAGAGTAAAACTTAAATATTTCAATATATTTGGAGTTATGTTTCATTTAAGTCTGACTCATTTTAGCTGGCAAAACACCTTAATTTTATTTGATTATTTCAAAAAATTAGAGGGAAAAGGCATTTAGGTCAAGAATGTACTTGGATTCATCTTCTGTGGAAATGTATGACCTAAATATATGCCTTATCCTTGAATGTCATGAGTGTATTCATCACTTAGCAGTGCCTTTATGGATGATAGATACAAGAATCTCAGGAGGCAAATGGCTCTTTGGGGATAGCAGTTTTCAAGATATGCTACCATTAACAGACAAAGTACATCAAAGGAGGAAAGAAAATTGATATGTTTATGATCTCTCAGAGGTGGAAGAAAATAACTTGGTAATGATAGTGTAATAAGGTATTAGTCTGAGCACTTTAATCACACAGTCCCCACTGTTAGGGTCATCAAAGAAGGAACACACAAGGCTGAAAGTGGTAAAGAATTATAAATGTACTAAGTCATCTGGAAACCAGATGAGCTGAGCCCCAAAAAAGATACCAGCGGGCCAGAGTAGGGGAAGTGGGATACTTAAGGTCAAAGCAACAGGTTGGACCAGGTGCAGGCTGGAGGTCAGATATAGTGTATATGTGGTCCACTAAAGACTGGGTGAGGTGGTTTACTGGAAATTGGGTAAGGTAATTTACTGGAAACTGAAAGCTATTAATCATGTCTTAGGAAACCTGCAATGAGAATAGGAAAACTACCTAAGAGGGGCATAATGGGGTGCTGGGTCTCTTCTATAGCTACTTCCTGCTAAAGGGGATATGTTTTTCTTCAAAGCCAAAAATCCTTGTTGTCTATCACAGGGATGATGAGGCCTGGGCACAAAAGGAGGTTGCAATGGTGTCTAGGAGTGGTATTTTCTGAGTACACTTGTAACCTGGTGAAGACAAACTTTTATACATTTTAGTATTATTGGGGTGAAAGCTAGAACAATAAGAATTATGATAAATGGTCTGGTGGAAGGAAAGAGACATTAGTTTGAAGGGTTGTAGTATCATATACCCAAATGAGGTTTATTCTCTTCATTTGTTTGCAGTTTTGCAGTAAAGAAAGTTGTTCTTTGGGAAGATGGTGGTGAGAAGGAGCTGAGGTGAGAGCAGTTTTTAGAGGGTTAAGGGGGATGAGAATGCTAGCCTTGGGATCTAAAGGTTCAGTGAGGAGTTCCTTCGCCTTATCACAGAGGGGCTTTGCAAGTAGACTCAAGTTGGAAACACAGAGACAAAAGTACCCAGTGAGCCTCAGAAAGGAGAGTATTTATTGTCTAGAGGAGGGGACAGTCATGGAGAAGACAAGGTGTAATGGTCTAAGCCAGTGGTTGGCAAAATCATTAGTCAACAGAGCCAAATATCAACAGTATAACATTTGAAATTTCTTTTGAGAGCCAAATTTTTTAAACTTAAACTTCTCCTAACGCCACTTCTTCAAAATAGACTCGCCCAGGCTGTGATATTTTATGGAAGAGCCACACACAAGGGGCCAAAGAGCCACATGTGGCTCACGAGCTGCAGTTTGCCAACCACTGGTCTACGGCAATGGTTCTACTTGGTGGGGTGAGAATGAATCCGAGGTAGGTGACTATGGTTCAGGATAACTTGCTTTATGAGGAGATGCTCGGTAGGTAGTGTAGAACGAGTAAAGAGTGGAGAAAGGTGGTAATTAGTAAGATACAGTGTAGAGGTGAAATGGCTAATGGCTGTGAGACTAATCCATAATAGAGACTAAGGAGGGGACAAGAGTTCCATAGAATTCAGGGAGGGTGGAATGCATGGCCCTGCTGGCAATTAAAAAGGAGATCAGCTTAGCTTACCCAAGGCTCTGTCCTGATGATGTAAGTCTGTGTGGGCCTTGTCAGGGCCTGGGCAGCTTCAGACTTTGGTGGCCAGTCCCAGGAGGTCTGAGAGTTCTAAACCAGATCCAGAGGGCAGCCTGAGGAAGGAGAGGTCCCTGATCTGGTATCCTCCTTGGTTGGTTTGGAAGGGCCTCATAAGGGAAGGAGGCCTAATCAAGGTTGGACTGGCTGAGGTCTGACTCAGAGGGGTCAGACTACAGTCTGATTTCCAATAGCCTTCCCTTCCACACCTTGGGCAGGGCCCTGGCAAGTGTTTTGGGTTTGAGCAGGACTTGGCTCAGTGTCTTCCTTGTTGCACTGAAGCATAGGCCCAGATGAGGCTTAGACCCTGACCTACCCTTGTTTGGAGTACAGCACTTCGTTTGGGGTTCATGAGTGGTGGCTGGGAACCAAAAGGCCTCCTTCTAGATTTCAGCCTTGGCCTGATCTCACCTTAATTTTTTGGATTTGAGTCTCCTTGTTTCTATTAGTCAAGTTAAATTAGGTGTTTTTTTAGGGGTTAGTGGACCAGTGTCTATTTTTAAAAATTTATGGCATAAGTTGGGCTGACTAGGATATAAAATGAGTGTTCATAAGAAGGGTTCCCGCTGAGGAGGTGGGCCTAAGATGGTGAATTTCTGTCAAGCCTCTGTGAGGCAGGAGAGGAAGAGAGCAGGGTTTTTGTCAGGGCTCTGAGTGATTTCAGTAATGAAGTTTGCCAAGTTGACCATCTTATAGGCAAATCTTTTTTACTTGTTTTATTTACTAGTATTTTAATATATTTTTTTATTTTGATAGTATTACAGATATGGGCAAGCCTTTTTTAGTCCAGCAATGATACAGGTGATCATATGGCTACAGAGTTGATATCCTGGAGAATTAACCAAACAGTCCCATTTTGGGTCAGTTCTGGGGACTGCATCAGTGCCAACTAGATTGGACATGGCATGTTATTATGGAGGACATTGGCATATTCATGAGCTGCTAGCCAAACACACTCCTTCTCCTCTGGGGTGAGAGAATAGGACAGGATGTCACAGATGTTGTACCAGGTCAGGTCATAGGACTGGGTCAGATCTTCAAATTCATTAGTAAAGATGGTTGGGTCAGTGGAAAAAGGCCCAAGATGCTTCTCAATCTGTGCAAGGTCAGACATGGAAAATAGGATATGTACCCAGACAATATCCTCAGCCTTGGCTGCCTCTCAGAGGGGAAAGATGGGGGCTGGAGGCTGGGTTGAATAAGAGGGATTTCAGTGAAGAGGTCAGAGGTAGGGAAGAAGAGGTGAAGTTCAAAGACAGGGAGGAAGTTGAATGAGGGACATAAGGAGGTGAGTTGAAGGGACCCAGAGGGGAACAAAAAATTGAGTGATCAGAAGGGTAAAAGAGAGGGTCAGAGGGACCTAATGTGTTGGGAAAAGATGGATCAGAAGCCTCAGTTTGTAAAGGTCTGGGGTTGGTAGAAAGGGGCTTTGAGTGAAGAACTATGATTTTATAAGTAGAGAAAGTTTGACACAGAGATTGCAGAGTGTAAAGAAGGCCTGGACTTAGAGGATCTCTTACCATTTCTCATTGTGGTGACAGAAATTGTCTAGTCCCTGAGAATGTTAAAATGGAAAATTGCATTCTAAGGCTAATAAGAATCATTGTCTAATTTATATTGTGGCCAGGCAGTATTACAATAAAAATAAGGCATTTTGGCTGAACCTCTTGTGGAAAGACTGAGTGTGTTAAGATTACAGAAGAGACATCATAGAGGAATGTTTTTTGGTGGGTACAGAAAAAGAATTTCCCATAGTGTAAATTAGGGAGAGGAAATAAGTAACAAAGAGATACCTGGAAAGCCAGACTAAAGGGAGGGTGTTCCCACATCTAGTCAGGCTCTAGAGGGAGGAGATAGTCTGATCCATGCAGTCATCCCCAAAATGAGGAAGATTGTGGAACCTGGTCCTGGAGCCAAGGCTGGACTAGAAGGGATTTGTGTCCTAGTGCTAGGTCTTTCTCTGAGATGGAAAAATGGCAAATCAGAAATCCAGAAGGCTGATCTAATTCTTACTTACTGGAGATGAAATGAGCTGGTGTTGAATGCAGGGTCAGCAATGAGAAGGAGAGGTCCGTGATTCAGTGTCCTCCTTGGTTGGTTTGGGAGGGCCTCATAAGGGAAAGAGGCAGAATTGAGGTAAGCAATCACGTCACCTGAGTAGGATTTGGAGGTAAGCCCAGGACTAGCTGTTGCTGCCTACAACTCTCCAAGTAGTAGGTTTGGAGTGACCAAAGCCCAGGTAATGGCTCCCCTTCCCGGGTTTCAGCACCAAATGTTAGGGTCACTGAAGGAGGAATGCAGAAGGCCAAAAGTATTAAAGATTTATAAATTTATTGGGTCATCTGGAAACCAGGTAGGCTGAGCCCCAAAATAGAGCCAGCAGGCCAGAGTAGGGAAAGTGGAATATTTTTTTCTCCTGCGAAGGTCAAAGTAACCTTGATGGACCAGGTGCAGGCTGGAGGCCAGATGTAGGGTATAGGCTGTCCACTAAAAACTGGGTGAGGTGATTTATTGGAAACTAGGTATGGCAGTTTACTGGAAACTGAAAACTATTCATAATGTCTTAGGAAACCTGTAATGAGAATAATAGGAAAATCACCAGGTGGGGTATAATGGAGGGCAGGGGAAAGCTAGAGAATATGCCTAACAACAGCCAATTGAAGAATAAGTACAAAACTGATAATTATATGCATAACTGGCATAGGATGTTATTAAACCTGGCATTTTAACAGTGTGTTTTCCATTCCACAGAAAAGTGCTTATAAATGAAGAGATGTGAGACTTCTCATCAAGCTAAATAAAGTGAGACAAGAATTAGATGACTAATTTTACATATTTAGGAAAATGACATGACAGAAAGCATTTCAAATCTGTGTGACATGAAAGGAAACAACTATTTTTTATGGTGTTAAGTGGTTCCTTCATTCATAGCAGAGAGGAATTTTCTAATTAATTTGCAGCCTAAAATTAACTTCTCAAACTATGACCAGGAACAGACAGCATGGTACCCATTCAGACAGCACCTGCTACCACTAAAGGGATATAAAAAAAATTGATTTTTGCTTACAGGATAGTATGCACTTCAATACTTATTATGTGGAGATAAACTGTAATTAATCATATGCTATCTCAACAACTTTGTACTGCTTCACCAAAAATCAAATTATCTGTTCCACAGCTCTTCTCTTCCCCTTCTTTTTCCATTGAACATACATAGTTTTTACATTCACCTAATTAATGTATTTCCTTCTATGTGCCAATAAGGTGCTAGATATCACTGGACATCAGAGACAGGTCATAAGGAAAGCAAATATAATCCTGAAATTAAATAGATATCACATGGGAAAATTTGCCCATGTAATTTGCCCATGGAGAAAAAAAACTATGTATTTTTGGAAGGAAATAAACCTAGAAACAGTTGAGATATAACTAAGCTGGTATTGCATTTATTATTTTCTTCAGCCTGTGTCTTATTCTCCTGCCAGATCAGGAGGAATAAATCAATTCAATATCAGTTTCTGTAGTGCAAAAAAAAATTGATTCAATTTGAAGGTAAGGATGGGGACTTTGTTTACCACTGTATCCCCAGTGCATAGCACAGCAGTTGGTACACAGTAGATGTTTAAAAATCTCTGTTAAATGAAACACTTCCAGAATAATGGAGTAAGGACCTCCAAAAATCAACCTTTCTAAAAAAGCTATGAGAAAACTGGAAAAATTTGTCAAAATCAATTTTTCAAATCTATTGAAATTATCTAAGGGCTTATAACAATCCCAGGAGTGCTTACTCAAGGAAAATGCCTGAATCACTGTAAGAACACATTTTATAGAGTTTTAAATTGCCCTGTTTTTATAGAACCTCAAAAGGCTGCCTCCTTGGGATGATAGTAGGTGAAAAAACATCATTTTAGCAGCAAGTGAAGGGAGGCAGAATAGACTGACAGCCCTTCCTCCAAAAAATCTCACCTGCAGAAAACTGCCATTATTTGACCTGAGAACTCGTTGTAAAAGCCCCACTCACAGGGCTTGTCTTTATTTGACCTAACTCAGGACTTATTTAGTGAGAAAAGTCCACTCCCCAAGGCTTTGGTGGAAGATAATCAATTGTAATTGTTTCACATCTGAGTTGCCTGAGGCAGCAAAACCAATTGGGACAAACAAGATGTTGAGGGAAGCAGGGGGAGGGCAGGATTAAAAGTAATATTTGGAAAGTGAGATATCTAACCTAGAATGTAGAAGGACAATGCACATGCCCAGGAAAGTCCTGAAAAGGCTGTAATTTCTGATCACCAACTGACACTGAGGTTCTGTGCAAGCAAGAATCGCAAGCTAAGGTCGAGTTGACCAGTGCTCCTGGCTTCAGAGTTTTCTAATCTCTCATAGTTCTAAGGGATGGTACTGGCTCAGGCTTCATCTCCTTACTAATGAAACAGCTTTCTGCTGACTACAGCAAAAATGCAAGTTGGAATTTAATATCTACCCCATCCCACTATCATCTGTAGTAGCTGCAGAATCCTACAGCTCCACCTTAACTGAGCACACCATCATGGAACACTTGACTGTGCCTTCATGTGAGTCAATGAGGTCATGTATAGTATCTGCCACTGCAACCTGGACATTACGCACCCTACTTATACAAATCAGAACTAGTTCATTGGCCAGATGATGCCCTCAATGTGAACCTCATGGAATTCCAAATCAACCTGATATCCTATACCCACATCCAAAACAGAAATAAAGAGTGGAAAAATCCAAGAGAGATCATCGATCTAGAAGTTAATCACCCTATAGCAGTGGTCGGCAAACTCATTAGTCAACAGAACCAAATTATCAACAGTACAATGATTGAAATTTCTTTTGAGAGCCAAATTTTTTAAACTTAAACTTCTTCTAATGCCACTTCTTCAAAACAGACTTACCAGGCCATGGCATTTTGTGGAAGAGCCACACTCAAGGGGCCAAAGAGCTGCATGTGACTCACAAGCCACAGTTTGCCAACCACTGTCTATAGGATGTCAAAACTTACTATGAAATTGCAGTAATCAAGACAGTGCAGTATTGGTATATGGATAGATATTTAGAGGAACAGAATAGAATTTAGCTTCCAAAAACCTTCATTATAATCAACAAGGTTGCCAAGTCAATTATCTTTACATATAAAGAGGTAATATGCAAATTAGGCTGGGACTCCATAAGGGGTCACAACTAGATAGGAGGAGGTTGCACACACAGGTAAGGTTCAGAGCAGAGATGAGACAGAGGCAGGGGGACCAGTGCTGCATAGTGCTGGGCTCCTGGCAGCCATGAGTTCAGGCAGCTGCAAGGCCTGGGGCTCAGGCAGCCATGAGCCCTGGAAACTGCAAGGCCCAGGACTCAGGCCTTGCAGCCCCTGTGGCTGGCAGTGGCAGCAGCAGTAGCAGTGGGATATGAGGGTGGCACCTTCCCTGATCAGCTCAGTCATCTTCCACAGAGGGAAAACAGTGGCCATCAATAGGACATCCCCGGAGGGCTCCAGAACTATGAGAAAGAGCAGGCTGGGCTAAGGAGTCCCCCCTCCAGTGCACAAATTTTCGTGCACTGGGCCTCTAGTATAGAATAATAGTTTTTCAACAAATAGTGTTGGCACAAGGGAATAATCACATGTAATAGAATGAAGCTAGACCCCCAAACTCACACCATGTAAATGTTAACTCAAAATGGTTCATAGACCTAAATGTAGGAACTAAAATTGTGAAACTCTCAGAAAAAATCATAGGAAGCTGTCTTTGTGACAGTGGGTAATTTTTAGAGACTCCTTTATTTTCATCTTGTTATATTTGCAGTTATTTACCCAAGACATCAAGCTAAATAGTGATACAATAAAAACTCCAAAGCTTAAGATTTTTAAGTCAGACCACATTGCCTTCAAAGAGAACAACAACAAAAAGGCAAAAGACATCAACTTTCATTATTAAAGCATTCCTAAAATTATCACTGTTCAAATATAAATCACTATTGTTTAATTTTGTAAGAAAAGTTTATCATTGTTTATAGTTATCTTCAACATTTTGATATGAAAATTGATTTCATCTCTACTGTTTTTTTCCTCTGCACATTTTTGTCTTCTACTATGCTAAATTTCTGAACATCCCTTCTTTATGCCATGCTAATAGCTCTACATATATGATTCTCTGCCTAGATTTGCCCCGTCTCTTTCAACTGCAGAAATAGGATTTAATCTTCTTGATGTAGCTTTTGGGTTAACTCTCTGTGAAGTACATACTCTTCATTAATCAGCTGGTCACACCGTACTGTCTATTTCCACAGTACTTTCTGACACTCTGGCACTGAATTTCCACTGTATTAGAATTCCCTATTAAAATGTCTGCTCTACTAGACAGTGAGCATTTGGAAAGCATAGTCTGTGGCTTATAATGCTTTTTTTTTTTTTTTACTTGTTAGTGCCCAGTATATAGTAGCTATATAATAACCTTTTGCTGAAAAAAAAATCATCTCATATTTACTGAATTTAGTAAAATAACTGCAGCATTTTTAATAGTTATTTCCCAAAGTATGGCTATCTCAGATTGTATGCATTAGAGGTGTAGGCAAAAGCAAAGAGTTTCTTACACAGCCACATGAATAGAACATTGTTTGCTAAATTATAAGAATATATCCAACTGGTGTGGCTCAGTGGTTGAGCACTGACTTACGAACAACAAGGTCATGTTTGATTCCCTGTCAGGGCATATAATCAGGGTTGCAGGCTCGATCCTCAGTGGGGGGCAGAAGGCAGCCAATCAATAATTTTCTTTTATCATTGACTAGAGACCCAGTGCACAAAATTCGTGCATGGGGTGTGTGTCCCTCAGCCCAATCTGCACCCTCTTCAATCTGGGATCCCTCGAGGGATGTCCAACTGCCCTACTGGGATTGGGACTCAACAGGCAGTCGGACATCCCTCTCACAATCCAGGACTGTTGACTCCCAACTGCTTGCCTGCTTGCCTTCCTGATTGCCCCTAACTGCTTCTGCCTGCCAGCCTGATCACCCCCTAACCATTCCCCTGCCAGCCTGATTGATGCCTAACTGCTCCCCTGCTAGCCTGATTGCCTCTAACTGCCCTCCCCTGCCAGCCTGATTGCCCCCAACTGCCTTTCCTTGCAGGCCTGGTCCCCCGCAACTGCCCTCTCCTACCAATCCAGTCACCCCTAACTTCCCTCCCCTGCCAGCCTCATTACCCCTAAATGCTCTCCCCTGCTGGTCTGGTCCCCCCGCAACTGCCCTCCCTTGCAGGCCTGGGTCCCCCCAAACTGCCCTCCCCTGCTGGTCTGCCTCCCCCAACTGCCCTCTCCTGCAGGCCTGATCCCTCCCAATTGCCCTCCCCTGCAGATCTGGTCCATCCCAACGGCTCTCCCCTGTGAGCCTGATCATCTCCAACTGCTGTCCCCTGCTGGCCATCTTGTAGCTTTGACCACATGGGAGCATCTTGTGTGTTGGAGTGGCAGTCAATTTGCATATTACTCTTTTATTAAATAGGAAATTTCCATCTTTCTCCCTCTCTCTTCCTCTCTGAAATCAAGAAATATTTTAAAAGAATTCATATATATGTTTATCTTACATTTAATGACAACTTATAATAAAGACTTTGCCTCTGAACACTAAATATTTTCAATTATTTTATCCTAGAATTTCTATAAACATACATTTTAAAAATTAAAACAATGAACATATTTTTTTAGCTATCATAAGGAATAAAATTTTGATATATATACATATAGTAAAGTGTGGATAGACCTGGAGAACATTACTTTTAGTGAAATAAGCTTATCATAGAAGAATAAATATTGTTTGATTCCATTTATATGATGTACTTACAGCATAAAAATTCATAGAAATAGAAAGTAAAATGCAGGTTACCAGAGGCTGAGGAAAAGTGGGAGGGGAGTTATTATATAACAAGTACAGACTTTTCACTGGAAATTATGAAAATCTTTTGGACATAAATAGTGGTGAAGGTTACTCAGATTTGTGAATGTACTTAATGCCACTGAACTCTACACTTACAAATAGTAAAAATATGATGTTATGTATATTTGACCACAATAATGAAAGGAAGAATATGACAAAATTAAACAATTTAGATGAATAAAAATAAGTTAAAATTTCACTTATAATCCCTTCCTAAAGATAACTCCAGAAACATTCTGATAAAAAAAAAATTGTGTACTTTTATAGGTTTAGTAACAAATAGAAAGACACAATATATGAATTTTTATTAAAGAATAAACATATTTTCATGTTATTAACAAATTTAAGGCTAAAAATGATATTCAGATAGGCTGAGAGGATTTGGTATTAGCATACCCGTACTATAAGAAATGTTTTAAAAAGTTCTTTGGGTGGAAGTGAAAGAAATGATGGAAATTTTAATCTATACAAAAGAATAAAGAGTGTCAGAAAAAGTTAATGTGTGGATAATTATTAAAGGCTTTTCTTCCCATTTTTAATGTCCTTTCAATTAAAGAACTTAATTTGAATATATAAAACCACAAATACTTAAACATGTTATCCCATCAAATATATTTTCTATGGAGTTTTTTATATTTAACCTTTTATTTGTCATTATGTGTTAAAAATATGAGAAGCCTATTGGTAAGTTTAAACACTTTATGGAATGTTTTTTTCAATCAGGATGAATTTTAAGAGGAAATTGAAAAAATGTCTCAAATCCATTCCGTTAAAAGCAAAACTCACCTAAGCATTTTGCACATACAATTTTGTGACAATGTTGTATTTTAAAATCTTAAAACTTGCAAAATAAATGTTCTGTTTCTTAAAAATGATGAGCTTAAGTTTCCTTTACAGAAACACAAAAATGTGTGGAAACACACACACCCCCACACACACACACAGGCACACATTTTCAGCTTGAATTATAAGAGAATGTGAGATTCCAGGTAAAAAGAAGGGCAAAGAGATTTTAAGTTGGAAGAGTCTAGAAAGATCCCTGCCTGACAACAAAGAATGAACTTTTTTAAATTATAGGTAATTTTCTCCTTCCTCATGGTAGAGACCAGATGGCTCTGTGAGGTAGAGTGTATTAAACCAGCACACGTGGGAGAAGTTGCCAAAGACATCCAACTGGAACTAAATGGGATATTGTTGCACTATACAACAGAATTCAGTTCCCTCCTCACTGTTTCAGCCAAAACATCCCTGTTAATTTACTTCTGTAACAGAGGCTGGCAAGCTGCCCTGGTAGTGATAGAATGCTACTAGTAAATTTTCTTGCTTTCAATGCTATTTGACAGGTCTGGGGTTCTTTATACTTTGATTCCAATATTGATTCAAGTTATCAATCACACATTCTTTGATTGAAAAATGAAGACTTTGTAACTTCATTTCTTTGTCTTACTGTGAAGAGGGTGGCAAGGTTTACACAGCTTATAGTTTGTAAAAGAATAAACTTCACTCCTAGTATTCAGCCACAAAGAAAGTGTGATTAACATGAACCAAAATAAACAAAATTCTTATGCTAATGTCCAATCATGTCAAAATGTTTGCATCCACTGTGTATTATTTTTTTCAAAAGAATGAGCTCAGCCTGGCCAGTGTGGTTCAGTGGCTGTGCATCAACCCATGTACCAAGAGGACACCAGTTCAATTCCCCATCAGTCAGGGCACAATAGTTTCAAGTTTCAGCCTGCTACCCCACTAGGGGGTGTGCAGTTGGTCCATGTTCTTTCTCATTGATGTTTCTATCTCTCTTCCTCTCCCTCCACTCTATCATCAATGAGAGAAAGAGAGAGAGAGAGAGAGAGGAAGGAAGGAAGGAAGGAAGGAAGGAAGGAAGGAAGGAAGGAAGGAAGGAAGGAAGGGCCCAAAAATGAGTCCCTTGAGCCTCTATTTATCTATGTTATTCCATTATCTGCCCTCAATTAAAACCTAAAATTCCCCACCTAAAATTTGTTGACCCAAGGATCATACTGATAACTATTTCTTCAAAGACTGGGACTTGGATACTATTCTAGAATCTCCTGGCAAGTAACCAAGCAATTGAAGCCACTGGCCTTTACTCATATAAATTAAGAAGGAATCATACACTTAAATGATACATTTTAAAAATGCATTCCATTCTATGGATATTTGAAAGCTGATATTTGACCTGTTACAATTTCAACTATTTCACCAAAAAATAAGAAAACAGTCTTGGGCTTCTATTAGTATCCAAATGAAAAGATACAAAGATCCCTTACATCCTGTCTAATAAAAGAGTAATATGCACATTGACCATCACTCCAACACACAAGATGGCTGCCCTCATGTAGTCAAAGATGGCCACCACAAGATGGCCAGCAAGGGAGGGCAGTTGGGAAGGACCAGACCTGCAAGGGAGAGCATTTGGGGGCAATCAAGCCTTCAGGGGAGGGCAGTTAGGGGTGACCAGGCCAACAAAGTTGGGGAGTTGGGGGTGACTGGGCCAGCAGGGAAGGGCAGTTGGGGGGGTCCCAGGTCTGCGGGGGAAACCACTGGGGGGGGGGGAAACTAGGCCTGCAGGGGAGGGCAGTTGGGGGTGACCAGGCTGACAGAGAAGCAGTTAGGCATCAATTAGGCTGGCAGGGAGCAGTTAGAGGATGATCAGACAGGAAAGCGAGCAGTTAGAAGCCAGAAGTCCTGGACTGTGTAGGCTGAACTGAGAAACACACATACCCCAGGCACAAATTTCGTGCACCATGCCTCTAGTTTCAAGATAATTGAGAAACAAAAGATTATCCTTGATGTCTAAAAGTTATTTTCCTTAGAATTTAGAAGGGGGGGGTGTTTCTACCAGATATGTAATTTAGAATATATTTTATACCCCTACTTGTAAATATCTGTGTCATGCGATATAAGATTCAGTGATACAAACAAATGGCTAAAAAGGAATCAAGAAATAAGAAAACTAACTTCTTATTATCAAAATGGGAAAATGGCAAATAAATAATAGTATGAAAAGGAGGAAAAATAGCATGTTTCATACCAGATTGCTAATTAGACTGTAATATGTCATTGTCATCATCTGCACTAGGATTCTATACTCTTGCTATCTCTGCTGTATCTCCACAGGATTATGATTAATATAATAGTTACATCTATTTCTTGTTTTATCAAGTTAGCATATCTTGACTTTCTACAAATTGAATTTAAGTCAAACTCCCCAAGATTCCCCCCAATTTTTCTCTTCTCTATCCACCATGAAATTTCATCATCTATAAGAGATGTTATAGATAACAAAAAGATTGTTTCTATATTTTTATGAATTATAAAACTGCTTTTTCGATAATTTGACTTACAATATTTGAAAAATTATCAACAGTTATTTTAGTTATAGTGTAATTGAACACAGAGAGAAATTAAAGTTTGAGTCAATCAGGGAACTTACTAGTATATGCATACTAGAGGCACAATACACAAAATTTGCACACTCGGGGGAGGGAGGGTCCCTTAGCCCAACCTGCACCTTCTCATAGTCTGGGAGCCCTTGGGAGATGTCTGACTGATGGCTTAGGCCCAATCCCCAGGCGTAAGCCATCAGTCAGACATCCTTAGAACTGTTGCAGAGGCAGGGGAGACTCCCGCCACCACCACTGGGCTTGCCATCCACAAACCCAGCTTCTGGCTGAGCGGTGCTCCCCCTGTGGGAGTGCACTGACCATCAGAAGGCAGTTCCCCGCATTGAGTGTCTGCCCCTTGGTGGTCAGTACATACCACAGCAACCAGCTGTTCTGCCGTTTGGTCGATTTGCATATTAGCCTTTTATGCCTGTGGGGTCAGGCCAAAACTGGCTCTCCGATAGCCCCTAAAAGGTCCCAGACTGTGAGAGGGTGCAAACCAGGCCGAGGAACCCCACTGGTGCACAACTGAAACACAGGAGGTTGGCTAGCCAGGGAGAGTGCAGGAAGGCTTTAGGGCATGTCCAACCAATCTCACTCAATCGTGATAGGCCAGACCCCAGCAGCAAGCTAACATACTGGTTGGAGCATCTGCCCCTTGGTGGTCAGTGCACATCATAACGAGTGGTTAAGTGGCCTTAGGCTATCATTAGCATATCACACTTTAATTGGTTGAAGGGACAACCGAAGGATCAGACATTTACTATATTCAGCTTTTGTTATATGGGATATGACATAGACAATCGAATGGTGAAGGTCTGGAGGGGGTGGGTGTGGGGTGGAGGAGGTCAATGAGGAAACCACTCACACACACACACACACACACACACACACACACACACACACCAAAGGGGACATCTGTAATACTTTCCACAATAAAGAAAAAGAGAAAGTCTGAGTCAAAAGAGGTTATGTAAGTGAATCTTTAATGACTCTTTTTATTAAGTAATCATCCAATAAAATGATATGGTTTTATTGCATCATATCTTTATCATGATTTTTCTTTCCAAGACTTATATGCATTAACTGACTAATGATTTCAGAAAGCTAAGTTATATATACTCTTGATCATACCATTATCTAGAATCCTCTTTCTTCCTGGAAATGTCCTTCATTACTCCCTCTAATTTGGACTTCAACTTTAATCTAGCTATTAAAAGTCTATTTCCTACTATACTTCTTCATTTTCAATGGCATTTAGGAAATAAGGTGTTTTCTTATGAAATGATTACCTGGTTCTGAAAAAGCCATAGTTTCCTCATGTGGCAGATTAATTCTAAATGATCTCTTCTAACTCCTTTCACAACCTCTGCCTTTTGCTATGAGAAGAGAATACCAGTGGCAGACAGTTTTCTTGAGTAAGGCCCAAGATGAATCAAAATGGTGCCCTTCTCTCCTGTGCTCTCTTGAACAGAGAACGCATACATTACTATGCATCAGTGCACATGTGAGTACATCAGGACTCTGAGCCCCACTCCTGGCTACAGCACCTTATCAGTACCTACACATGAAAGCTGCGGAGTTCCTAATGAGGACCACTGCGCTAAATCAGTGCCAACATCCTAGAGGAGTGGGAGTTGCATACACATGAAACCTTAGCCAAAAGGGCGTGGACAGCAGAAACAGCATGTGGACTAATAGAATCTATCAGTCTCTGGCTAGAAGCCCTGGCCCTTGCTCTTTTGACAGCTCTCATACTGGATTCCACCCACAGTGACACCTAAGCATCTGTCAGGGAGAGAAAGCATTAGTACCTATAAAGCCCCAGTACCATTAGTTAATGGACCATCAGAAACATCTCCTGGAAGTTAAAACATTACATACTCTTTTTTTTTTTTTGAGGGGGGCAGACGGACAAAAGCTGGTTTTATTGAATGACTGATTTATATAACTGCTGAAGCTACTATGTACAAACAAGACTGGGAGACTTTTATTTCTTGCTCTCTTCTGTCTTGGACAGGGTTTCAATGATTTCCTATTTCTTGAGCGGAAGCTTTTCTGATGCTTGTAGCTCCCTTGGTTGGAGACTGATGGGTCTCAGTCTGGTCAGCTAGGTGCTTCTTGTGGACTTCCTCTGCCCTCAGCTTATAGATGGGAATCTCCTTGTTGTTTTTATTGTTGTTTTTTAAAAATCATTCCCTTCACCCTCAGGAACAGACTGATGAGGTGGTGGTCAACCTTCTGAGAGTCACAGTATTTTGCGAACATCAGCATGGTCCGCCTCCTCCTCTGGGTTGCTTCTCAGGCATCTGAGCACTGGCATAGCCTTTGCTTACCTATATGCCAAATACCTGTCTTTCCAGGGGACCGAGGTATTTCTCCTATATTAATCTGGGAATGGACAGTTACAGACATGCAGATGATCAGCCTATCTTTGAGCAGCATCCAGATATGCTAATGGAGGTTGGCATCAGCGATTTGATAGGTCTTACTGTGATCCAACCAGATCTCTTTGCCAGGGCACGAGCTGCTGGAGACAAGCCTCTTCTAAAGTCATAATATCCTCCTGCTGTGACAGCAGCAAAACAATAGTTTCTTTCCATATTCTAGAGTAGTGGTTCTCAACCTTCCTAATGCCGCGACCCTTTAAGACAGCTCCTCATGTGGTGGTGACCCCCAACCATAAAATTATTTTCATTGCTACTTCATAACTGTAATTTTGCTACTGTTATGAACTTTAATGTAAATATCTGATATGCAGGATGTATTTTTATTGTTACAAATTGAACATAATTAAAGCATAGTGATTAATCACAAAAACAATATGTAATTATATATTGTGAAATATTTATTTCTAATTTCAAATAAATGAAATTTTGTCTTGAATCATGGTGTAGCATGGATAACAGTCTTAATATGACAACAGTAAACTACATTGCTACATTTTGTTACACTGAGGAGCAGTGTGTTGGTTCCTAAGACCATGGGAAATAGGTGTTTTCCAACAGTCTTAGGCGACCCCTGTGAAAGGGTCATTTGACCCCAAATGGGTCGCGACCCACAGGTTGAGAACCACTGTTCTAGAGGAATATATGAGCTATTATATATGAATAAGGTTTACTTTAGACAAAATATATGGCCATATATTGGCTATTCTTATTATGTTGAACAATTTTATATATGACTAAATTAAGCACGTTACCTCTGCTTTCACATTATTAAGGTCAAAGTTTCTACATTATTAAACTAAATGTGCCATGATTCATTTAGACACCCTTTGTGATAGTTAATTTTATGTGTCAACTAGTCTTAGCAATAATGAGCAGGTATTTGCTCAAACATTATTCTGTATATTTCTGTGAAGATGGTTTTTGAGTGAGATTAACATTTAAATCTGCAGATTTTAAGTAAAGCGGATTATAGAATATAATCTATCATGTGGGTGGGCCTCACCTAATCACTTGGAAGCATTAATAGAATGAAGACTGGCCACCTTGAAGAAAAAGAATTTGGCCTCATCTAATCAGTTGGAAGCATTACTAGAATGAAGACTGGCCACCTTGAACAAAAAGAATTTGGATACAACAGAAACTTATCCCAAGTCTCTAGCCTGCTCACAGACCCTGATCACAGATCCTAAACATTCACATTCACATACACACACACATACACACACAGACAAACATATGGCATACTATATATAGTATATTTTAGATATTATATGTTACATATAATATATAAAATATTCCATATGCATACTATATAATTATATGCATATACATATTTATGTTGCATAAACTCTTTAACACATTAATTATATTGATACAATTATATATTTATTATATACATGCTTTTTGTTCTGTTACTCCAGAAGACCTTTGTAGTACACCTCTTCATAACTCTGAGGACTACCATAATGCACCAACCAGACCTCAGGCCTGAAATCAGCAATTTATTCTAACAGCTGCTGCAAGTGACACCAGATGATAGCCTTCAGCTATCAGCAGTTTCTAGGGGTTAATTCATTTAAGAAAAAAACTGTCCTGTTCAACATCTCACTTCCTTCAAAGAGCAATCTGCTCAATGACTGATCTGACTGATCAGTCCAGAGGTGTAAAGACTTAGTCCCTTCAACTCAATTCAGGACAACTCTGATTACCTTTACCAACTCCAAAGATGTGGCTTTCACTGAATTTGCATTTCAGCCTATCTTCTCCCTCTGCCAAATCCTTCTTTACTCTTTCTTCCAGAGGTGTTACTCCCAAGAACACTCCCCAATAAATGGACTACATACAAATCTGAAGACATTCAACTTGCAACAGTCCTTCTCTCTCTACCCTAATAGAATTTTACATTTCCTTTCTCCCCACTCAAATCAGTACAGAGTATACAAGCAATCTGCTTCATAAACCAATATCCACTCTGGAAATGGGTTACCAATTTCCCCTTCCTGAATGCATCCCTAATTTCTTGGGCAATTTTCTTGAAGCTCACTCTCCTTACTTAGTTTGTCAGGGTGTTGCAAAACCTCCTCTTTCTCCCTGCCACCTCAAGTGCTGCTCCATCAGGCCTCTGCGTTTGCAATTTTCATGCTCATCATGCCTCCAAAATCATAGGCACACAGCTCATGTTGTCCAAAGAGATTTCTCACTTTGCTACACTCCATGGGTGCATAGTTCAACAATTTAACAGAACAAGACTCTGCTAAGGTGTCATGAGTCTCTACACTGTTTCTCTTAGTGCTCTGCCTCACTTGGCTTGGTGAAATGCAATAATCCTCTCCCACAGTACTTCTCTTTTTTTAAAAAAAACTCAATGAAAGGAGATTTGACCATAAGATGATTTGAAGGTTATTTGTTAATTTTAGTTATCTGTTACATCCTTATTTTATATACACAGACATTCTTTATTTGACTATTATAAATATGCCTGGTAAGTTTGGAGTCTTTTCTCTCCATTTCTCTGTCACTAATTGTCTGCTCCCATTTGCACTCAAAAATAAATTGACATACAGCTCTACCTCATTTAATAATGCTAATGATAACTACTAACAGGCTCTTCTTTTAAAGTTGTTTTACACAAGGGCCTAGTTGTAATCATAACCAGACATTGTAAGATGGGTAGCCAAGGTCAGGGGTGCATTTTTTTTTCATGGACCAGGGATATCTATAAAAAGCTAAATGGCCCCTGACATCATTTAGAATACAGTGCAACCATTTAAGATAATTATTCATATTATATAATCTAGATTTTCTGCATATTATTGAACCCCAGAAGGAAATGGTTGCATAAATGCTTGGTAGAGTGGTTTTGTGGAAATGACTGAAATGAACTGGCTTATAAACATGTATTTTATATACCTCATGAAATCAAAGCCCTCCACCTCCCAACCACCAGGCAGAAGTACGTCCATTATCTATAGTACGTATGTTTTAAAGCTTAAACAAAGATAAAGTCATATAATAGCCTATCTTGCTCTAGTTTCAGACTAGAGATTTTATCTCCCATCAATAACATGGTTTAATTAAGTGAATTTTATCTCTCTGCATTAAAAATATATTTGTGCTTAGATCTTTGATCATGTGTGTGTTCTTCCTCTTTTGAAGTTCATTTCAATGACACTATTCTTTAATCTAAAATCTCTTTGCTTAAAAATGCTCCACCTTACTGATTAGATTCCAAGGTTTCTCTCACATGAACAGTAAAATGTATATCAGTAGGTAGCAAATAGACAATATCATTCAAGCATTTCTCAATTAGTTTAGAAACTTTTGATGAGTCTAATTTAGTGTCCTCAATAAACAAACCATTTTAGGTATACTTTCTTCAGGTCAAAGGGCACATTTAGCATAATAGCTAGCCAAACTTTTACATAATGAGATCATAAGGGGATTTGGGTCTTCTATTATTTTAGTTGCACATATGAGTAGAGCTTGCTAAATCATGCATGACCCACTGAGAAAATAAAATTGAGAAAGTGACCTGGACACATTAGAAAAGGAAACCAAGAGGCTTTTGACAGCATAAAATAATACAATTACTAGCACGCCAGGCTTCAGAGGAAAGAAGTCTTTGAGGGGCAGGGGAGGAAGTAGCTAAATGTATACTTTCATATTATTGGGTAAAGAGGCTTTGAGTTCCAGTATGTGACACATTCTACTTTGAATGATTTATGAAAAAGAATAAAAAGAATTATGTGGGATACTAAGTGACTGGTTTGAATTAGAAGCTATGTTTTCCCTAATTGGCAACAATTAAACCTTTAGAAAGCATAGAGAGCAATTAGGTGAACAACTCTATACTAGCCATGGTTATGAGACAAAATAAAAGAAATGTTTGGGAAGAAATATTATAGAACTATATATGAGTGGAGTTAGATAAAACATCTATTTCATTATATTGTATTATGCTGGATGATCTTGTCTAAAATATTCACCTCTCTATACTAGTTTTCTCATATACAAAATGGGGTCAATAGTATTGCACTTTTATAAAGAATGAATGAGAAAGTGTATGTAAACAGTTCAGTGCCTGGTATATAATTAACTTGAATATATTTGAGCCAGTAACTTGTGAGAATATGAATAGTTAGAATTCCATTGAATTTCCAAGAGGGCTTTAAATCAAACAACTGTGAAATAATTTTTAAAGTAAAATAGGTGAAATCAAAGACAAGAAAAAAGCGGAATTTTCATTTTCCCTGCATCTTCCCACCCCTATCTTTAGTGCCAACTTCTAGTGGCTTTTTTGGGAATTCATCTTCCTGAGGAATTCAACCTTTGCATAATCATCTCTCTTAAAAGTTTCACTGTAATTTTTATAAGAATTGCATATAAAAGCATGTTAATATCTCAAAAAAATCTTTAGAAAGTTGGGCAATTCAGTTTCATTATAATTACCCAGTTAGAGATTCACTCGTCCCTCTAGACACACAGCACTTGAGAGGTAGCACTGCAGAGGTAAGCACAAATGCCTATCACCAAAGAAGCACTCGCTCCACACACCAGACAGGCGTGCACAGAAACAGAAATGAAAATTAGTGCTCACAGATTGCTTCCAATTATTAAATGTTTATTTTACTTATTTTTTTAATCTTTATTATTCAGATTATTACATTTGTTTCTCTTTTTTCCCCTCCATAGCCAGGTGAACTCTTACTTCCCTCCCGTTGCCCTCATCCATAAGTATATGATTTTGTCCAGTCTCTCCCTGTACACCCCTCACCCTTTTCCCCCTGAGAATTATCAGTCCACTCCCTTTCTGTGCTCCCGATTCTATTATATTCACCAGTTTATTCTGTTGATCAATTCTTCAATTCTCTTAATTTTCAGATTCACTTGTTGATAGATACGTATTTGTTGTTCAAATTTTTTATCTTTTACCTTTTTCTTCTTCCTCTTCTAAAAGAGTACCTTTCAGCATTTTATATAATACTGGTTTGGATTTGATGAACTCCTTTAGCTTTTTCTTATCTGTGAAGCTCTTTATCTGCCCTTCAATTCTGAATGATAGCTTTGCTGGATAGAGTATTCTTGGTTGTAGGTTCTTGCTATTCATCACGTTGAAAATTTCTTGCCACTCCCTTCTGGCCTGAATCATATCTGTTGAGAAATCAGCTGACAGTCCTATGGGTGCTCCCTTGTAGGTAATGAACTGTTTTTCTCTTGCTGCTTTTAATATTCTCTCTTTGTCTTTTGCTTTTGGTATTTTAATTATGATGTGTCTCGGTGTAATCTTTTTTGGATTCCTTTTATATGCGGTTCTGTGTGCTTCCTGGACTTGTAAGTCTATTTCTTTTACCAGATGTGGGAAGTTTTCAGTCATTATTTCTTTAAGTAGGTTTTCAGTATCTTGCTCTCTCACTTCTTCTGGCACCCCCATAATTCTGATGTTGATACGCTTGAAGCTGTCCCAGAGGCTCCTTATATTATCTTCACATTTTTGTATTCTTTTCTCTTCTTGCTTTTCCAGTTGAGTGTTTTCTGCTTCTTTATATTTCAAATTTTTGACTTGATTCTTGTCTTCCTCTAGTCTGCTGTTAGGTCTCTGTACAATATTTTTTAATTCAGTCAGTGTTTGTTTAATTTTTAGTTGGTTCTTTTGCATCTCTGGTTGGTTCTTTTTCATCTCCTCTTGGGTCTCGCTAAATTTATCCATCTTTTCTAGGAGATTCTTGAAAAACCTTATAAGCGTGGTTTTGAACTCTATATCCAGTCATTTGTTTTCCTCCATTTCTTTTGTTTGTGATCCCTTCCCTTGTCTCGGCATTTTCACTATGCCGGGAGAACTTCTGTGTTGGATTCAGCCTTATGATACCAGACTAGCAAAACCACAGAAGCCTCTCTATTGAGCTTGGGATGGGTGGAGTCTCAGGGCTTAAGGGACCGCCTTGCCTTCCAGTTGGCCCCACCCTCCACAGCTCCGAGTCTCACGTGACTGGGTAATTGCTGGAGCAGTCCCTTGCGCACGCTCTTGCAGTGCCTCTAGACTGCTGCCTTTCCTGCTCCCCCTTGCTCCGGGCCATATGAGTCTGGGTCCCCAGGGTTTCGCCCGAAACTGGGGTTTAGTGAAGTCAGAAGTGGCACAGTTGGGAGGGTCTGTCTCCCGCCCACTCGTGAAAACCAGTGGCACAATCAGAAGCCGGCCCTCTGCTTGCAGTGCTGTGCGCATCACCAGACTTCTGATCTTTTGTGACTCCCCTAAATTTCCATGCACCTCTCCCTTTTCACAGTCCAAACTCCCCCCGTATGAGTTTCGGCTGGATCTGGGGTTTAGTGTCGTAGGATAAGGGGTTCAATGGTGTTGAGAGACTCCGTCTCCCTCCCTCCAGAGAAAGCCAGCCAGGTTCTCCGGCACCCGCTTTCTCCGCGCACGCATCTCCGCACCTCAGCTTTTTGCAGCTCCTCTGGGTTTCTGTGAGCCCCTCTCTTTCCTTCTAGTTGTAGAATTTCCACTCAGCCAGCTTTCCTGTGGTTCTGGATGATGTCCGTTCTGTCTTTTAGTTGTAGTTTTGAAATTGTTGTGAGAGGCAGCAGTGTAGGTATTTACCTATGCTGCCATCTTGGATTCCCTAAATGTTTATTTTTAATATTTATTGTCTGGTTAGTTTCTCAGAACAATATAGTCATTTGAAATAAATGTTCTGATTAAAAATTGCATTGAGCAAACTTGATTAAACCATGAGACGCAAATTATTAGTCTCATTTTTTTCATCCTTCATTTATTTAAAACCCACACAGATCCATGAAGAGAAAAAAAAAAGATTTTTTTCCTACTACATAGTAAGACACTAAAAAATATAAGCTTTTTAAAGTCATTATAAAGAAGAAACATCAAACATACATGATATGAAATTGTAAATGCCCCTCTACTGTAAGCTAGTATTTACATTTATGAACATTTTGTTGAACAAATGTGAAATTATACATCTTCATTACAACTTACTAGAAAAAAAATTCTAAATTATCCAGGGACTAGAAAATATTTTTTAAGTGGTTCCTTTTATGGGAATAAGTCAAAATATCAAAATATTATTATATTCTTAATTATGTTTATATTTTTAAATTTTGAAAAATCTTAATTATTGAAACATTATTTATTCTTTGTATCATTTTACTAAAAGATAACCCTTTTGATGAGTGGAAATATGAGCCATTATTATGAAGCATTAAGATAATTATTAAGCACCAACAAAACAAAGGCAAAGAGCTATTCTAAGGTTCCAGGTTGGATCTAAATGTAAGATTTTTCTTAGAAATGAGAAAATAAGACTTTGGTTAAAAAAATCTTATCATGTTGTCAATTCTTTGGTGACACCTGTTTACAGAACAGCTAATAAGCGCAACATTGCCTAAAAGACTTTCTTAGCAGAAAAAACAAGTGACTTCAGGATCACACATATTCAACTTATATCCAAAGTCAATGCTGGGAGGCGGGGTGGGAACAGGATAAATATAGTACAGTGTCCCTTGGAACTGAACATTGACATTACCTGCCATTATGTTTGAAGAGGTTAACTGGTTGGAGGCTAACCTTCTGACTTCTAGAATAAAACATCATTTTAGTAAATCCTATGTCTGCACTATACATTGATTTTAGCTGACTAAAATCAATTTGGAATTCTATATGCTAAGCACAATAGTCTTTGTTTATGTGAGAACAGAAGAAATGCTCTAACTGAAGGTATGTGACTACTACAAAATAACTCTCCTCTTCAATCTCCTCTAATCCTGGTCACCTACAACACCCAGGCTCCATTCAACAACACTTCGATTGCATTGTACCATCTCTGTGCTCACTGCTGGCTACTCTGTCCCCAGCTGAGGTTTAAAAAACTGAAATAGAAGTATCATTTATAGTATGAAAATAGAAGAATAAATTTCAACCTATAACATAATCAATGAAGTGACAGCCCAAAACTGTTAATAATGTCCTTCTGCTACAAATTTGTTTCTTTGCTTTGTTCTGGTGTCTGCCCCCTTGGATCAATGTTTCTATCTTTTACCCATTTTCTTATTTGATTTTTTTTCTTTTTTTGAAACTTTTAAAGTCACTATCAGTCTTTCCCTTTGAACCATATCTAATTTCTACCTGTTTCGGCAATTAAATTCCTTTCACCTTAAAACATCCTCCCTTTCTTCATTTTTCTGTGCACACTAATGTTTCACCTTGATCCTCCAAATTTTTAATTTTCTGTCCATTTCTTTATCTGACCCACATTCACTGAACTTCTTTTTAGTTCCCAACATACTGAATATCACTGTGAGGCCAGTGTTAGAGGGATCAGAGAATCTAAGAGGCTTGGAGTAAAGTTTAGATAAAAATTAACAAATTACTTAGCCATACCAAAAAAACAGTAATCACTTTCCTTCTTACTGCATTGACACAAAGAAGAATTGCAATTGACAACTACAACGAGAGTCATTTCTACTATTAAGGGATCTTCATTCTCCTACTAGCCCTGTTGTAGATTTAAAGTGCCTGTGTTGTCTGTCTGTGTGTCTGGTGCAGAGAATAAATATGTATGGGGCACATAGTATGTTCCAGGTACATTTCTAAACATAGTGGACATAGCAGTGAACAAATTAGACAAAATTTGTGTTGTTTCTCAAGGAGTAGAAATAAATAAGTGGACATATGTCAGATGGTAGTATGTGCTCTCAAAGAAAATTAAGCAGGAAAAGATTGGTAATAATAATAATTTTTGAATAAATGAAGGAGACTAACAGGATGCAGTATTAATCAAGGGTATAAAAAATGTATTTCCATATATTAGTAAGAATATTCATTGGTTCAATCTCTTTGAAGAGGAATTTACCAAAAATGTTAAATGTGCAAACCCTTTGACTCAGTAATTTAGGTTACTTATACTACAAAATATCAGATATATGTATACAAGGTTGTTTTTATAGCATTGCTTATATAGGGCAAGGGGAAGAGCTGTAAACAACTTTAGTGTTTCTCAGTAGTCAATTGGTTAAATAAAATATAAATATCCATAGAAAGATTGACTATATACATCTGTTATAAAGAATAATGTAGATTTGTTATGATAATCTGGAAAACTCTTTGGGATATAAAGCAAATGACAGAGCAATTTGTATGTATTATCTTACTGGTGTAAAACAAGATTTATCCATGTGTTTGTGTATATGCCTGAAAAAGTATGGAAGTAGGATAGATGTCTTGAGGATGACAGAGACTCCTTTTTCTTTGTTTTGCTAAAAAAAATAATAATAAAACAACTTTATGCATTGCTATTTTTATAGAATTAAGAATGTTAAGCACTAAAGCAAATATTGTTTATTTTGTGCCAAAAGCTGAAATACCCTTGTAACAATATTGCACTAGAACAGTGATACTGGATTTGTTTTATGAGGATGGCCAGTACAAATAAATTATACCAAAAAAATCCTCTGTAGGTTCTAAATTATAGTGGTTGGATGACTACAGCAATCATATTAAAAGCATAATTAGCAAATTGCCATGTCAAACTGTGGATTAAAAAAAATGTCAATGACAGACTACTATCTTAGTCCATTTGGACTGCTATAAAAATTGTAGATCAGGTGGCTTATGAACACAGAAATTTATTTGCCCCAGTTCTAAAGGCTGGGAAGTCCATGATTAAGGCAGATTCAGTGTCTGGTGAGGAGCTGATTCCGTGTTCATAGATGACCATTTTTAGCTGTGTCTTACATGGGAGAAGGGGCAAGGGAGTTCTTGGGAGAATCTTATAAGGGCACTGATCCTATTCATGAGGCTACACCCTCCTAAAGGTCCCCTCCAAATACCATTATATTGGACATTAGGATTTACTATGTAAATTTGGGGTGGAGACATATTCAATTTATAATACAAACAAAATACTATCATCTTTTAATTATACAACAGCCTTAAGACAGTTATATAATACTAGAGGCCCAGTGCATGGATTTGTACACCAGTGGGGTCCCTCGGCCTTGCCGGCAGGGATCAGACTGAAACTGGCTCTCTGTCACTCCCTGAGGTCTCCAGGGCATATCCGGCCCATCTTGTCCAGTCCCAATTAGCCAGATCCCAGCAGCAAGCTAACCTACCAGGCAGAGTGTCTGCCCCCTGGTGGTCAGTGCGTGTCAGAGTAACTGGTTGAATGAACAGTTGGACACTTAGCATATTAGGCTGTTAATATATAGGACAGACAACAGTTATATGAAACTGACATACAACATGGTTACATGTTCAGGAAGTAATTTCATGTAGTATTTATGAATTTATTACTTTATTAGTACATTTTTTAGAGATTTTATTCACTCATGACTCACCAATCAGGAGTTACTATGATTCTCATGTATCCCAGATTTTAGGGCCTGTTTAGTAGATTTTCACTGTAAGGTTGTATTCACACAGCTATTAACAATTCTTTCTCCAGTATGTAGCTAGTGTGATAGTAAGAAAGCAGTTTCTAAAATGTGGTTGGTTGTACATTGTAATGCACATGGACACAGAAAACAAATACTATAAAATTGTCTAGACCAAATGTATTATTTTTCCAGTGCTGTACGACAAGCTGATTAATAATGAGGAATTTCAGTCACTTGGAATTGGATGGAGCTGACACACTCTTCTCCAGTGATGTGCACTGTAATAGCTATTTTACTGGAGGTGGTAATAAAGGCTATATGACAGAAGAAGAAAAAAAAGGCTAGATGACAAAGTATCAAGTATTTTTCCCCTGGAGCCTAACCTGTTTCTGATAAAGCAATGTATATTCCGTGCGTGTTCTCATTTATTCAGGACACCTCATGGGAGCAATTGCTCAAATTTGGTGAAACACTAAAGACAGAAGAATATCAGATAATATGAAGATGCCCATAAAGAATCTTGGATTTTAAAAAAGATAAAGAATGTACAGGGGGTTTTAACATCTGATAAATGTATCTCTCTTAAAGGTAACTTTTTTGTTTGGAATTTTTACCCAGATTGATCATTTCTTCAGAAATTGCTCAAGAGGCCCATGAAGAATGATCATTGGCATGAACTGAAACATTTCTACGTGTTCAACAGTTTTAGGTGAATTCACTAAAGAAAATTCTAAGTAATTAAAACTCAGAGGGATACAAACAATAGGTTCACATATGACAGGAAACCTTTCACACAAGTAAATTAAGCTTGAGGTAAAAGCTGCTGAACTACTTTTCCACATAATTCTTTCAAACTTGCATATTACATGAAGTAATTTCTTCATTGGGTGGGTAACTAGTAGTAGGGCTCACTGCAGTGAACAATTTTTCAGGTGCTACACCTTGTCCAGAACCATCACCTTTTCTTTGATTTCTAAGTGTTTCCTTTGCTTATTTACTATAGGCACTTCATTTCTGATCATTGTAATTATGGAATGTAATGTTGCTTTAATAATATGTAGCATGAACACCAAAAGAAAAAACAGATTAACTTACCTTTCTTCAAAAAAGACTCATATTAACCCTGCTATGATTTTCTATTTGAATGGCGAGTTGGAATATTCACTAAAGTACAGTGGTACCTCGAGATACGAGTTTAATTCATTCCATAACCTTGCTCGTATATCAAGTTGCTCGTATCTCAAAGCAAATTTCACCATTGAAATGCCGTTAATCCGTTCTAGCCCCCAAAATGCCACCCCAGTTGTTCTTGTTACGTGTTTTTGAATAAGAAAAATGTATTTATAAATGACAAATATTGTATAAAAACATAATAAAAGAGAATGTAAAGGAATAAACTGGTGTTATAAAGTGTATTGACCTACTCGTTACACTCTTACTGCTACACTTTATCCCTAAACTGAATGTAACTTAACTAATCTTCACTGAACTTAATTGCTACTGGTATTTGCATTTTTGGTCGATTTCAAAAAAAAAACGTGTCTAACGAGGTTTGCCTCTTCCTCCCTTTCAGAATGTTTCTGAAATGGGTGAGGCAAGTTTCATTGAACAGCTCCGATGCACGACCAGTAGCAACTTTTTCGGGGTGTTTCTTTTCCACGAAGTGTGACACCCTCTCCCACATTCCTAAGATCTCCTTTATCTCACTTGTAGAGATCTCCTCCACCTCTGGCTCCTCCTCGAAACCAATTTCTTGGAGAACCTCCGCATGTTGCTGAGACTGCAACTCTTGTAACTCCTCTGTGGTGAGTTCTAGAGAGTGCTCCTCGACGAGCTCATTCACGTCTCTCTCATCCACCTCCAGGCCCATGGATTTTCCCAGAGACACTATCTCCTCCTCCACTGGCACCTCGGGTTGGAATCCTTCGAAGGTCCTTTCGGCTATGGCCTCAGGCCACAGCTTCTTCCATGCAGAGGTCAAAGTCCTTGTTGTAACACCCAACTAGGCCTGATCAATAATTCTGAGGCATATCTCGATGTTAAAGTGGTTCTTCCAGAACTCTCGAAGGGTGAGGTTTGTGTTCTCTGTCACCTCAAAGCAGCTCTGGAACAGGTGCTTGATGTACAGCTTTTTAAAATTAGAAATCACCTCCTGATCCATGGGCTCCAGGATAAGAGTGGTGTGGGGAGGTAGGTAGACAACCTTTATAAACTTGAACTCTTCGAGGAGTTCATCTTTGAGGTTCGGTGGGTGAGCAAGAGCATTGTTGAGGACGAGGAGGGCTTGCATGGTTAGGTTGTTTTCCTGTAGATATTTCTTAACAGAAGGGCCAAAAACCAGGTTTACCCACTCCACAAAGAACTGCCTGGTGACCCATGCCTTCGGGTTTGCCCTCCACATAACTTGCAGTTTCTCTCTTAAAATCTTATGTGACTTAAAGACTCTGGGGTTTTCCGAATGGTATACGAGCAGAGGCTTGATCTTGCAGTGGCCACTCGCATTGGCGCACAGTGCGAGAGTTAGTTATCCTTCGTGGGTTTGTGGCCTGGCATCGCCTTCTCTTCTGCCATTATTTAAGTCCTATTCGTCATCTTCTTCCAGAAAAGCCCTGTCTCATCACAGTTAAAGACTTGCTGGGGGATATATCCTTTGGCTTCTGTCAGTTCGGAAAAAATTTTGAGGTAATCCTCAGCTGCCTTCACATCCGAACTTGCTGCCTCCCCATGCCTGATGATGGAGTGAATGCCGGACCTTTTCCTGAAGTTATCAAACCAGCCTCTTCTGGCTTTAAATGAGTCTTTCAATGCTTCATCCGTGGAAGTGCGTAGGGTCTGCTCCAGCAAATCACCATAAATTGCTCGCGCCTTCTCGCATATGATGCCCTGTGTTATTGTATCTCCTTTAAGCTGCTTCTCCATCACCCACACCATCAGTAGATTCTCCATCTTTTCATGGAGAGAGCCACGGAGCTTAGAAATTATTGTAACACCCTTAGCTGGCGTTATACCCTTTATCGACTCCTTCTGTTTAAGCACAGTGCATACTGTTGAAGTACTACGCCCGTACTGCCTCGCCAAGTCAGCCACTCACACACCTTGCTCATATTTTTCTATGATTTCACGCTTTAATTCAATAGACATCATCCTCTTGAGCACTGACCTTTCCACTCGCTTTCTTCGGACCCATGGTTATAAAAAGAAATGTGATAAAGTATATAAAGGCACAAAAGATACTTCGACAATGAGGTAAACAAGCACACTGACTGAGGTGTGGGAAACTATGAGACGCTCGAGTTGCGGTAAACTAGTGGGTCATGTGCAGCCAGCCAATCCGCGCAATTACTCGTATCTCAAATGTTGCTCATATTTCAAAGCAAAAAATCGCTCACTCGACAGCTCGTATCTCAGAAATCTCGTATGTCAGGGCACTCGTATCTCGAGGTACCACTGTACTAACTCCATCTCAGCCCTTCTCTATTGCTATTGCACTGTTTTGATTGGCACATACCGAAGGTGACTGGCAGTTAAATAATGGATATTATATGACAGTTGAATTTAGTAGGTATGACTGAGCAAATCAGTATTCACAAAACAACAAGACAAGTGCACAGTTCGGGAGTCATTATACAGCAAACACATTCTTCTTACATTTTGAAGAACTCCACAAAAACAAAGACGACCCCTTCAAGATGCAGAAAATGTAACTAGTCCTCAAAGGTGAGTAGAAGGGACATTGTAAAGGGTGATAAGTTCCACATGCTTTTTACTACTTGTTCTTTTTACATTTCTTTGTCATGTTTTGTGCATTTTTCTTTTCTTTCAAAAATGTGTATTTCCCTCAGTGGAGTACAAACAGATCCTCCTGGGCCTTTAAAAGATGATTTAATTCTTAGTGCCAAAAGCTCAGCATCTGGAGCAATCCTGCCACACAAAGCACAGCATGTGGGTCAAGACTGAAGGTACTACAGTGAGGAATCAGAATTCTAGAGAGATTACTGGGCATGGAAAAATGCTATAAAATGAGGACCACACAAAATGATGAGTCAATAACATCCATTTCACTCTCTCAGGTGTGTGTTGTTTCTTTTAGAAATAAAGACTGTTTGGGCAAGTTAAACAATAAGAACTCTGATTTTACAGTGGGTAATAAAGTGAAACTATATTGTTAATATTCATATTTAGCAGCTAGGACACCAATTCCAACTCTCTTATCCCAATGACAATATGTTGCCTTAGAACCCTGCTTAAATTAAAATTTATAAGGTCATTTGGGGCAGATACATTTTAGGGATCATGCATCTTGACTAAACATCACTAGACTGCTTTGGTCCAGTGAGGACTGAAACCATCTGAATATCTTTAAAACCCAGCAGACTAATCCCAGCCTCAAATGATTTTCAAGACAAACCCTAGTAAAAACATGTAAAATGATAGGATGGGTGAGTGTAGTATGTAGGTCTTATCCAGCAGCACTGCGGGTAAGAGTTGGAATTAAGAATGAACACATTTATCACTACAGGGTGGAAAGGAGTCTGACTTTTCCACAACTAATTTCAGTTGGAAATTTAACTTCTCTTTTAGGAGAAAGAGAATAAAAAAAAATTCTAAAAGAAAACTGTCATTACATCATGAAACAAAGATAACATTCACCAGTCAGCAGAGTTGATTGCTACCCCAATAGTAAAATGCTTCTGCTAAACTGACAATGTCCCTATTTCAGAACAGAATATACTATACTATTCTGCAGAAGCCATACACACTAAAGAATATACTTATAGTCTCTTGGTTACTTATATTAAATTCTTTAATCTGACCATATCCATCTGCTATTCCTATCCTGTATGAAGAATTATGACAACATAATTTCTATTAAATATAGCATCAAAAAGAAAAGAAAACTCCTAGTGTAATACAATAATTGAAGAAGGTACAAAAGAGCATAATTGAGATAAAGAATAGAAGCATATTTTTTTTCAAATAATGTTCAAATAGGCAAGCACAGAAATGGGACAGTGACTATAAAAGAAAGTAAAATTGAGAGAGAGATTTGATGCTATAAGAAATTATGTAATGACATGTATTTTTCTTAATGACTCAATCAAGAAAAAATTTGATGATACAGAAAAAAGAGGGAAGATTTTTTGGAGCAATATCTTTAAATATAAAAGATGGATTGATTAAACACTGGGGCACAAGTGGGGAGTGTGGGCTTAGGTTAGTAGTAGAAAACAACTCACCTATTAATGGCAGGAAAAGAAAGAAAATATTGGCACAATATAATGTGGTGGTAACCTGTGGAGATCTTTTATGGTTGTCCTTAATTTTCTAGAAAATAGAAAGGAAGGCCATCAGATAAGAGTAAGAAGTTTTAGAAATTTGAGGAAAGGAGGAAAAGTGTGGGATATAGCCTTAAAAGTATTTACCAAAGATTTCTTCCCCTGGTATTCACTCCGTTAAACATGAGGTGGACCTAGTGATTCGTATTTTTTATTTTAGGATTTTTTTCTTATTGACTTTTAAAGAAAGAAGACGGGAGGGGGAGGAAGGGAAAGGAGAGTGAGAGAGAAAGAGAAATATTAATGTGAGACCAAAACATCAGGTGCCTCTTGCACACCCCTGACCAGGGATCGAACCCACAACCTAGGCATGTGCCTTGACCTAGGAATTGAACCCTTTCGGTGCATGGGATGATGCCTAACCAAATGAGCCACACCGGCCAAGGCATGACTCACTTTTAACAAATAGCAAGGCAATCATTTCTAAAATTAGGTAATAAAAAGGACAGGTTTTCATCTAATTTAGCCTTCACACTGGGAAAAACAAGCTGTTGGGTTATGAGCTGCTTTTAGAGGGATCTGCATGGCCAGGAACTAGTGTCTCTCACCAAGAGCCCTGGAAGACCTGAGACCTGCTAACTGTATGAGTGAATTTAGAAATAGAATTTTCCCCATTGAACCTGGAGCCCTGGCTAACACCTTGTTTGCAACTTCGTGAGACACATCCAGCCAGAGACACCCAGGAAAGGGCTCCGGGATTTCTGAGATTAGAGTCTGTGATATCCTTAATGTTTGTTGCTTTAAGTCACTTTATAATAAGATAATGTAGCAAGGACTATACAGTGGTACCTCGAGATACAAGTGCCCTAACATACGAGATTTTTGAAATACGAGCCGTCGAGCAAGCGATTTTTGTTTTAAAATACAAGCAACATTTGAGAAAGGAGCAATCGTGCAGATCAGCCAGCTGCACACGACCCACCAGTTTACCGAGACTGGAGCTTCGCATAGTTTCCCACGCCTCAAGGTTACGGAACGAATTAAACTCGTATCTCAAGGTACCACTGTATTTTGACCATGCAAGTTAGTATTTAGTGTACGGTGAAGGACGAGATCACTGAAGGACAGGATATCTAGGGACTGAGAGGCCTGGATAGTTTGGAGGAACATTAAACTCAATAAGGCAGTCAAAAACAGAGTTAGAGGTAGAAAGAGTACATTAAGAATCATAATCTTGCAAGAAACTGGAGAGTGCCCAGGTGTTGATAGATAATTGTAACAATAATGGGTAGGGGGTGAGTTGATCTAATGGCAGAAGAATACTAGTAAAAGCCATATTTTCTAGGAACCTGGGTAATACTCATCATCCAAAAAGTGTTACGAATGATTTTACTGAATATGTTAACAATTATTCCAAAATATTATCACTGGATCATTTGGAACAAAATGCTCAAATTGGTGATAATTACCCTCAATTAGCATATTATACTCCCCCATTAGAAGAGCTACCCCATTGTTAGGTAGTTTGTTGTTCATGCACTCTCATACACTCTAAGCATTAAGAGGTTCTAGGAAGTATCCTGCAGGTTACATTCCAATTGTATTCCCAAGTGCTAATGAATTTCTTATATTGTTGGGAGTTGTCCATTGCCTTCACTAGCAGAGAGGTGTGGACAAGGAACCCGGAAGGCTAGTCAACTTTGAAGTTCTGAAAGGTCAGAGGCAACCACCCACTGTTTAGTTGAGACAATGGTAGCTAAAGCAATTTCCACCTTTTAATTTTATGTACATTATTGTGATTGGCTATTATTGGAATTGCCTGTCTAAAGGCTATAGTTGTGTCCCATAGTTTTAATAAAAGGCCAGCAGAGGGTGGAGTCCTTCCCCTTGAATCGGGTTCCTGCCTGCCCCCCAATATTTCCAAATTAATATTTTCTAGTCTCTTTCATTTGTGTGCAGCCTCCTCCAGAGCCCAAAACCTGAACCTGAATCCTGAACCATGCAGGACGTGGAGGGGACACTTGCAACTGGCAGCTCAATGTGGGGCACTCACAACATATTAGGTACTTCATAAATCTTGTTTAATAAGGAAAGATAAAACTTTTTTTCTTGTTTTGGCAAAACATTTTAAAAGCAAACACCATTGAAAACTATGGCAGGCACAATTTTAAGATATCTGCACATAATAATTCATTTAACCCTCACAACCCCTTTGAGATTAATATCACTACCATTCCCATTGCTCCAGATTAAGAAACAATGAGGTGGAAACACTTGTCTGACATCACACAGTAATGAACTGGGATGGCCAGGATTCAAAAAGCCTGACAGTCAGACAGGAATCCTTCCACAATGGTGAAAAAGACATAGCCATGGTCCAACACACACCATTTCGAGCCCATTAGAAAACAAAGCTATTATTAATAGTTAGAGAATGGGAAAGAGATAATAGAAACACTTCATTGATTTCAAAGTATTTGAACTACCAATAATGAGGATTTATATAATTCGAACAACCTCATGATACATGAAGCGATGAAATGGTGAATAAAAATATCCATATTTTTAGCACCACCAATTACTGAACAATGAGTCAGCAAGCTTGAAGCAATCTTTAACTGACAATATTCTAAAACCAATAATTGAAACAAGCCAGGGAGCATAATGAGCTGGACACAACTGGTGATACTTGACTGTCCTGGAGCATAATTCTGAGGGAAATGAGGTTAAGATGAAATAAAAACTGGTTCCATTCATCATCAAGTAAAGAGGCAATAGACCTAATATATGATTTACATTTAGATTATTTCAGAAAAATAAAGCTTAATATTTTAAAATGTATCATTTTATTCATTATTTGAAAATGCCAGATATGCCTTTAAATAGAAAAACTGCATCTCATCATAAAGATGTAATATAAATTCTCAAGTTATTTTATATTCTGTAAATAGCACATAATTGTCTTTTTCTCTCATCCTCACATTATTATCTAAGATTTTATGGAGACTACAGTTTAATATATAAGAAATGTGATGGTCTGGATTAGTCAAACTACCCTTCCTCTTTTTCTGGGATTCCAAGAAGAACACGAGGGACAACCTTAATAGTAATTGTGGGGACATAAAGATGTCTGATAAAATTGCACTGTTACCCACTCTTCTACAAGACTTTCATTTAAGATATTAGGAAAAAATGTATAAGAGAGTTGGTTGAAAATATTTAATATTTCTGGAGCATAAGAATATACAGAAGGAAAAGGTAAAGAATGTATACCAATCCTCAGAATCCTGAGTGCTTTGTATGGAAAATATCTGGTTATGCCATTATTAAGCTATTTTACTACAGCACTAAAACAACTTATTTATGCATTTCAACTTATGGGTATAAAACTGGGCTACCAGCAGTACATTGTAGAAGTATGATTAGAATTCTAGATTATCTGGGGGAAGTATGGAGCCTTACTTAAAGAGCACATCAATGGGGGAGAAAAATGGCGGTGGAGTAGACAAACGCATCTGGAGCTTTGTCGCTGGGCAGAGGGAGAGAGAGCGGCTGAGAGTCACACTGGGAGTGTTTGTTTGCAAGTTAAGAGTCAGTTATCCTCCAGGAGAAGGTGGGGGACTGCTGTACGGGGCTCTCCTGGCCAGGCAGCCCCACTGCCAGGGGAATTTTGTCTGCTGGAGCCACCAGCTCGAACGTGGAGACCACGCCATCTTGCAGAGGGAGGTGGATGTCTGCAGCGGTCTGAAACCTGCGGCTAGGGCACCCACCGAGCAGCCAGGGACCTGGGGACCCAGAACTCCGCTCTCCAATCTGCGCAGACACGCAGCGGAATCAGAGATTCACACGGCACACGGAGAGGTCAGATTTCGCCTGGGATAAGGGGAGGTCTCCCGTCCTGCACAACAGAGACATGCACACTGCGGGAACCTGGGTGGGGGAAAGCTGCCTATGGAGAGGTCCACAGAGGTGGGCAGGGCGTGATTCCTAAGTGTGGAGGCAAACTCTCTGAGCTGTTGACAGAGGGGAGCTCTGGAAAACGACTCGTTTTGATCTGAGACAGAGGGACAGCCTGGGAGTTATTTCAGTGTCCCGGCTGCAAAATCCCCCAAAAAACAGTTTTGAGAACCACAGAGTAACAGGATCTGAGCACAGCCTAGAGAGATCCTGGGCTTAGTCTCAGAGGTCAATTTCGAAACACTGCCACCCAGTGTATGACGCACAAATTTACTCTCGCATAACCACAAAAGAATAAAGAGATTAAAACGAAACTCAGAAGTGGAACACAGGGAACTGCAATACCCTCCCCCACGTGGGAAACAGAAGTGCCAAGCAGAACAATAGTGGAAGTGAATGACCATTCTATATTTTTTCTTTTTTTCTTTTTCTTTTTAAAAAATTTTTTATTTTATTTTATATTTTTTCATTTTTGCATATTTTAATTAAAAAACAATTTTTTTTCTTTCCTCCTCAATTGAGATTACCTTTTTAATTATTACATTTTTGTTTTCAACTAGTATTAGTACTAATACTATTTTACCATTTTGGAAAAAAAACAAGTGTAATTTTGTTTTCCCTTTATTTTACTTCGGGATTAGAGTTCTACATTCTATTTTCATCTTTCCTTTAGCATAATTTTACTCTATCTCAACTCTACCTTTATGCCAACACTTTCTCCTAACTTTCCCAATTTTGTTGTCTTGTTTTCTCTTTCCCTTTTCCAACTTTAGATTCTCCCTATTCTTTCTCTTTACCTGGTTAAAATTTCTCCCCACTTATATATCTAATTTCAAATCCCCTAATCCAAGCCCATACAAACCTCTCTCTTCTTGACTTCACTATCCAAAAAGTTGTTTTTCTCTATGATCTTTTGTTGCTCTTTGCCTGAATGGTGATTATATTGATTTTTTATACTTTTTTGGTGAGATTGTTTTAGCTTATTCTACTTGTTTTATTTTGCTTTTTGTTTGCTTTGACTTGATTTGTTTTTTTACCTCTCTCTCCCTCAATACCAGTTGTTATTTGTAGTTTATATTAATCTCCAGGTACTGGTGCTGATATATGTTGTGATTAGTGACTGTTGTATTGGCATTTTCTTTCCGACACCTATATTTTGTTCCCCTTTTCTCTCTTATCCTCTTTCTTTACACTTTTTTTTTCGCTTCCTTTTTTCTTCTCCTTCTTCTCCTTTTTGTTTTCTTATTTTATTTTATTTTATTTTATTGTTCATTTATTTTTTTTCTCCCTCTCCCAATTTGATTTTGGAATTTCTTTCTTTTCTTTTTTCCTCATTTTCCTCTTCTTCTTTCTCTATTTACCCCTAATTTGACTTTCATTGGTGGTCACCTTATTTGTGATTATTAACATCCTGAATACATTTCTACTCAGTGCCTTGTGTACTGTACCTGGTCATGCTGTAGTTTGTGCCTTTCAATCAACGTAGGAGAGAGAACTGCATAACCAGACACCCAGAGAAGAAAGACCATGGGCAGAAAAAGAAACAGCCCACAAAAGACAGAAATGCAAGAAATAAGCTTGCAAGAGGAAGGAAGTAAACGAATAGAAGCAGAAATAAGCCTGCCAGAGAAAGAGTTCAGACAAATGATCATAAGGTGGATGAAAAGAATGGAAGACAAAATCGACAAAGTGAGTAAGAGCCAAGAGGAAATGAAGAAGACCCAAGAGGAGATAAAGAAGCAGGAAGAAGAAATGCAGAAGAACCTAGAGGAGGTGGAGAAAAATCAAGAAGAAATGAAAAATGACATCACTGCTATAAAGAACTCAATATAAAGCATCAAAAGTAGACTGGAAGAAGCAGAGGACCACATCAGTGAGCTAGAAGACACGGCAGGAAAAAATACCCAAGTACAGCAGCTCCTAGGAAAAAAAGTTAAAAAGCAAGAGGAGAGCCTAAGGGAACTTTGTGATAACATGAAACAAAACAATACCTGCATAATTGGGGTTCCAGAAAGAGTGGAAACTGAACAAGGATTACAGAATGTGTTTGAAGAAATAATGACAGAAAATTTCCCCAATATAGGAAAGAAAAAACCCACACAAATCCAAGAAGCTCACAGAGTCTCAAGCAAAATTAACCCCAACAAACCAACACCAAGGCACATTATAATTAAATTGGCAAACACCGACGACAAAGAAAGAATCTTAAAAGCAGCCAGAGAGAAACAGAAAGTTATCTACAAAGGAACCCCCTTAAGACTAGCTACTGACTTCTCTAAAGAAACTCATCAGGCCAGAAGGAAATGGAATGAAATATACAAAGTCATGCAAAGGAAAGGCCTGAATCCAAGAATACTGTACCCTGCAAGACTCTCAATCAAAATTGAAGGTGAAATCAGAAGCTTCACAGACAAAAAAGGACTAAGGGAATATATTACCACCAAACCAGCAATGCAAGAAATGTTGAAGGGTCTTGTGTAATAAAAAGAAAGGAGAAGCGAAAAAGGAACTGGGGGGTAAGGACTGAAAATGGCAACAGATAAGTACTTATCAATAATAACTTTAAATGTAAACGGATGTAATGCTCCAATCAAAAGACACAGAGTAACCGATTGGATAAGAAAACATGATTCATATATCTGCTGTCTGCAAGAAACCGACCTCAGGAAAAGAGATGCACACAGATTGAGGGTAAGGGATGGAAGATGGTATTTCAGGCAAATGGAAATAAAAAAAAAGCTGGTGTTGCAATACTTATATCTGACAAATTAGATCTCAAAGTGAAGGACATAACAAGAGATAAAGAAGGCCACTTCATAATACTAAAGGGAACAATCCAACAAGAAGAAATAACTCTGGTAAACATATAAGTACCCAATTTAGGAGCACCTAAATACATAAAAAACTCTTGGAGGATATTAAGGGAGAGATTGACAGCAATACATTCATTGTAGGAGACTTTAATACCCCACTGTCACCATTGGACAAATCCTCTAAACAAAAAATCAGCAAAGAAACATCAATCCGAAATGACTCACTAGACCAGATGGAATTAATTGACATCTTGAGAACATTTCACCCCAAAGCCACAGAATATACATTCTTCTCCAGTGCACATGGGTCATTTTCAAAGATAGATCACATGTTGGGTCATAAGAAAAATCTCTTCAAATTCAAGAAGATAGATATCATATCAAGCATTTTCTCAGACCACAGTGGCATAAAACTGGAAATCAACTATAATAAAAACAATAGAAAGAAATCAAACACATGGAGACTAAACAGCATGCTTTTAAACGACGACGGGGTAACCAAAGAGATCAAGGAACAAATAAAAAACATCATGACAACAAATGACAATGACAACACAACAATACAAAATTTATTGGACACAGTGAAAGCAGTCTTGAGAGGGAAGTTCATAGGTCCACAAGCCTACTGCAAAAAACAGGAAACAATGGTAATAAGTTACCTAACCCTACAACTCAAAAGAGCTAGAAAGAGAGCAACAAGAAAAGCCCAGTGTAAACAGAAGAAAGGAAATAGTAAACATCAAAGCGGAGATAAACAACATGGAGACCAAAGAAACAATTCAAAAGATCAACAAAACCAAGAGCTGGTTCTTTGAAAGGATAAACAAGATTAATGGACCTTAGCCAGGCTCATGAAGAAGCAAAGAGAGAAGACCCAAATAAATAAAATCAAAAATGAAAGAGGAGAAATAACAACAGACCCCGCCAAAATACAAAGGATTGTTAAAAAATACTATGAACAACGCTATTCCAACACATTGGACAACCTGCAAGAAATGGCCATATTCCTAGAAAAATATAACCTTCAAAAACTCAATAACGAAGAATCTAAACATCTCAATAGTCCAATAACTATGGAAGAAATTGAAGCAGTCATCAAAAAGCTTCCAGCAAATAAATTCCGGGACCAGATGTCTACACAGGAGAGTTTTACCAAACATTCAAGGAAGAATTAAAACCTATCCTCCTCAGACTATTCAAAAACATTCAAGAAGAAGGAACACTTCCAAACACCTTCTATGAAGCCAGCATCACCCTAATACCAAAACCAGATAAAGACAACACAATGAAAGAGCATTATAGGCCAATATCTCTCATGAACATTGATGCCAAAATCCTCAACAAAATTCTAGCAAATTGGATCCAGCAGTACATCAGAAAGATCATACACCATGACCAAGTAGGATTCATCCCAAGAATGCAGGGACGGTACAATATCCGCAAATCAATAAATGTGATACATCACATAAACAAATTGAGAGATAAAAATCACATAGCCTTATCAATTGATGCAGAAAAAGCATTTGACAAAATCCAACACTCTTTCTTGATAAAAACTCTCAGCAAAGTGGAAATAGAAGGGTCATACCTCAACATCATAAAAGCCATATATGATAAACCCACAGCTAACATCATACACAATGGGCAAAAACAAAAACCATTTCCCCTAAGAACAGGAACAAGACAGGGATGCCCACTCTCACCTCTCCTGTTTGACATAGTACTGGAAGTATTAGCCATTGCAATTAGACAAGAAGAAGAAATAAAAGGCATCCAAATTGGAAAAGAAGAAGTACAGCTGTCCTTACTTGCAGATGACATGATACTGTACATAAAAAACCCGAAGGAATCCATCCCAAAACTAATTGACTTAATAAATGAATTTGGCAATGTAGCAGGATATAAAGTTAATGCCAAGAAATCTGTGGCATTTTGTACACTAATGGTGAAATTACAGAACGAGAGACTCAAAAAGCAATCCCATTTACCATCGCACCAAAAAAATTAACATACCTAGGAATAAACCTAACTAAAGAGGTAAAAGACCTATATGTAGAAAACTACAGGACACTGAAAAAAGAGATAGAGGAAGATGTTAACAGATGGAAGAGCATACCATGCTCATGGATTGGGAGAATCAACATCATTAAAATGTCCATACTACCCAAAGCAATCTATAGATTCAATGCACTACCCATTAAAATACCAACGACATACTTCACAGACCTAGTAAGAATTCGTAAAAGATTCATCTGGAACAAAAAAAAGACCACGAATAGCCACAGCAATTCTGAGAAAGAAGAATAAAGTAGGTGAGATCTCAATACCAGATTTCAAGCTATATTACAAAGCAACTGTTCTCAAAACAGCCTGGTACTGGCACAAGAAGAGACATATAGACCAATGGAATACAATAGAGAATTCAGATATCCACCCAAACCCACTATGCTCAACTAATATTTGACAAAGGAGGCATGAGCATACAATGGAGTCAAGATAGCCTCTTCAACAAATGGTATTGGGAAAATTGGACAGATACATGCAAAAAAATGAAACTGGACCACCAACTTACACCAAATACAAAAATAAACTCAAAATGGATACAGGATTTAAACATTAGAAGGGAAACCATAAAAATACTAGAGGAATCCACAGGCAGCTCAATTTTAGACATATGCCGAAAGAACTTCTTCACTGATACTGCTCCAAAGGCAATGGAAGCTAAAGAAAAAATAAACAAATGGGACTACATCAAAATAAAAAGCTTTTGCACAGCAAAAGAAACCATCAACAAAACAACAAGAAAGACCACTGTATAGGAGAATATATTTGCAAATGTTATCACTGATAAAGGTTTAATCTCCAAAATCTACAGCGGACTTATACAACTTAATAAAAGGAAGATAAAGATCCAATAAAAAAATTGGCAACGGACCTAAATAGAACCTTTTCAAAAGACGACAGAAGGAAGGCCAAGAGACACATGAAAACATGCTCAAAATCACTAATTATCTGAGAGATGCAAATCAAAACGACAATGCGATACCATCTTACACCTGTCAGAATGGCAATCATCAACAAATCAACAAACGACAAGTGTTGGCAAGGATGCGGAGAAAAAGGAACCCTTGTGCACTGTTGGTGGGAATGCAGACTGGTGCAGCCACTGTGGAGAACTGTATGGAGTTTTCTTAAAAAACTAAAAATGGATCTCCCATTTGACCCAGCAATCCCACTCTTAGGAATTTATCCTAAGAAATTACAAACACCAATCAGAAAAGATTTACGCACCCCTATGTTCATAGCTGCACAATTTACTATAGCTACAATTTGGAAACAGCCTACGTGCCCGTCAGCAGATTAGTGGATCAGAAAACTGTGGTATATCTACACAATGGAATTCTATGCTGCCATTAAAAAAAAAGGAACTCTTACCATTTGCAGCAACCTGGATGGAACTGCAGAGCCTTATGCTTAGTGAAATAAGCCAGTCAATGAAGGAGAAGCACCACATGCTCTCCCTCATTTGTGGATAATAAAGAACATTGTAAACAGATGAACAAAAGGATAGATACAGAGGCAGTAAAGCATCAAACAGACTGTGATATTATAGCAGGAAGATTAAGGAGAGGTGGGGTAGATAAGAGATCAATCAAAGGACTTGTATGTATGCATATAAGCATAACCAATGAACATAGACACCGGGGGGTGGGGGTATGCCTAAGAGGAAGGAGGGGCAATGAGGAGATATGTATACATGTAACACAATTAAAAAATTAGAAAAAAAAAGCACATCAATAAAAGCTAGAGCAAATATTAAAAAGTAGTGATGAAGGAAGAATTTTTATAATATGCTCCTAAAATAATAAATAACTATTATTATATGTAGCAGTTGAGAAGTATTTTAATAATGATGCTAATAATTATGCCATATTTCAACTCAGGTACATACTAAGTCTAAACAGAAATAACATTTTCAGCTTTGAATGTATACTTAAAAGGTTCTGTTTTCCCAGCTGGTCCCTTAAAATATTTTTGATATATTCCTCAATAGCCTTAGGATAACATACAAGCCTTCCCTTTGTCATTTTATTCTGAGAGAACAATACAGCACTTTGCAAGGGTACATAATATGGTACGATGAATGACAAAATTTCCTGTGTAAGTGTATGCATGTGTATATGTGCGTGTATATGTGTATTATACATATATGGATATGCATATAGGTAAATATATACATATCCTGTCATAAAATATTAACATATGCATATGGATATAAACATGCAATTTAATTAAACATTGAAGGATTATGTAAATAGATTAAAACATTGTAGGATAAATACAGGAAGATATGTTACCACAAAATGATGATGTTATATAATTTTATCTGACCTAAAATGAGAATATCATAATATTATAGCTATAACAAAATTTTGGAATCAGACTGTCTAGTGGTTCCTAAAATAGACCTTGGTAAATTTTTTTCTATGTATATCAGCTTGGGCCCTACCCTATGCCAGCAAAGCAGGGTTTCCAGGGCAGGACTCAGGGAGGGTTGAGGTGCAGTTTTGATTAGAACTCTGATGGAATAGAACTTCCTCATTTTATACCTAAGGGAGTAAATTCTTATTCCCAAGTATCTCAAAAAAATGTTCATTTAGTAATAAAAAAATTGAAAAATATTTTCATCATTACATAAAGAAATATTGTAATTTAAATGCTACTATTCTATCAGATCACCATCATGCTGTATATTAATTATTTTCCTATTCAATTGAAAAAAAAATCACAAACTTGGAAAATATCAAGGTAACATGTAATGTCTCCATTGCTATACAGGCTCCACTAAAAGTAATATGTGATGGATAATGAACGTCTTTATATAATTGTTTTTCTTCTACAGAATGATTTAAAAGCAGGCTCTTTCTGGCCTTCTTATTGCTATCACAACTCCAGGTTGGAGGCAGATCTCATTCTACTTACAACTTTCCCAAAATTTTACAACATTGTGAATCTCTTTTTTCCTCCAAAAAAAATAATAATTCAGGTGTCCCTTTGCCAGTCGACAATTATTCTTTTTTTTTAATTATTTATTAATTTATTATTTTAGAGAGGGAGAGAGAATATTGTCCCACTTATTTATGCATTCATTGGTTGATTCCTGTATGTGCCCTGACGGGGAATCAAACCGCAACCTTCATGTATCAGGACAATGCTCTAACCAACTGAGTAACCGGCCAAGGTGACAATTATTCTATTTCTCCTTTTTGTGTGTATTTTATTGTTGTTTCCAGTTCATAGTAGTTAAGGCTAGTGTCACTGAGGTAAGATAAATCAGACATCTGTAAATTCATAAACTCATTTGTACAGCTTGCCCTTAGTCATGTTCCTCTAAATGAGACAGTAGTGATGTTCTCACTATTCAGTCCCCCACAAACATATTGAACAGCATCTTCACAGAACCTGCAGTTTAATCATACACCCGGATTTGACTGTGTCCAAAATAAATCATCAGCAAGAGACACACTGTGAATGACACCTGTTCTATCTTATATGGCTTTACAAAGCCATAAAGCCCCATTTCACACCATCACTATATACCCTAACAGCCACTCTCTGGCTGTGCGGTGGGGCAATTGGCCAGGGATGCCAAAGCCACACCCCCAAGCTCACATAGTATACGAAGGGGAGGGCAGGAAGCCAGAAGCTGGAAGTCGAGCTGAGGTGGCCCTGCAGCACTGTGTCCACCATGGAACTGGACCAGGAGCAGCTGTCGGTGCAATTGGTTTTGGAGTCAGAGGGGCTGCCCTTCCTTCACGTCACTAGTGAGTCCCCATGAGCCCATGGCACGCCAGCCAAGCCAGGAGGGGCCTGGGGAGGCCTTTCCCTCCTGGAGCCATTCTTCCCAGGGTGACAGCATCGGCCACTTTTTTCCCCCATTTTTTTTTAATTGGATAGCAAACTCTGGGCTTGCAGTTCCTGGGATCCGCCCCCGCCCCAGGCCTCAATGTGCCCTCCTCCCATTCCTTCTGAGTTGAGCGTTTGGCCCCTGGTGGTCAGTGCACATCATAGTGACTGGTCAACTGGTCCTTCTGATGGCTCACCATTATGGTTGCTAGGCTTTTATTATATAGGATATTTTCAGAGTTCTAGATAAGCTTCCATGTTCCTTTTGCTCTTTTATAAACACCATGTAGTTTAACCAGTGCAGTGGTAATTACTTACAATGAAAAAATTATAGAAGCATTTGTGTTGGTTACACTGAAGTTACTAGTTAGGTTTAATCCAAGCATTTGGAATACCTTCTAGGCATTTTATATTCTAAATGTAAAATAATAAGCCAAAATCCAAGTTCTCCTGAATGCACTAGCCAAGAAGTATGTTATTTTTGAACAAAGACAAACCATTTTGCATTGTTTTTTGCTAATTCAGTTATATATTGCCAACCAGTAAATATTATCTAGAAACCTCAATAGGTACTTCATAAATAAAATCTATACTAAAACATTTGCTTGTTTTCATTTCTTTTTAAAAAAATAATTTTTATTGATTTTAGAGAGGAAGAGGAAGAGAGAAAGAAAGAGAGAAACATCAATGATGAGAGAGAATCATTGGTTAGCTGCCTACCGGGAATCCCAGGCATAAGCCCTGACCAGGAATCAAACCATGACCTCTGGTTCATAGGTTGATGCTCAACCACTGAGCCACACCAGCTGAGCTCTTTCTCATTTCTGAAAATATGATTTATTTCCTCCCAGTTCAACGTGTCTAACTTGGTTTCTGAACAGTGTGAAATCTTTGGGCCTTCATCCTGAGATTCATGTGAAAGCATAGTAGTAGTCAAGTGACCTTTGCTGGAACTCCTTGAGGTAGCCAATTCAAGAAGCAGAGAAAAACAAAACCACCAAAAATCCCAAGAATAACAGCAAAGCAGAAGCATTAAATATGAGAAAACACTTAAAATAATTTGACATTTAATATATTTGTTTTGAAATTGTTATCTTGAGGAAATCCAAATGCAGCATCTTACATATATTTTCTAGCTCAATACCATTTTTGCATGAAATGAAATGTGAGTGAGACACTATCCTGTCTTCATAAAATACTTAGGGCCTTGAGGATCTATTCAGCCCTCTACCTTCCACAGTGTCATTACCACTCAGAAATTGTTTCATAAGATTCTAAAGGGAAGATAGAAAGGAAATAAAATAGCAGATAAAAAAATATTTTTATTCTATTTTTATGAGGTTATGTGTTTATTTAAAGATATTGCTTCACTAAAATTTTGCATTGCAACAATCAAAGGAAAAGCCCTGGAAACTGGCCTCTCTTTAGTACCAGAAAAATAAATTTATATTGTGAATCCTTAGCAATGACACTCACAGAGTCTAGGGTCCTGGATCTATATATCAGTTCCTTCCTAATGGCCTCTGGGTATGCTATCCATGGGACCATGATCAAAATACATTTTAAATTCCTCTTTTAATTTTCCAGTGGCTTTGCTCATTCTGAAAATAAACTGTAGTATTTTAAATTAGCCAAACCATTTGGAATGAATTATCTGGGATAAAAGTCAAGATATGCCTACACTGTATTTGGAGTAATTTTCTTGTGTGGCACATGTTCTGATTCAAAAGACCATTTTTAAACAGAATTTAAATTTAATATAGATGATGATGATAATGATAGAAAGGGAGAGAGAGAATAGTTTGTCGACACTACCAGCAACACTGAAAGAAATATATTGCCTCCAAAGAGAAATTATTCAGTTTGTAACTACTAGCATGTTCACCTTTTATAAACTAGTTTTATTACTGTATAATAAGACTTTCTGTTTATTTTGCAGGTTTGAGCACCTGTGAGGTTCCAGCAAATTAATTCACAGTAGAGATGAGGGGAGTCTGATTCCTTAGCAATCAGAATATTTTTATCTATGAACCCAAATGACCCGGCACCTCCAGCTTTAAACCACAGCCTAATGATTCACAGTTTGCTAAGAAATACGGGTACAATGTCTTCTCATCTAATTAATTTCTTCTTTCAGGACATTTTTATTTTTAAAAAAATTATTTTTACTTACAAAACACAAAAGCACTGAAAAACACAGTAGTATTCAAATGACAGCAGATACTACTGCTCGATATTTCAAATAATTAGCAGAGTAACTGTAATAACTGAAGAACTTGCTTGTCACATTTCCCATGAACCACTTAAGTAGTTGGGCTGTGTGTTCTGTGGCTTAGGGATTGAAAATAATCTTCATTGACCTAGAAATGTGTTTAAATCATAAATTAGTGTGTCCTCAGGCAAAAGGCACACAATGTAATTGCTACAAGTTAAATAAGTAAGTACAAACTACAATGAGACAACCTTAGACAATACAACACTAAGGAAAAATGACTTCTAATAACAAGTAGTTCATTTTTCAGCCCCAAGTGACTTCATTTAAAACAGTTTCTGCCCTAGAGACTAACCCATATATGGAGATAATAAAACTCTGATATTAATGAGGCATTTTAAAATATAGAAGGTAGCAATGCCAAAGTACAGGTCAGGAAAGATTAATGAAGAGGCCTTGGTCTCCACACAGGCCTGCATAATAACAAGGCAAAAGTTAAAGTTTTGAAATTTCTGCATTTGAATTTTGATATCTTCACCTTTCTCAACCCCAACGCAAGGAAGAAAAATGTTAGGAGCAGCAAGAACTGAGATGAATCATTTGTTAGTCAGTGTCGTCTTCCCAGACAGGGTTGGCAGCTGCCAGCACCCAGCGCCACCTTTCCGGAGCACTTCTGAAGGACATCTGTCATGCGCCTGGGCGCTCAGAACAGAACAGCCTCTGCGCACACCATGTTCTCCCCAGTCCGTTTCATCCTCCATCCAAAGGACCTGAACTTCCTGGAAGACTTTTATCTTTTTCGTCTACTACGGACTCCTGCAATTCCCACAAGTGTATGGGACAGCAGAAAAAATAAATGTTCCTCTTCTTTTCCCTGTATTTATTTACTTCCATTTTAACTTTCTGCCCAATGAGGCATTTCTTTTTCATTTGGCTGATACACTGTCTTGGCTGACACATCCTCTTTATTTTCTCTCATTCTCTCTCTCTCCCTTCTTCCTCACTTTCTCAATCCTTCTCTCTCTCTCCTCTCCTCTGCTCCAAAAGAGTTTTTTTACATACACTTGACCCACCTCATGTACATACCTAAAAATCATCCTGCTGGCAGCAGAGAGGACAAAACTATTGCTGCGGAGATGAAAAAAGGAGGCTTCTACTTTTTCTACTAGTTAAAAGAGTAACAGGAGACCAACTTCCTATGAACAAGCACCACAATCACTTTGCTTATAGAAGAAGTCAAATTAAGCACATTTATTTGTTCAGCTTTGGGTGGATATATGGGTATCTCTAAGTATACCAAGGTCAAGTACTCATAAGCTCTAATTGGCCACAATATTAATCTTGCCAGGGGCTGGCTTTTTACTCCCAAGCCTCAACCAATATTGCAATTTGTTTTCTAAATAAAATAACCTTGCTTTTAGACAGCCCTGTTCCACAGTGAGGGAGAAAATTAATCTGCCCTGAGAATTGGTGTGCACTGTAGCCATAACAACAGGGAGAAAGCCAACAGCCACAATCAGGATTCGGAAACTAAAACTACCTCCCATTGTGCTCAGGGAAGAAAGAAACAGTAGACAACCATGTCAGGAAAGGCTCATTAGTGACAACAACTCTGCAATGTCTGAGTAGGACTGCACACAATTACAATTAAGGCCTCTTAATAAGAATTTAATTGACTTTCTAATTTTTCCATATATTTGACCACAGTGTTATTTTCCTTAAAGAATATCTAATTTTATCTTTTTCAGAATATAAATTAAACTGCAAGGAAAAAAAAATACAAAGGGCCTTTCTTATGTTTAATAGAAAGGCAGGAGTCACAAAGGAGAGGTGTCTCACAGCAGGCCAGCCTCCCACGGCTGATTAACAGCAGCCTGCGTGCCTTGTTTGCTGTCCTTTTACAGGTATAAAAAAAACAAATGAGCCTTTTCTGGACCAGGCAATTCTGGCTTTCTTCCTAAGCAGTGATGGTGACCAGTAGGCTCAACAAGAGAATGATTATATAACTTATCTCACATACATATTTAACAATATGACCATGTTGATAACATTGGCTTAACCAAATTCAGCAGGAGAAATGAATAAACCTTAAACTTTTAAGTGGGCAAGTTCAAGTTTCTTCCTTTTATTTTTATTATACCCCTTTGAAGAATCCTTGTCTGTGACACAAAACTTTTCAAATTCTACAACAGATTTCCCAGAACTGTACAAAAGTAGAATGAATGAGATGATTGATGGCCTTTTATTACCTTTTTTCTTCATTTGAGGATGGTTTTACTTATAAAGCCATTATCATAAAGTCTGTTTCCTTTTACACATTCTGAAATGTATTTATTCCTTACTTCATTCCACAAAGGACACAATATGGCTAAATAAGTATTTGGTACAGAATAAATTTCACGGACTTTGAGATACTTGTCAAATAGGCCATAGGTGGGCTGGCAACAAGTGAAGTCAGTATAGAAATAATTCAGGTATGTTTTATATCTCTGGTTCTGGTTTGTAAGGCAATAGTAGCAGATATTGGAAGAAATAGTTTTCAGAAGACACTGATTGGTCCATGTACTGTCCCTAGGTGGTTGATTGGCCCAAAGGCTGTTTCCAGGCAGTTGATTGGTCTAGAAGCTATTTCAGGCTTTCTGCCCAGTAGATTGTCTTGTCTCCAAGGGTTATTCAATCTATCAAGTGATAACAGGTCTCAGAAGCTTGTATGGAATGATAAGTTTTCCCCATTAGAGAAGCTTATTGAAGAAAATACCAGTATATTAAGGATGACTCACAGGCCCATCATACATTTTTTTATCCAGCTTCCCTAAGGGCGATGAATTGCTCATAAGGAAGAAGCTTCCTAAATGATTTTTTCACCAGTCAAGGAATGCTGGAGCCATCCATGAAAATTTTCTAGCTGTTAAAAGGGCAGCATTAAGCTGTTTAGTGCAGTTCAACAGTTGAACTATCTCCTGTCTTTTTTTTCCTCCTCAAAAGAGAGAAAGCTGCTCTCAGTGTAATAACAGGAGGTAAAAAAAGATAGTGTAAAAAATGATAGTGTAATAAAAACAAAAGAAAACCAAGAAAAAGGGTGAAGTCATTATAATTCTATAACCTTAATATTTTCATTTTTGAATATTTTTATTTTTTAACTGAATTTAAAAAATTCAATTGGTTCACAAAATCATACAGGTTTCAAGTGGACAACTCAACAAAACAGCATCTGCACACTGCACTATGTGCCCATTGCCCCAAACAAAGTCTCTTTCCAGACTCATTTCTAGCCCCATTTCCTCCCCTTTGCCCACCTCCCCCCTCATTTCCCTTTTGCTAACACCACACTGTTATCTGTGTCTATGTGCTATAGATATATGGGAGGGTTTGTTTTTTTTTAATCCCGTCACCTTCTTTCATCCAGTGTCCCAGTCCCCCTTTCCTCTTACAGCCAAGAGAGAAGGAAAAGCTCAAATAAACAATCTAACTTTACACTTAAAGGAACTTGAAAAAGACCAAACAAAGCCCAGAGTGAGTAGAAGGAAGGGAATAAGAAAGATAAAAGCATAAATAAATGAAATAGAATCTTAAAAAATACAGAAGAGCAATGAAACCAAGAGCTGGTTCTTTGAAAAGATAAACAAAATTGACAAACCTTTAACAGACTCATCAAGAAAAATAAAAAGAGAGGACTCAAATAAAATCAAAAATGAAAGAGGAAAGAGGAGAAATGACACGAAAGAGATATAGAAGCTTGTAATAAAATATTATGAAGAACATTATGCCAACAAATCGGACAATATGGAAGAAATGGACAAATTTCTAAAAACATACAACCTTCCAAAACTAAATCAGGAAGAATCAGAGTATCTGAATACACAGATTACAACTAGTGAAATTGAAGCCGTGATCAAAAAACTCCCAACAAACAAAAGTCTGTACCAGATGGCTTTACAGGTGAATTTGATCAAACATTCAAAGAAGAACACCTATCCTTCTCAAACTATTCCAAAAATTTCTAAAGGAGGGAAGTCTCCCAAGCTCCTTTTATGAGACCAGTATTATCCTAATCCCAAAACCAGATAAAGATACGACCAAGAAAGAAAATTAAAGGCCATTATCCCTGATGAACATAGATGCTAAAATTCTTAACAAAATATTAGTAAATTGAGTCCTAGCCAGTTTGTCTTAGTGGATAGGGTGTCAGCCTGTAGACTGAAGGATCCCAGGTTCTGTTCCAGTCAGGGCACATGTCTGGGTTGCAGGTTCAATCCCCAGTAGGGGGCATGCAGGAGGCAGGCAATCAATGATTCCCTGTCATCACTGATGTTTCTATTTCTTTCTTCCTCTCTGAAATCAATAAAATACTTAAAATATATATAACATGAATATTACATATATATATTAGTAAATCAAATCCAGCAATACATTAAAACGATCACGCATCATGATCAAGTGGGATTTATTCTGGGTATGCAAGGCTGCTGCAGTATCTGCTGCAATACCCTTAACAACAGTTAATGACTGACCACAGAAGCAGGAGGGAATTGGAGAGGCCATCCAGTTCAACTTCCAGTCTGGACCCACAATAAATGATGATCTGGCCAGATTGTAAAGACTGCCCAACACAGCGATTTCAAACCTTTCTTAAGTGACAGTTTCAAAATTTAATCCCCACTTCCCTCAAAAGGTTTTCCATTACCTCACATAATTCTTTGTTTTGTTTTGTTAATCCTCACACAAGGATCTTTTCCTGTTGATTTTTAGAGTTGAAGGGAAAGAGAAGGGAGGGTGAAGGAGAAAGGTGAGAGAGACACATTGATTGGTTGCCACCCTCATGAGCCCCCACCAAGCCAGGGATCCACTTACAGGTTTGATCCCTTGACCAGAATCAAACCTGTGAGCCTTAATGCACCCGCTTACACTCTAACCACTGAGCACACAAGCCAGGAATCACCTAATTCTTTGCTCAGAGTATATTTTTTCTTCTCTGTGAAAGCATGGGAATTTAAAAAAAAAAAAGTCTCTCTACCTGAATTGATACACAGGAGTTCTTAACTAAATGCAAAGTGAAAGCAAAAGACAAAATACTGACTCCAGAGTTCAGCATTGGATGTAAAAATGATTATCCATTTTCTAGTGCTACATTTAAACAAAAGCACAATATGGTATCTATCAAGAAGGCTTTCTGAGCTTTGAATTCCCTGTTCCCTTCCAGGTCCATGCAGCTAATCATGTTTCTTATTTCTCCCCATCCCTAACTCTTAAACCCTTAATTCTGTCTTAACAAAACTCTTGTAATTCCCTTGATTTCCTGAGTTGCTTCCTATCCCATTTTCCTTCTGTGTCTTACTAAAAGAGAGAACATTGAAATGATTGGCACAAATTTATTACTAATGGCTTGTGTGACCCAGTGACACACCTACAATATTAGGGCATATCATTTAGATATTTTTGTGCCTCTGGTTTGTCATTTTCTAAAACTTGTCATAATGATACTGACCTCTAGACCTCCCCAAACAGATGAAGAAACCCATTATTGTTCATATGACATAGCACTATTATTTTGGCTGACAACCTAAATATTTCCCAATTATAACTCTGCATTCTGTCAGAGACTATCACTGTATTCCATAAAGGTTTTATTTTTTTATACTAAGAAACAGTTTGCATTCCTTGACATTTTTCAATGGATTATTTCAATGTAGGAAGAAGTTTTCTCCAAAATAAACAAAACAAAATTATAGAGGTGGAACCTTAGATACAAGAAGATTAGGGGCCATAATTGCAAAAAAATAATTTTGTGAAGCATAGATTTTTCAGGCCCAAAATTCAATTAAGTGAATTCGATGACAATTGATGTTTGAAGATATGTTAATGCTATTATTATTGGGAGGAAGGGGGTGGAGTATAATACTGAATGTTATATTTGCGCAACCTTTTATTTTGAATAATACAAGGTAAGCTGTTCGGGAGTTTAAGTTATGTAATTGGAGGTCTAGCTTCTCTGGATTGACTATATAGTAAGTGAATTTATTCCCTGGTGTTCAGATAGGTGAAGCTCCCTCTGTCTTTCCTCCAAGGAGTTTTTTTCTGCTCCATTCCCAGCACATAGAAAAGTACTGGGACATAATTGCTCATTGACTTGGTGATTCTTATTTTAACTAACAGCTTGGGAAATGTTATAGCACTAGATGTCCATCATAATCTAAACTCATTTAGAAAAAAATGAGGCAGAATTTTTGAGATGTCATATGGTAGCAATGAAATCCTTATCTTGCTATAAATCAAAAACTGAAAATTTTCTGAAAGCAATTACAAACAAAAAGTAAAATTGTATTATAAGTATAGCACCAGGATGAGTATCTTTTAAAGGTGACAGAAGCAGTTTTTTCATGAATATTCTAGAGTTCATTTTCTCTTATTATCAATAGCTATTTATAAGAAATTTTCTTACCTAATTTTTCAGGATTCAAACTGAGTATCTTAAGGTCAATCAAATTGTAAAAGTCAAATTCTACCATAAGAAACATTTTCTTCTTAAAATATATAAAAAATAACTATCAATTTAACAAGTCTCATTCTGAGGACAAAGATAAAGGAAGGGAATAATAACAAAGACTTCTACAAAAATAATAAGATAAAACAAAATTTATTTGTATACATTAATATGGGCCCAAGGTAATTAATGCTATGTAATATCTATAATAGTAAAAGCATAATATGCTAATTAGACCAGACAGCTGAACAATCTTCTGAATGTCATTTTGGATGTCTTTCCAGATGAAGCTGCGGCAGTACAGGCCAAGGCAGAGGCAGTTAGGGGCGATCAGGCAGGCAGGCAAGCAGTTAGTGGCAATCAGGCAGGCAGCCAGGTGAGCAGTTAGGAGCCAGTGGTCCCTGATTGCAAGAGGGATGTCTGACTACCAGTTTAGGCCTGATCCCGCAGGATTTCCTACAGGATTAGGCCAAAGCCAACAATTGAACATCTCCCGAGGGGTCCTGGATTACGAGAGGGCACAGGCCAGGCTAAGGGACCCTGCCCCCATGCATGAATTTCAAGCACTGGGCCTTCAGTTTAAACATAAGATTATGTGTTTTTTTCTCTTTTTTTTAATTTAATTTTTTTATTTAATTTTTTAAGAAGATTAGTTTTAATTAGAAATTTACTTCTAATCAGTATGTAAATGATTATTATATAGTTAACATTTTTAATTTAAGTCTATTTCACTACTCACATAAAATAGTGTATAATAATTCTGTTTTATGCCTTAAAATTATTTCTACATCTTTATTTCATCCATATTTCTCAGAGACTCCTGCATTACTATCAACATCTGACCTTATTGCTATGATTTATCTTAACCACATTCATGGCAAAGACAAATTAGCCACAGCATTCTAAACAAATCTCTTTGCTTCATTTTGTAGCCATTTATAATTTTGAAGTATTAGTCAATCTGTTCATTTGTTTCTTTCTATCATACTGTTTTTTATCCTATATAATAAAAGTATAGTATGCAAATTGTCCCCTGGACTAGGAGTTCCTCTGGGAGTTTGACCAGGGAGTGGGGCAGGGCCAGCCAGGGGAATGGAGGGAGACCCTGGTGGTGACAGGCAGCCAGGGGAAGGGAAGGAGTACCCAGATAGCAGTCAGTAGCTACTAAGGACTCTACCAGTGCACAAATTTCATGCACTGGGCCTCTAGTCTTGACATAAAATCACCATTGTAGCCAGTGTTAACAGAACCAAGAAACAAAACTGTTAAATTTTGAGGTCAAAAGCAAGGGGAGGAGGGAATGAACCCCATATCAATAGGAGAATATAAAACTATACAGAATCTGTACTTTTAATTGCTTTGCAGAGAATTCCCTGCCTTCTGTGGCAGGATGAGCAGTTGTGCCAAGGTTGGATGGGATACATAAGCAGGTGGGACTGCCAGAGAACCAGTCAGCTCACACTCAGCTTGAGAAGCAGTCACACACCTCCTATTGCTGAGAACTGTGCTTAACACTGAGGAACAAAAGACTTGGAAGAGTGTCATAATCATGATGCAAAGGGTTCACACTAAACATGGCATAAACTGTAGCTCCAGGTAAGAATACAGAATGAGAAGAAATAAAGAGGACTCAACTAGGGAACAAATGCCTCCCTAAACCCAATGTTATGATTGCCCCAGCCCCTCAAGTTTCTAGGCTAGTCCATGGGAGAAGGCAGGAAAAAGGAAAACTTTGTCAACTGAATTTAAATGGACCTAAGTTAGAGAACCCAGAAATTAGTCATATTACTTTTTTTTTTCAGTCAGGCAACATGAGTAGTTAAAATAAAGATTAGGTTGAGATAGAAAAATATAATTACAATATTTAAAACCATGTGGCTTTACATACCTTTATCTACACTAATTAAAGAGAAAAATGCTAATTGACCATACCTCCGCTACACCCACAGCCCATTAGAAGTGATATGCAAATCAACTCAGCAAAGATGGTGGGTAAATTTGCATAGGCAGGCAGTGCAGGCATCACCCTATGCCGCCTGCAGGACACAAGCCGCAGTCCAGATTGGGCAGGTGGTAGCGACAGCACCCGATGCTGCCTGCCCAGGTCCAAGCTGCCCTGCCATCACAGGACGAACAGCCCAGGCTGATCCACCCGAGATCATGGGGCAAAGAAGCCAAGTGAACCACCCCAAGAATGTGGGGAGAACAGGCAGGCCGGGCCGCCCTGCAATCATGGGATAAAAAGGCAAGGCCAAGCCTAAGTCAGATCTTCCCCTCGATCACGGAGCCAACAGGCCAGGCAGAGCGTGGCCAAGACATCCTGCAATCCCAGGCGAAGAAGCCGCTCTGCTGACCAACGTGCACTAGGGACCTGTTGGGGGCGTGGTGCGGAGTCCAGGGCCTCTAGCCTGCAGCCATGGGAAGTCTCCCTCTCCCTAGAGTTAGGAGCACCAGCCCAGGTCTACCCAGAGGTCTGGTCCTGACTGCAAGGGTGAGTTCCTGCAGGCTGCAGTTTGATTCCCATGCATAGGAGATCAGTGTCTTTGTTATTGCTGCATGTCTGGGTTTAAATTGGACAAATGCCCAGCTTAGCAAAATCTTTTAGGAGTAGAATTCTGTCTGGGTTTCCTCAAATTCCCTCAGCCCCTATTCACCCCTCTGTAAAGGCGCAGAACAAGTGAGGCCCCTTAAATAAAAATCAGAGGTCTCCAGCAACAGTGGGCCTCTCTCATCACAGTCATTTGGACTGGATGGCATTTGAGTATTTATCTAGGCACCATGACAGAGAAACACAAGCTCAAATCATGATCTCTGCTCTTAAAAAATTCACAATCTTATTAGATCAAGTGGATGATAAAAGCACAGTAATAACATCAGAATGTAAGGCAACAATACAGAGAGGAACAGAGGCAATTGCTGATTTTCCAGTAATTAGTACAAAGAGTATGTGCTATGAATTAAATTTAAAATATGTGTGGAAGTAGTTGATTCATGAGTATGGCATCCCTTCCTATTTTAAAGGAAGCTGAGTTCCACGTGAACTGTATACTATTCTCTGATATCTGAGGCACAGGACTAGGGAGGCCCTAAGTGTACTATACTTTGATACTTCAGTCATTCTTTATTGTTCAATGTAAATTATTTCTGTACACCTCAGTTTTGAAATAGTTAAATTACTAGAATAATACCTCTTACTATAAAATATTACTAGAAGATCAAATGATCAGGTGAAATTTATTGTTAGTTTCTATAAATAAACACAATCTCTGGTATGCTAAAGTGATAGGTATTATAGAAATATTCAGCTAAATAGACCAACAGGCTTGATTACAAGTGAGGCTTACTATCACAACACAAATTTATTGCTTAAAAAAAAAGCAGGGAGCCAACTAGAAACTGAACCAAATATAAGTCCTTGAAGGGCAAATGTAAATTGGATAAGCTTTTCTATTACAAGAGCAAGAAGAAAAATTTCAGATGCAAAAATGAAAAGCACATTGCATCTACTCTAAGTAGCTGTTAAAGAAAAAGAATGGTATACTATGAAAATACTTAATGCAGATTGTAAAGACATTTGTTCAAAGAAAATTTCCTAGAGTAGGTAATATTTTTAAATGTGAAGAGGTTAGCTAGATAAGAAAAAGGTGTAGGGGTCCCGAATTGCAGAGGGTGAAGGCAGGGCTGAGGGAACACCTCCTCCGTGAATGAATTTTGTGCATTGGATCTCTAGTCTATATATATAAAAGCCTAAGTGACCATCTGACAGTTCAACCATCCAACCAGTAGCTATGATGCACAATGACCACCAGGGGGAAGATGCTCTGACAAGTAGTTATGACATGCACTGACCATCAGGGGGCAGACGCTCAACATAGGAGCTGCCGAGCTGCAGTGATTTGGCAGCTGCATTTCTCAGTACACTGGGAACCAGAGAGGAGGGAGCTCAATTCTGGGGTGTGTCACCTGAAAACTGCCCTCTTGCAATATGGTACCCCTCAGGGAATGTCAGATTCAGCCTGACCTCCACAGGCCAGGCCAAGGGACCCCAGCAGTGCATGAATCTGTGCACCGGGCCTCTACTATATAAATAATGTATTGTTACCTATTGTGATAACAACACACACAAAAATACTCTTTTAGCAAATTTAAAGTATACAACACAGTAATATCATCTATAATTATCATGCTATGCATTAGATCCCCAGAAATGTATACATCTATTAAACCATCACATTGTACACTTTTAAAAAAATCACATTGCACAATATAAATATGCACAATAAAGCTAAGGGGGAAAGAATATATTGTTCATACATCTGCTTTCCTCGGACACTTTTTTCCTGATATTTTATGATCATAGGACCCTAATGAATTCTCATAAGAATTACATAGAAACAAATTTTAACAAGATGTGGGAAGGAAAAGGGAAAGAATAAGGTACTTAGCACTTACTAGGCATTTAAAAATTATTTGTTGAGTTTAACAGCAAGATGGTAGAGAACCACACATTATCATCCCCACTTTTCTTACAAAGCCTTACAAAGAAAGAGACTAGAAAATTGACACTAGATTCAATAAAATCTCTTCTTTATGTCTTCTACAAATAATTATCCATTGGATGTCTTATCTCAGACTTTATCACTTACAATATATATCTAAGTGATTTCCTGTTGGTATCAGAATTATTAGCACATGAGTGTACACACACAAGATAACTAATTGTATCTTCATGAATCCATTTTTTTTAAAAAAAAAAAAAGGATACTTCATAGTTAACTATAGTCTCAAAAGGAAGAAGGAAGGGTGACTCACTCCTTTCTTAAAAGGTCAGACTTACTTTTGATTCCTTGAAACTTTGGCATCTAATCATGCTAATAACAAGAGCAAACATTTCTAGCCTTCTTCAAGCTTTATTTAATTAATGCTAGTATTAAAATCATTTGTCAAATACCCATAAGTTCATTGCAATCTTCTGAGCACTATAGAGTTTATAAGACCAAGAAAGTTTACAAATGCTCTTGCTCTGTGATTGCTTTTCTATCTATGTTATTAGAGTTCTTTGCTGAAAGTTCTCTGGAAAAATTTTAAGGTTACATAATGAGCAGAGATTATGAACATTTATGGTTATTGCCAACTACTCTCTTAATAGAAGAAAATCAAGATTGTGCAAAATGGTTAGAAAGACAGTATAGCCCAGTATGATAAATGGCAAAGTGCCATTTCCCAGGAAGGTCTTAAATCATCTACTTAGAACAATGCTGGGTGAATAAATAATTAATACTAATGGTACAAGAAAATGGCTTTGTTTTCTTCTAATGAAATTAAGAAGTTAAAACTAAGCAACCTTATAAATTTGAAGAACTGTCTTTTAGTAAGTAGATTAACTACATTAATGCTTTTAGCTGCATTAATTTCCCATATGTAAGCCAAACCAATTTTAACAAGTGAAAATATGACTCAACCTAGGTCACTGGTCTGCAAACTGTAGCTCGTGAGCCACCTGCCGCTCTTTTGGCCCCTTGAGTGTGGCTCTTCAACAAAATAACACGTGCAAGCACACACATACAGTGCAACTGAAGGAGTATCCTAATTAAGTTAATAGCAATGTATCTACCTATATAGTTTAAGTTTTAAAAATTTGACTCTCAAAGAAATTTTAACTATTGTACTGTTGATATTTGGCTCTGTTGACTAATGAGTTTGCCGACCATTGGTCTAGGTCAACTTCCATCCATAGCACTAGTGTATTTTTAAAAATATATTAAGAAGAAAAATATTTACTTATCACATTGCAGGATTGGGAAGCAAATGCTCTTCTATAAAATCCCTTGTTAGTACAACTGATTTTTTTGTTTTTGAAAATTTTTTTTAAGAGCCTGCTATATTGGTGGGAAGCAACCTAGTAATTGACTCAAGCATCAACTTGAGGGTTGAGCTCCTCTAATCCATTGTTTTTTGGGGAAAAAAGGCAAAGTTATGTGTTTCTTTCTCTTTGAGGATAACCATTGATAAGTATAGTCTCAAATGTATACATATATCAACTCATCACATATAAAATCCACATGAATAAGAAGAGTGCTAAGCATTATTTCTTTCAACATTATGGATGACCTGTCAAACTTAAAACAAAAGAAAAACAGTACAAGTATGAGAATTAGGAAAGGAAAGAAATTAAACTTTTATAGCTCTGGTTAATAATATTACTTACATAGAAAAGATAAGGGAATTTACAGAGAAATTATTAGAACTCATAGGAGATTCCAGCAATGTGATTAGACTGAAAACCCAGGTTGTCAGCTAGAGGTCCCTCTTGGTTCTTTGACACATGGGCTTTATCAGGAAGAGGATGTGAGAAAGCCAGAGAGGAGAGGAGAACAAAGACAAAACAATCCCAGACCATTTTTTTAAACATAAAAATCAACATTTAATCTTTATTTTTAAAACTCCCTTAATAAATTAGAAAAGGAACTTCATTAACATAAAATAATCTTTAAAAACAACACCTAGCAGCATTTAAAAAAAAAATTGTGCCAGTCTTGTATAACCTAGTCTTAGAAATGATATCCAATCACTTCACCATAATCCATCTCTTAGGAACAAGTCCCTAAGTGCAGTCTTCACACAAGAGGATGAATTTCACATAAGGTCACAAATATCAGGAAGCAGAAACCACAAGAGTCATCCTACACTAGATAGAAAAAGGTAGTCCTGTGACTTAATTTTTCCAGGGGCACATTAGTGGACGTATAGATAAATATAAATCTTCTTCATTATGTCAAGTTATACCTATGGCCCTGTATCCATATTTATCAAGAGAAAGTTTATTTTATGCTGTTATTCCAGTGTTCCATATAATTAGGGCTATCTTTCATGATCGCCCTAGATCTGTGGTCGGCAAATTGCAGCTCGCGAGCCACATGTGGCTCCTTGGCCCCTTGAGTGTGGCTCTTCCACAAAATACCAAGGCCTGGGCGAATCTATTTTGAAGAAGTGGTGTTATGAGAAGTTTAAGCTTAAAAAATTTGGCTCTCAAAAGAAATTTCAATGATTGTACTGTTGATATTTGGCTTTGTTGACTAATGAGTTTGCCGACCACTGCCCTAGATCATAGACCTTAACTAAATCAAGTCCTTCACCCCTATTAACTCTAATAGATCTTAAAATCACAGATGGCTCCCATAATAGATGAGGGAGGCATTCAAAAACCAGCAGGATCCCCTGGAGAATATGGGATTTGCATATGTAATTAGTGCTTCCTCAGTGCAAATAGCAGCTACCATACAGGAACAGAGTGACTTTTGGCTATATTAGCAGTTGATCATTCTGTTTTAATGTTCTCACTTTCGTTAAGAATTTAAAAAAAAAAAAGTTCCATTGACAAATTACATGAGGTTTAAACTCCCATGAGGAAATTTTCTAAAATTTTCCCATTATACTTATATTGCAATCATCTCACATAATTAAAAAATACAAATCATCAATATCTTCAATTCACTTATGCTTACAATGAAGGAAAAAGTAATTATAAGACATGATTTCTGGCTTGAATAAGTTACAATTTCTTTTGTGAAGACAGAATTGAGAAAATTAACCAACAATAACATTAATTAAATGATTCACAGAAAATAACTGTGAGAGAAAAGTTAATATGGCACATAAAGTTGAAAAAATCATTAATAATTGAACTACTTAAAGATAGATTCAAATAAAAGTCACCTCTGTAAAAACTATCTGAATAGTTCACAATTAGGTAGGATCAGAGAGGAAGGCAGTTTCCAATAAGGTGATGGATATATGTAGGGCACTGAGATGGGAAAACCAAAAATATGGATCATATGTAGAAATAAAGTAGTTGTCATCACCTATTGTGTGATCAGGCTAAAAAGAAAACAGATTAAAGCAAAGGTGTGAAAGATCTCAAATATATTACAAAGGGGTTATTGAATCAATGCAGGATGAATTATGAAAGAAAATATCAAAGGCAGAGAGACTATTTGACCAGTTTAGGTAATTTTTTTAAGAGTTAATAGTGAGAGCTAAGAGAGAGAAGAGAGAGAGGGGGGAGAGAGAGAGAGAGAGAGAGAGAGAGAGAGAGAGAGAGAGAGAGAGAGAGACTGCCAAACTCAGAGAAAGGGGAGGGGAGGTAGGAGGAGGGTAAGAGATACAAAGTACTTGTATACATACATATAAGCATAACCAATGGGGAAGATGAAAGCTTGTGCTAAGGGGTAGGAGTGGGCAGGGAGAGGTTAATGAGTGGGGGAGGAGAGATGAGATAGGTAATACTTTCAACAATGAAAATTTTAAAAAGAGAGAGAGAGGGGAAAAAAAGCAAGTAACATGCAAAAAGTACTGGCAGAACAGGAAAACTAATTGGTCTTGGGATTAAAGAAGAAAGAACTAATGGCAACTTTAGGATAGAACCTGGCTGAGTAAAGCTAACAGTGACCTGGTAAGTAATATAAGTAATCAAATTAAGGCATGTTCAAGGAAATAAACATTTTCCCCTCATTTTTCTTGGAACACATTGTTTTCTTTAGTTTAGTCCCTAACTTTCTGAGATGTAAATCTGAAGAAGTTAGGGAAACTCATACAAGAAAACATTTACTCTGTGACTTAAAAAAATTGCTCCATCATAAAAGAAAAAACAGAGCATTTATGCTTATAATTTCTACCGCAAATCAGAGTCGGGAAGATGACTAACAGGATGTGTCAAATACAGGGCACAGGCCCTGTTCTGAAGGAATATCTTATTATCATTTCATGCCAAATATAGCAAGATCTTCTGAGAATGCTAAAAGGCTAATTCCAATGTAACCCTGATATTTGGGGCTAGTGATCTGTAGCCATACCAGTAAGCTCAATGTACATTCTTGATAACCTATAATTAAGTCACTACCTTTTTCCCAGATACTGGACTTGCAGAACCAGTTGTAGAGGCCATTGGGCTGTGGACAGTACACTGCCCACGAGGGAGGGTTATTAATGCTGACACCAGGCCAGACCATCAAATATGTCTTGAAGACCCCCAACACCTGGAGGCCTTCTTGCAAGGCCCTTGAAAAGGACCGGAAGCATAATCCATGTTTGTGGGACAAAAACCACAGGGAGGGAGATGTAAAGGAAAGCCCCATGTGTGTTCCTTCACTCAGATTTGGAAGGCTATTCCCTGAGTCCGCCAGCGTATTAAACAGTGTCCCTCCTTTTTTTCTCAGAAGTGTCCTTGGTTTTCTTTGGTCTTCTGCAACAGTTCTAATCTTTTAAAGAGAAGACAAATATAAATCTTACAGAGATTATCTATCCCAGACTTCTTTCCCCCCCTAATCTACCTGAAAAAACGAAAATTTATTTAACAAAAGTTATTTTATTTATTCAGCTGATTGATTGATTTCTTGTCAAGAAATACTTGCTCCTTTTGTTCATGAGTCTTGCTCAGAATAATAAAATAAAATCCAGAGAGATGCTGATGGAACTTTAGGAAAAGTATAATGTCTATTTACAAACATGTAGCAAAGTAATTGACTTCTGACCTCTAAGCATACACAAAGTTCTTGTATATCTAGTTCATAGGGGAAAGACAATCTCCTAGTAAATATTTCTTTTTTGAAGTATAATCTTTAGGGTTATAACTAGTTAGTTTACAGCAAGCAGGTAAAGTTTTATGGAGATGACTAATGCTTAGTATGTCTTTTATCTATAATACTTTACATGAGACTTGCTAAAAATGAGTTATTCCTCTTAAAATGGTAACCAAAACCCAGGCGTGCCCTAATTTTGCCTATTTGAGCATCTATTCTCAAGCCAGAAATGCCACATTGTAACTCAGTGAACAGCTCCCATAAATTACTGAAAATGCAGGTTCATGAGCTTGGTTCCCATATGTAGTAAGAGCCAGAATGTCATAGGCAGGATAGTTTTCTGTCAGACAGAAGCTGATGATTTCACTATTCAAACATAGTATGAAGAGAGCAATATAACCATGATTTTAGCTCAGAGAAATTATAGGAATTACTTTGGCCCCAGGTCAAAAGTACCAGATAATACATAGATAATGCATTAGAGGATGCTGTATACACATTTTATCCCAATTTTTTCTTTCACTTTGCAATAAATTGAGTAGTACTTTGAACCCATCTTCTCTTCCCTTTCTAAGCTATTATCACCATCGTGAGAAAATGGAAAATATATTTGGATTAGCATTTATATAAGATTTCCTATTTACTAAGCATTTCAGTAAAGTTGATATTAGGTTCCTTTCCCTCTGCTCAGTGTTTTACCATGTATTAAAGTATTTGCAATTTGCAGCTGGGGGCACTAACACACAGGAAGGTTAAATAAGCGGCCTAAGGTCACATTGCAAGTGAAAGGCAGAGCTGAGAGGAACTCTAATTGTATTTTAGGATTGGTTTACTGAGCACAATATCTTCAAGTCAACTAGATCAAGCCTGTCATTATTTCGAGGAAGGTGAGATTATCAAATTTCTGAAAATTTTAGAGGCTTATTTTTAAATAAGCAGTCAGTGAACCTCAGAGGAAAAGAAGCATAACCACATTTCAGAAACATCAGGTCAAGGGTGTTGGGAAAGAATTTAAAGTGTTAGACTATTCTTCTGAGCTTCAGACTCATATTTCAACTGTCTGCTATACTGAGTAGCCAGATTATATGATATCTGAACACATAATAGTCTGGCCACTCAGTGTATATCCTATATAATAAAAAGCTAGTATGCAATTGTCCCCTAGCCAAGAGTTCCACCAGCAGGCAGGCCAACCAACTGCCCATGTCCCCTCTCCCTGACCAGGCTAGCTGGACCCCACCCATACACGAATTTATGCACTGGGCCTCAAATACACACACACACACACACACACACACACACACACACACTGAGTGGCCAGATTATTATACATTCAGAGATTCAGAGATCATAATAATCTGACCATTCAGTGTAGATATTACCAGTTTTGGTATCAGTAGAATACCTAAAATCAACCTATCCAAGGTGGTAACTTTCTCTTGAAAGCCAACCTTTCTTCTATATTTTATATAGAAATAAACTATTGATGAAATATCCCATCCTAAACTGGAATCCTAGGATCATCTTTTCTCTCAATCCTAAAATATAGACTGGCAATTCTGCCACATTAATGTTGCATATCTATCCTCTCCTCTTAAAATCTACTGGTACTAACTTAATTTTGACTTTCTTCATTTGTTTCTGGATCCCATTTGTTTCTGGATCCTTCAAATACTTTTAACTAGTCTCTCTACCTTCAAGAATCCACAATATCCATCCTTCACATTGCCACAGGATGATCATTTTGAAACTGAAAACATACTGTGTTTCTCCTTCGCTTAAAACATTAAAAAATCACTCTAGAGAGGCCCAATTATTAACATGGTATAAACAGCTTTTCGGGACCTGGTCCCTACAACCTTTTGAAACCACTGCTACCCCATATACAAAATCTAACCAACTATTATGATTCCCTAGCACACCATCCTATATAATTCCCTCATATCCTTGAACTGCCATTACGTATTTTCATTTTATCTACCAAGTCACATTTTTGAGGCTCAACATAAGCATCATTTCTAGTCTGACCTCACAGCAAGAATTGATGTTTAACCCCTCTATAATTCTGTCTTAGCACCTAAACAGTTTTATACACACATCACACCTCTTTGTACTAGACTCCACGCTCTTCAAGGGCAGATACTATGCATTATTAATCTTTCTATTTTCAGAATACAGTATAGAAATTGGTTTCAGGTTTATTCAATAAATTGCTATCTGAACAAATAAAGGAATAAGTATCAAAGAAAGAAAAAATCCCACACATCTATAATAGAAATTCTTCTAGAAATTAATCTTGAAGTGAACCTAATGATGTAACTAAGTCTATATATGGAACATGGCAACTTGGTTCTACTATTTAATTGCTAAATAACCCAAGACTAATTATACAAACTGTGAGGTTTAGTTTACACATGCATAAATTAAGAATAATAACTTGTAAAATTGTGTTAATGTAAGGTAGCAGTATATGCATTATACTTTATGCATTCAATAATGCATATGAAATACTACCACAAAATAGGCATCAATTTTGTGGTAGTATTAAAATGTTTTGATTATTTTGGAGGCGAGGGAGATACAATGATACCTCGGGATATGAATTTAATTCGTTCCGTAACCTTGAGGCATGGGAAACTATGAGATGCTCGAGTCGAGGTAAACTGGTGGCTCTAGTCGAAGTAAACTGGTGGGTCGTGTGCAGCCGGCCGATCCACGTGATTACTCCTATCTCAAATGTTGCTCGTATTTCAAAGCAAAAATTGCTCACTCGACGGCTCGTATCTCAAAAATCTCGTATGTTAGGGCACTCGTATCTCGAGGTACCACTGTATAATTAAGAAATATACGACTCTTTCTAAAACCAGGAGTGAACATATCAATGGTGCTTGTTGTTGTTTTCACTGCCATGATAAATACTGTTACACCAGAATGTGTAATCATGTAATAAGGTAATGAAGGCAAGGCTCTCCATGTGCTTTGTTCACTGTTGTGCCTTCAGCAACCAACACCACCAAAAAGCATGGATATGTATGGGTTTATCACACATTCAAAACAGCGTGAGCTTGAGCTGTTGTTTATTCAGACTATTTTACTAAATAGATCATGTATGTTTTGCAGCGTTAATTTATTTTGCAAATATTTATTATATGCACTGAGTAGTGTTATCACAAATCTAAAATTAGGGGCTCCTAATTAAACAACTTTGCTTTTTATTTAGAAAAATATTTTAAAAAGTGATGTTGTTTATAAAAGTTCCTGGCCATGGTCACACGTAGATATTGGATATCAAATCCTAAAAATAAAATAAGGAAATATTAAAAAATTAAATCTTAAGCTTCTAATAAGGAATGAATATTTCTATATAACAAGTTATGACAGTTTAACAGTTAGAACATTTTACTGTAAAAATAATATTGGAATTTCACTTATAATCTTACATTTGTAACTTGGCTTTAAAAAGTTGTTAATGGTACTTCAAATTTAAAAAAAATTCATAAGACATTAGCAGTATAAAATAAAATAGTCTAGAAGGCAGAATTAGGATCTCTGTTCTAGTTCAAAGAAATGCCTAATCATGTTATTAAAATTAACTTTTTTCATATAAATGATTATTGTAAAATCATTTACTAGTATATCACTACAAGTTCTTCAGGGGCAAAAAAAAACCACAAATTATAAAGATAATTCAAGCTATTGATTAGTTATGCTTCACAAGTTTCTTTCTACTTATATTTCATACATCTAACACATAATTTCTTATTTAGTTAGCTTTGTTCCATATTTTTATTTCCTATATATACTAGAGATTCAGTGCATGAACTTGTGCATGGGTGGGGTCTGGCTAGCCCAATCCCATTGGGGCGGGGTGGGGCCAGGTCTGTTGTGAGGAGTATATAGCAGGAGGCTGGGCCAGCTGGGGGAGGGATCGAGGGCTATTGGCTGGCCAGCCCTCCCCTGATCAGAGTGGGGGGCCAATTGGGGGTGGAGCTGACTGAAGGGAGGGCTGCAGGCCAATCAGGATGGTGAGGGCATATCAGGGGCAGGGCTGGTTGAGGGGAGGGGTCACAGGAGGTTGATCGGCCAACCCTGACCACTACTGAGGTAAGAGGGGTGGTCAGGGGTAGGGCTAGTTAGGGGGAGGGGCTGTGAGCAATCATGGTGGTGGGGGCCCATCAGGGGTGCAACATGCCAGCGGGGAGGGGCTGTAGGAGGTTGCCAGGCCAACCTTGCCCCCTATTTGTGGGGGCCCATCAGAGGTGGGCTGCCTAGAAGGAGAAGCCATAGGATGTTGCCTGGATGGCCCCACCCCCAATCGGGCCAGTTCATTGGCTGCAGTGGGTGTCATAGCAACTGGTAGTTCTAGTCGTTCCAGCATTTTGGTCGCTAACTTTTTATATATATACTAGAGGCTTGGTGCATAAAATTTGCGCACAAAGGGGGTCCCCCTCAGCCCAGCCTGCACCCTCTCCATTCCTGGACCTCTCAGAGGATGTCCAACTGTCAGTTTAAGTCCGATCCCCAGTTTAGGTCTAAACTGGCAGTTAGACATCCCTCTCACAATCTGAGAACACTGGCTCCTTACTGCTCACCTGTCTGCCTGCCTGATCACCCCTAACTATCCACCCCCTGCCAGCCTGATAACCCCCAACTTCTCCTCCTGCCAGCCTGGTCACCCCCAATTACCCCCCTGCTGGCCTAGTCATCCCAAACTACCCCCCTCTGCCAACCTGGTCACCTCTAACTGCTCCCACTGGTCTGGTTGGACCTTACTGCCCCCCTCTGCTGGCCTGGTTGCCCCTCATTGCCCCCTATCCCCCGCCAGGCTGGTCACCCCACACAACCTGCTATTCAGTCATTTGGTCAGCCCTCACTAACTCCCTTGCCAGCCTGGTCACCCCACATAGCCTGTTTGTTCATCTATTTGGTTGTTTCGGATGTGACGATCACTTAGGCTTTGATAGATAGATAGATAGATAGATAGATAGATAGATAGATAGATAGATACTAAGTGGCCAGATTATTATGACCATCAATACTTAGTTGGGCCACCTTTTGCCTTCAATATTGTGGTGATTCTTCTTGGCATTGACTCCACGAGATGTTGAAAAGTGATGCAAGGAATCTGAAACCATGCCTGATGAATAGCACTGTCCAGTTCTGTGAGATTTGTTGGTTGTGGAACCAGCTGCCTGATGACTCTTTTAACTTCATTCCACAAATGTTCAGTTGGATTGAGATCTGGTGATTGTGGGGCCCACCTAAGGCAAAGTCTCCCTCATGTTCTTGAAACCACTCTTGCACAATACGAACACCGTGGCATGGCACATTGTGTTGTGGGAAGAAGCCATCTCCATTGGAATAGCCATCAACATGATAGGATGAACTTGATCAGCACCAATACTTAGGTATGTTGTGCTATTCAGACATTGTTCCACACAAATTAAAGGGCCCAAATCATGCCAGGAAAACATGCTCCAAACCATAACACTGCCCCCACCAGCTTGAAGGGTTGTACTCATGCATGTGGGTGCATGCTTTCATGCTGTTTCCGCCAAATTCTCACTCTGCCATCTGCATGATGCAACTGAAAAGGTGATTCATTGAACCACATGACTTTTTTCCAATGCTCAACTGTCCAATCCTTGTGTTCCTGTGCAAATATCTTGGTAACTATAGACAGCAAAGATGTTTGACTTCCATATCCCATATGATGCAGTGTTTGGCTAATTTGCCTACAAATGTCAGGTGGTCATAATAATCTGGCCACTTAGTGTATATATGAAGTAAAATGAATAACTGTGGTCATAAAAAGCCTATATTTCTTAAGATGATGTAATCTATACTAATAAAAGGGTAATATGCTAATTATACCAGGAGACTCTCTGGGAGACCTTCCCGACATCCTTCTGGACAAAGCCATGGTGGTGGGGCTGAGGTAGAGGCGGTTAGGGGCAATCAGGCTGGCAGAGGAGGGCAGTTGGGGATGAACAGATCAGCAGGGAGGGGCAGTTGGGGGCAAGAAGGCTGGGTACTGGATGTGGGGGCTAGCAGGCCAACAGGGGTGGTAGTTGGGGCTGAGCAGGTCAGTAGAGAGGGGAAGTTGGGGGCAAGCAGGACAGCACGGGGAGGGCAGTTGGGGCAAGCTGGCCCTTAAGGGGGACAGTTGGGGGTCAGGAAAATGGCAATTGGGGGTTTTCAGGTCAGCAGAGAAGGGCAGTTAGGGTGAGAAGGATGGCAGGGGGGCAGTTGGGGGTGGCTGGCCAGTGAGGGGGGGAGTTGGGGCAATCAGGCCAGCAGAGGAGTAGTTGGGTGTGATCAGACTGGTAGGAGGGCAGTTAGGAGCAACATGTAGGCGAAGTGGGACATTTGAAGGCGAGCAGGCCAGCAGGGGGGATAGCTGGGGGTGAGCAGGATGGCAAGGGGGCAGTTGGAGTGAGCTGGATGGCACAGCAGGCAGTTGGGGGCAAGCAGGTGAGCTGAGAAGGGTAGTTGGGGGCAGGATGTCAGGCAGGGCAGTTGGGGCAAACTGGCTGGTGAGCGTGGCAGTTGGGGGCAAGCTGGACGGTGAGGGGGGCAGTTGGGGCAAGAAGGTTGGCAAGGGGGGCAGTTGTGGGCGAGCAGGATGGTGGGGGGATTTGGGGTCAAGTAGGATGGTGGGGGGCAGTTGGGTGAGCTTGCCAGTGAGGGGAAGCAGTTGGGATGAGCAGGTCACCAGAGAAGGGCAGTTGGGGGCGAGCACGACAAAGGGGGCAGCTGGGGATGAGCAGGATGGGGGGGGCCGTTGGGGTGAGCTGCCAGTGAGGGAGGGCAGTTGGGGGAGGAGGATGGGCAGGGGGGAAGTTGAGTGCAAGCAGTTTGGCAGAGAAGATCAGTTAGGGGTGAGGACGGTGGGGTCAGTTGGGGCAAGCTGGCCAGCGAGGAGGGCAGTTGGGGCAAGCAGGATAATAGGAGGGGGTGCAGTTGGGGCAAGCAGGTCAGCAGAAAAGGGCAGTAGGATGGCAGGGGGCATTTGGGTTGAGCAGGTTGGCAGAGAAGGGCAGTTGGGGCGAGCTTTCAGTGAGGGAGGACAGTTGGGGGCGAGCAGGACAGCGGAGTGGGCAGTTGGGATAAGCTGCCAGTGAGGGATTGCAGTTGGAGACAAGCAGGATGGTTGGGGGGCAGGTTGGGGTGATCAGGCCAGCAGATGGACAGTTGGGGGTCAGTTGGGGGCAAGCAGGTCAGTGGAGAGGAGCAGCTGGAGGTGAGCAGGATGGAGGGGGGCAGTTAGGGCAAGCTGGCTGGAAAGGAGCAGTTGGGAGCAAGTAGGATGGCAGTGGGGCAGTTGGGAGTGAGTAGGTGAACGGGGAGGAGGCTGTTGGTAGATGGGGGTCAGTAGGGGGCCAGTTGGAAAGATTGGGCCGTGGGGGGGGGGGCAGTTGGGGGCAATTAGGTCAGCAGAGAAAGGCATTTGGGCCAAGCTGGCTGGCAAGGGAGGACAGTTGGGGCAAGCAGGACAGAGGTGGGGGCAGTTGGGGGCGAGCAGACTGGCAGGAAGGGGGCAGTTGGGGTTGATCAGGCTGGCATGCAGAGCGGTTAGGGGTGACCAGGCAGGCAGGTGAGCAGTTAGGAGCCAGCAATCCTGGATTGCAAGAGGGATGTCTGACTGCCTATTTAGGTCTGATCCCTGTGAAATCAGGCCTAAACGGGCAGTCAAACATCCCCTGAGGAGTCCTCAGATTGAAAAGGGTGCAGGCCGGGCTGAAGGACACCCCCCACCCCATGCACAAATAGTCTATATATATAAAACCCAAATGTGCAAATAGACTGAATGGTGGAACAACTGAACAACCAGTTGCCGTGACATGCACTGACCATTAGGGAGCATAGCAGAACATGGTGGGCATTGGCCATGACAAGATGGTGGAGCAGGTGTGCAGGAGTGCCAGATCAAGGTGAGATGCTGGTTGCTATCACTGGGGTGAGCCTCTGGCAGTTACTGAAAATTCTTTGCTCCCACATGACCTGGTCCTGTCAGGTGCTCGCACTTGCTGCTGGCACCAGCCCCGCTCACACCTGCTGCCAGTACCAGAGCCGCTGGTTACATCTGCCTCTAGAGCCTGACACCAGCCCTAATCGCTAGGCACCGTCAGTGGGTACAAGTGGCAGCTGCTAGCCCTGACCATCCCTGAGGGATTCTCCATCTCCTCCTGCTCCTTAGGAGCAATCAGGGCCAAAAGTCACCACTCACACTTACTGCCAGTGCCCAGTGCTATCAGTGTGTAGGAGTGGCAGCGGTGGGACCAAGGCTGTGGGCAGATGGGACCAGGGGCCCCAAGGGCCGTGGTGGGAGAGGCTGGGCAGTCTTGTGTCCCACAGTTCCTTTCAAGATGTACAAATTCATACATTGGGCCTCTAGTTATTAATAATATCAAATGCTGAGGAACTTAATTTATGTCCTCCATCTAAATTATAAAATCCATCACTCCACTCTGCCCCAACTTCTTCTGTTCTCCTCTGTGACTGTGTAACTTTAGTTTTGTTTTTTTGTTTTGTTTTGTTTTGTTTTGTTTTTGTCACATAGGAGAAACTCACACTGGATTTAGGACCTACCATAATGCAATACAATTTCTTCTTAATCATGACATTAACTATTAACTACAAAGACTCCATTTCAAAATAAGTCACATTCTGAGGTTCTGGATACATACAAATTTGGGGGAACCCTATTGATATATCATCCTATAGAATAAAAGAGTAATATGCAAATTGACCATACATCTGCTACACCCAGAAGTCATGCCCACCAGCCAGGCTCACCAACCCATAAGAGCGAGTATGCAAATTAACCCAACCAAGATGGCTACGGCCACAGAGAGAGCAGGAGGGAGACTTGGGTTGCCCCTGGCAATGGAGGAAGCCAAGCTTTCCACAAATCCTGGCTGGCCCAAGCCTCTGCTTAAGGCAACAAAGTTTCAATGGCTGTGCAAGCAGAAGGCTTGGCTCTGCTCCAGGCTACAAAGTTTCAATTGTGGAAGATAAATAAATCCCAGATACCAGGGCCTCTGCTTGGGTTGCCCTGGGGAACATGGCCAGCCTGCAAACCACCACAAGCCCCTCGCCCAGGCCATCCCACACCTTAGGGGACACCCACCCTGATCCAGGACACCCTTCAGGGTAAACCAGCTGGCCACCACACATGCATCAGATCTCTATCGTATCTAATCAAAGAGTAATATGCAGATTGACCATCACTCCAACATACAAGATGACTGCCCCCATGTGGTCAAAAGATCCTGCCCCCATTTTGACATAAGATGGCCATCACAAGATGGCCAGCAAGGGAGAGCAGTTGGGAGGGACAAGGCCTGCAAGCAAGGGCAGTTGGGAGTGAGCAAGACTGCAGGGGAGGGCAGTTAGGGGCGACCAGGCTGGCAGAGGAGGGAAGTTGGGGGTGACTGGGCCTGCAGGGAAGAGAAGTTGGGGGGACCCAGGCCTGCAGGGGAGGGCAGTTAGGGGTGACCAGGCTGGTAGGAGAGGGCAGTTAGGGGTGACCAGGTCCACAGAGGAGGGCACTTAGGAGCAAACAGGCTGGCAGGGGAGCAGTTAGACATCAATCATGCTGTCAGGGTAGTGGTTAGGGGGTGATCAGGCTGGCAGGCAGAAGCACTTAGGGGCAATCAGGAAGGCAGGCAGGTAAGCAGTTGGGAGCCAGTAGTTCTGGATTTTGAGAGGGATGTCTGACTGCCCCATTTAGGCCCAATCCTAACTACGGGAAGTCAGACATCCCTCAAGAGGTTCCAGATTGGAGAGGGAGCAGGCTGGAAAGGACACACCCCCAAATTTTGTGCACCGGGCTTTTAGTAGGATATAAAGAAGATTATTAAAGCTGAGGAAATGGATAGTTATCAATAAATGACTTTTGTAGTATCAGTTTTTGTTGCATAACAAACTACCTGCAAATAAAGAGGCTTAAAACAGAAACCACAGACTATTTCTCACAATATTGTGATCATCTGGTGGAGGCTGGATAATATAATACATAATCTCACCCACATATCTAACAGTTACCTTCATGTCTGGGCTACTAAGATGACTAGGCCAAGTGTCTCTTTTTACTTAGCAGGCAGCTTGGGTTTATTCACAGGGTTCCTAAGAGCAACAATAACTAAAAACAAATCTCAGTATCTAAATGTTTAATAAGACTCTGCTGATCTTATATTTCCTAATGTCCCATTGGCCAAAACAAATCACATGATCAAACCCAGAATCAATGTGGGAAGAGATTATTCAGGAGTATGACATAGGACAGTAATTATTGTGGTGGTTTGCCTTTTGGGCGGGGGGGAAGGAAGGCAGTGTATTCACAGACATATTCTGTTTTCCAATGCAAAGTTTATAAAACCTGTCTGTAACATACCAAGATAGAGACATGCATGAATATCCGCACCAACTTCAGTAGAAAATCTCCTTGGAAAAACTTCTAGTATCAGATACTAAACAAGCTAAAATGAAAGAACCCAATAGTTATCTCTTCTTTTTACAATAAATGCTAATTTATGGGGAGCTTATAGAATACTGGTGTGTTTTTGTTTGTTTTTTAAACAGTCAATTGTTTACCAAAAAAACACACAAGCCAAACACGCACACAACTGAAAGTGTTATATTTCATATCGTAAGTGAAACTTGACTTTTTAAATGACAAATTAAATATTTTCCATCTTCTAATTAGTTATGAGTGATTGACAACCATCAGAAAACTCATTTCATAAACTCTTGCTTAACAAGTGCTTACCTGTAAGCTTTTGTGTTTTCTATAATTTCAATCAAATGTAATAAAAATCAAAGCTCTTTTCCTAACTGACCCATGGACTGTCAACATGATGTAGGCTTTGTGTCTCAATTATTGTTATTTGATATCAATTATTATTTTTTTCTATTATTTTATTAAGAGAATTTCAAGAGACAAACTCATTTGTGTGGGCCAATGGTGTTTAATGAAAATCTCTTGGCAAAGAAGCACTAAACTTTTTTCTTATAAAGTTGACCTTCTGAGCTATTTGAATGTAACTTTATTGATTTCAAAATACTTCACTAGTCTAGAAGGATATGTGACCTTTATTATCTTAGAGAAGGAAGAGCACGAGGCTAATAATGCACAGGCAAGCAACTGTCAGGCTCCTGACAATATGGAAAAGAAACAAACAAGGGGAGTGTCTGGAGGCAGAGAAGCATCCAAGCTTAAAGGGCTAAAAATAAGCCAGTGACAACAAGTGAGCAATTGCACCACATTTCCTTATACTCACCAGCACTTGATACATGGTAAGTAAAAGCAACAGCAAGCACATTTTAACTATCCTGAAGGTCAGGCTGGGTCTCTGCTACATTTTAGCAATTCTAAACACTAGGTAATAGGAAGATTTCTCTTCCCTTTATCATGGTTTGAGGTATGATCAAATACCTTTTCAAAAGATAATACGAATCTTATCCATCACTATCATAATCACCAAGTAAAATGAATTAAGAATCGTCTAACTTATTTCAATGCTGTGTGCATGTTAATTTTACTATAATAACAATAGTCAGCAGTCTTTACCCCCGGCTTCAGCTTTTCTATCCTAATTGTTTGTGAATCCAATAAGCATTCTATTGCTTCCTTTTTATAATCTGTATAAAATGAACATTTCCAAAGCTGAGTAGCAAATTAGTGAGTCAAATATATTGTGTGTGTGTGTGTGTGTGTGTGTGTGTGTGTGTGTGTGTGGTGGTGGTGTTGTTTTTGTTGTTGTTTTTTTCCCTAAGGAGAGAATCTCACATTAATTTGGGATGAAATCAGTATTTTCATGCATTTCAGGTCTTCCTAGAAACAAATTCACCCAAGAATTTGTAGGCTGCTGAGTTAAAATTAACTAAGGGATTTAGAATGTAAAATTTAAAAACTTAATCCCATTAAAAAATGTTTTGAAGAAAAGTTACCCAAGATAATTGCATCCTCACTGGCATGTTCAACTACTACTATTCTTTGTTCCTATGTATCCCATGAAAACAAAACATCTACCATGGCAATACCTCACAGGTGTTCAGACTGAAGAATTTTTGTGAGTTTATTTGAGCCAAACTGTCCACAATTGCCAGGAAACAGAATCTCAATGAACTGAGATAATGCTCCAGAGAATGGCAATTTTGCACCTTGCTTTATTTGTTTTTTCATCTTTACTGTTGAAAGCATTACATATTGAGTGGCCAGATTATTATGATCTCTGAATGCATAATTATCTGGCCACTCAGTGTATATCCTATATAATAAAAGGCTAATATGCAAATTGTCCCCTCGACCAGGAGTTTGACCAGCAGGCAAGCTGGCCAACTGCCCATGTTCCTCCCCCTCACCAGTCTGGCTGGATCCCACTCATGCACGAATTCATGCACAGGATCTCTAATTGTTATTGAGTTAATATATATTACATATACTGACTGGCCAGATTATTATGCGTTCAGAGATCATAATAATCTGGTCACTTAGTGTATATGTCTTCCTTTTCTCCCCATTGACTCCTTCTAGCCCACCCCTGCTGGACCTTGTTTTATACATTACTATAAAAAGAGGAGATGCAAGTGGGTTACACGAAATCCATTGGTGAGATATTAGGGAGGTGGGAGAAAGTAAAACAGGGAAACCTCTGAGGTTGGATAAAAAGTAAAATAATAGACACATATTTCTTTTACTTAGGTGGGTGCAAGCTAAACAGGCAACAGCTCAATAAGGGGATTTGTGGTAGCTGCAGATTAACTCAATAACAATAAAGGGATCTGTGGTCTCCACATAGCTGTGCCTTTGCTTTGAGGAGTCTGGAAGAAAAGGAAAATTACCTTGCCATTCCAAAGATATGATATTGTAGATGCAAAAAGACAATAGGCTCAGTTAAAGTAAAGATTGACCTTTGTCAGGGAAGACACCAGCCTAGGGCATGACTACGCACCATAAACTGCTATTTTAGTGAAAAGAAAGTTTTAATTCTTTGTGGATATTTTAAATCTCTGAGTTCACAAGGCCACAGCCACTGAATAGGCCCTCCCTGAGCTAGTCAGATTAGCATGTGGCCCCTTTTCCTTCACAAGAGAAAGTAGAGGGAATAGTGAAGTAAATCGGTTATAAGGAAGTGTGTTAGAAAGCCCTGACTGCAGAGCAGAATGCTTAGCTTTGAAGGTTCTATTACTGAATCTTATTGTTTGCTTTTTCTCAAGTTAATTACAACCTTTGAATCTTAGCTTTCTTATTTGTAAAGGTGAAACCTCCTATACTTCCTAAAATTTCTCCCAAATTTGAAATCCATACTTACTTTTTAAATTAGATTATTTATATTAAAAAGAATGAAAAGTAACTTCTGATTAGACAATTATTAAAGCAACTTTTAGTTCTAATTTTAGGCCAAATATTGTAATTTGTCTATGTATAACAACTTTCTTCTGATTTTTGTACTTTGAAGTATCACATAACATTCACATAAAAGAAATGGAAATAAAAATTTTAACTGAGGAAAAAATTAAAATAATGTCCTGTCCTATCTAATAAAAGTAATATGCTAATTGACCATACCTCCGCTACACCCACAGCCAATCAGGGGTACTATGAAAAGTAACCCAGCAAAGATGGCAGATAAATTTGCATATGCAGGCGGCAGGGGCGAGGGGAGCAGCACTCCATGCCACTGCTGCCAGCCGGGTCCAAGCTGCAATCGCCAACCCAGGCAGGCGACGTGGGACAGTGCCCTACGCCACAGGCTGGATCCAAGCCTGCCTGGGTCCATGCCATGATGGGGGACCAGGCAAGGAGTGTGGGGCAGCACCCGACATTGTCAGCTGGATCCAAGCTGTGATCATGGACCTGGGCAGGCGGTGTGGGGCAGAACCCAATGGCGCTGGGCTGGATCCAAGCCAAAATCAGGGACCGGGAGGGCTGCGGGGGGCAGTACCAGCTGGATCCAAGCCACGATCGCTGACCCGAGCAGGTGAGATGGGGCAGCGCCTGAGGCCACCAGCCAGATCCAAGCCAAAATGGGGGACCGGCAGTTGGTTGGGGATAGCGCCCTACATCACCAGCTGGATCTCAGCCATGTTTGCACCACCTGCCCAGATCTAAGCCACAATGGGGGACCAGGCAAGCAGTGTGGGACACCGCCCTGCGCCACCAGCTGGATCCAACCCAAAATGGGGGGCCAGGCAGGCTGGGGGGGGGGGGGCGCGGCATGGGGCAGCACCGAATGCTGCCGGGCTGGATCCAAGCCAAAATGGGGGACCAGGTAGACAGCAGGGGGCAGTGCCCCACTCTGCTGGCAGAGTCCAAGCCACGGGGACCTGGGCAGCCCCTGCCACAGCCTGCCCAAGGGGTTAAGCAGAGCGAGAAAGCTGGAGCTTCGAAGGCATTGCTCCCTCTGGAGCCCCAGCTTCTGTATCCCAGATATGGAAACTGACAACAGGTAGGAGGAAGTCCCACCCCCACAGAATCAGCCAGAATCAGCCGTTGGTCACACAGCTCAAAGGCCTGACAGACTCTCATTCACCTGTATCTCAGACCATGGCAGGAGAGGTGGGACTATGTCCAAGGAAAAACTGTTGATACAATGTAGCTCTGCAGCAGAAAGATGCCGACGTTATCAAAAGAAAATGTCTGAAGAGCAACCTACATCTGATCTTGAAAGGAGGCCACACCTGCGACAGAATGTATCTGAAGAACAGCTATTGGAAAAATGTCGCTCTGAAGCCGAAGAACATCGGCATCATTGACAGAAAATGTCTAAAGAGCAACGTGCCTTAGAAGTTGAAAAAGGCGGTGGTGAAGATAGAATATGTCTAGAAAACAGTCATCAACAAGTACTAGCAATACTGATAGGAACTGCCTTCTCAGCAAAAATGGAGTACACAAGGATGCAATTTCGAACATAGTTGTGGTGGAATGACTGTTAGATGTGAATTTTGCCTATCACTAAATTTCTCCGATGAAAAACCATCAGATGGAAAATTTACTCAATGAATAATAAAGATTTAATTTAAAAAAAAGAAGACTCTGATGCACATACTTATTATTATTGGGAGATTCCACAGCATTGTGTGTTTAATAATTATTTGTGGACAAAACGCCAAAAGGGTGAAAATAAAATATTAGGTAGACTGTTCACTGTGAGCTTTAGAGAACCAGAATGATATTACCTTAGACTTTTGCTTCTGCATATAAAAGGTACAATAAGTTTTGGGGATCTGTAAACTGTAGGAGGTGTAACATATGATACATTTCATGAAGTTGCTAAACACCAAGGTTTATTATTTGATTACACTATCTGGAAAGATACGATTGACAATGCAATCATCTTTAATATGCCCTAACAACTACAGCAACTTTTTACATACATATGTGTGTTTGGATGTATTTCTGCTGAAGACAATTTATTGGATGAGAATAAATCTCATTTTATTGAAGATTTCTGTTGGAAATTGCACCAAAAAGAAGGTGCCTGTGTGAACTGTGAAATGCATGCCCTTAACGAAATTCAGGAGGTATTCACATTGGATGGAATGAAATGTTCAAATTTCAAATGTCCAGATTATCCTTTATTAATGAATGCAAATACATATGATGAATTGTATGAGCAACAACAGGCAGAGGTTTTGATCAGTTCTCTGAATGATGAACAGTGGACAGCCTTACAGACTATAACTTCAGCCATCAAAGATCAACTTTGATGCTTTTTCTTGGATGGTCCAGGTGGTAGTGGAAAAACATATCTGTACACAGTTTTAATATATTATATTAGAGGTCGTGGTGGCACTATTTTACCACATCTACAGGAATTGCTGCAAATTTAGTTCTTGGTGGAAGGACCATTCATTTCCAATATTAATTACCAATTAAATGAAACTTCAATTTCTAGATTAGATATAAAGAGTAAAGTGGCTAAGACCATTAAAAAGGCCCAACTTTTTTATAATTAAATATTTATTATTCAGATTATTACATTTATTTCTCTTTTTTCCCCTCCATAGCACCCCTCCACCCAGCTCCCACCCCTCCCTCTGCCCTTAGCTCCCTCCCATTGATCTCATCCATACGTGTATGATTTTTGTCCAGTCTCTCCCTGTACACCCCACACCCCTTACCCCCTGAGAATTATCAGTCCACTCCCTTTCTGTGCTCCTGATTCTATTATATTCACCAGTTTATTCTGTTGATCAAATTTTTAATTCACTTAATTTTTAGATTCACTTGTTGATAGATATGTATTTTTTGTTCATAATTTTTTGTCTTTTACCTTTTTCTTCTTCCTCTTCTAAAAGAGTACCTTTCAGCATTTCATATAATACTGGTTTGGAGTTGATGAACTCCTTTAGCTTTTTCTTATCTGTGAAGCTTTTTATCTGCCCTTCAATTCTGAATGATAGCTTTGCTGGATAGATTATTCTTGGTTGTAGGTTCTTGCTATTCATCACGTTGAATATTTCTTGCCACTCCCATCTGGCCTGCATCATTTCTGTTGAGAAATCAGCTGACAGTCGTATGGGTGCTCCCTTGTAGGTAATGAACTGTTTTTCTCTTGCTGCTTTTAATATTCTCTGTTTGTCTTTTGCTCTTGGTATTTTAATTATGATGTGTCTCGGTGTAGTCTTCATTGGATTCCTTTTATATGGGGTTCTGTGTGCTTCCTGGACTTGTAAGTCTATTTCTTTTACCAGATATGGGAAGTTTTCAGTCATTATTTCTTTAAGTAGGTTTTCAGTATCTTGCTCTCTCTCTTCTTCTGGCACCCCCACAATTCTGATGTTGGTATGCTTGAAGCTGTCCCAGAGTCTCCTTACATTATGTTCACATTTCTGGATTCTTTTCTCTTCTTGCTTTTCCAGTTGAGTGTTTTCTGCTTCTTTATATTTCAAATTTTTTACTTGATTCTTGCCTTTCTCTAGTCTGCTGTTAGGACTCTGTATAATATATTTTATTTTAGTCAGTGTATGTTTAATTTCTATTTGGTCCTTTATCATCTTTAGTTGGACCTTTTCCATCTCTAGTTGGCTCTTTTGCATCTCTAGTTGGTCCTTTTTCATCTCCTCTTGGCTCTCGCTAAGTTTATCCAACTTTTGTAGCATATTCTTGAAAAATCTTATAAGCGTGGTTTTGAACTCTATATCCAGTCATTTTTTTCCCTCCATTTCTTTTGTTTGTGATCCCTTCCTTTGTCTCGGCATTTTCACTATGTCGGGGAAACTTCTGTGTTGAATTCAGCCTTATGATACCAGACTTGCAAAACCGAAGAAGCCTCTATTGAGCTTGGGATGGGTGGAGTCTTAGGGCTTATGGACCGCCTTGCCTTCCAGTCGGCCCCGCCCTCCACGGCCCCTGAGTCTCATGTCACTGTGTAATCGCTGGAGCGGTCCTTGTGCGCGCAAGCCCGCAGTGCCTCTACACCGCTGCCTTTCCAGCTCCCCTGCGCACCAGATCACACGAGTCTATGTCTCCAGGGTTTCGCCCGAAACAGGGGCCCAGTGGACTCAGAAGTGGCACAGTTCGGAGGGGCTGTCTCCCACCCACTCACGAAAGCCAGCAGCACAATCAGCAATCTGTCCTCCGAGCAGCACCGTGCACGTGCGCTACCAGACCTCCGATCTTTTGCCACTCCCCTAAATTTCCATGCACCTCTCCCTTTTCACAGTCCAAACTCCCCCAGTATGAGTTTCGGCTGAATCTGGGGTTTAGTGTCGTAAGATAAGGGGTTCAATGCCGTTGGGAGTCTCCGTTTCCCTCCCACCAGAGAAAGCCAGCCAGGTACTCCGGCACCCGCTCTCTCAGCGCGCGCGTCTCTGTACCTCAGCTTTTTGCAGCTCCTCTGGGTCTCTGTGAGCCCCTCTCTTTCCTTCTAGCTGTAGAACTTACACTCGGCCAGCTTTCCTGTGGTTCTGGATGATGTCCGTTCTGTCTTTTAGTTGTAGTTTTGAAATTGTTGTGCGAGGCAGCAGTGTAGGTGTTTACCTATGCCGCCATCTTGGGTTCTCCCAACTTCTTATTATTGATGAATGCACCATGGCATCCAGTCATGCTATAAATGCCATACAGATTACTAAGAGAAATTATGAATTTGAATGTTGCATTTGATCTAAAAGCTCTCCTTCTCAGAGAGGATTTTCGACAATGACTCAGTATTGTGCAGCATGCTATGCGATTGGCCATAGTACAAACGAATTTAAAGTACTGTGATGTTTGGGATGTTTCAGAAAGTTATCTCTTAAAACAAATATGAGATCAGAGGTTTCTGCTTATAGTGAATGGTTAGTAAAACTTGGAGATGGCAAACTTGATAGTTTCATTTAGGAATGTATATTATTGAAATTCCCCATGAAATGATTTTTAATGGATCTATTATTGAAGCTATCTTTGGAAATAGTATATCTATAGATAATATTAAAAGTATATCTAAACATGCGATTATTTGTCCAAAAAATGAGCATGTTCAAAAATTAGATGAAGAAATTTTGGATATACTCAACGAAGATTTTCACACATATTTGAGTGATGATTCCATCAACTCAACAGGTAATTTTGAAAAGGAAAATTCTCCCATTGAATTTCTTAATAGTATTACTCCTTCAGGAATGCCAGGTCATAAATTAAAATTGAAAGTGGGTGCAATCACCATACTATTGAGAAATCTTAATAGTGAATGGGGTCTTTGTAATGGTGCCAGATTTATTATCAAAAGATTCCGACCTAACATTACAGAAGCTGAAGTATTAACAGGATCTGCACAGGGAAAGCTCGTTCTGATTTCAATAATATGACACTGGGCTTCCATTTAAATTAATTCCATAACAGTTTCCGTGATGCCAGCATTTGCAATGACTATTAATAAACCACAAGGACAGACTCTAGAAAGAGCAGGAATATTCCTACCTGAACCAGTTTTCGCACATGGTCAGTTATATGTTGCTTTCTCTCAAGTTCAAAGAGCATGTGATGTTAAAGTTAAAGTTGTTAATACTTCATCACAAGGGAAATTAGTTAAGCACTCAAAGTGTTTTCACTCTTACTGTGGTATACAAGGAGATATTAGAATAAGCTTAATCACTTTACCAGTCATTATTTGCATCAATGTTGTTTTTATGTCATGAGTTTGTTATTTTTATTATATTATTTTGTTATTGTTTATTTAGTAATAAAATTATGTGTTATTTTCATATACATTGTACTCATTTCCTTTTATTTCATACTTTTATTGTAGAGAAAGGGCAAATAGCAATATTAAAATATTTCCTCTGCCGAGACCAGTTTGGCTCAGTGGATAGAGCATCAGCTTGTGGGCTGAAAGGTCCCGGGTTCGATTCTGGTCGGGGGCATGTACCTTGCTTGCGGGCACATCTCCACAGTGGGGCGTGCAGGAGGCGGCTGATCGATGTCTCTCTCTCATCAATGTTTCTGACTTTCTATCTCTCTCCCTTCCTCTCTGTAAAAAATCAATAAAATATACTTAAAAATATATATATTTCCTCTAATTCCCTTTGTTTTTTTAAAAAAATATATATTTTATTGATATTTTACAGAGAGGAAGGGAGAGAGACAGAAAGTCAGAAACATCGATTAGAGAGAGACATCGATCAGCAGCCTCCTGCACGCCCCACTGTGGAGATGTGCCCGCAAGCAAGGTACATGCCCCCGACCGGAATCGAACCTGGTACCCCTCAGTCCGCAAGCTGAATCTCTATCCACTGAGCTAAACTGGTCTCGGCTAATTCCCTTTCAATGTGCGTGAATTTGTGCACTGGGCCACTAGTCTCTATATATAAAAGCCTAAGTGTCTCTTTGACCATCCAACCAGTAGCTATGACACGCACTGACCACCAGGGGGCAGATTCTCAATGCAGGAGCTGCCATGATGCACTCTGACCATTTAAAAAAAATGGCACAGTGGACCTGTTGCTAACAAGCCAACACTTGGCTTCCCCCAAGTGGGACACAGGTCCTGCCACCACCCCAAAGTGACACCCCACCAAATCATAGCCAATGCTGCCAAGACCCCATGGAGAAAATAGTGGCCCACAGTCCAGCCCAGACCAGAAATGGGGAGCGGGCCTAAGCCTGCAGGTGAACATCCCCTGAGGGGTCCTAACCCTTGCCCTTCCCTTGCCCAAGTGCACAAATTTTCATGCACTGGGCCTCTAGTATTATATAACCTGAATGTGTATCTGTCATAGTATATATCAAAGTGCATTACAGATTCTTCTAGTAATCTTCAAAATATTTGAGATCATGAACCATGTTTTGCTGTGGCAGATACTGAGGAGGAAACTATTAAATGTTTGGGGAATGAATGAATAAATAAATAAATTTACCTATATAGATATACAGGCACACTTATGTTTATGAACATACAATTTGAAAACATCGGGATACCTATTGCTTTCCTGTTCTTCAGAATTATCCAATTGGCTTTTTAAAAATGACATATCAATTTAATTGATTACAGTAGACAAATATTTATTGATCACATATTATGTGCCAAGTGTTGTTCTAGATACCAAGGATTTATCAGTAAGTAAACATAATAAATCAGTGAAATATATGATACGTTAGAAGAAATATGAGGAAGTATAAGAGAGACTGGGCCACTGAGACTGGCATCAGAGCATATGAAGAAATGAGGTGTGTTGAGGGGGTGCTGAAATTTTTAAAAGAATATAAAGAGAGGCCTCATTTATAAGATGACATGCAAACAAAGACTAAAAGCAAAACAATTTTTTGAATTTCCTTATTCTTAATTATCTGATTTTCAATGTTGTGATAGAAATTTTAAAATATCTTTGATAGATGCCTAAACCTACATATGTATTAAATTCTATCCTATATAATAAAAGGCCAATGGCTGTAATGACCAAAATAACCAAATGAACAATCACCAGTAAGTACATGGAGCACCTCTCAGTCCTTCCCCTATGTCCCACAGACTCCTATCACAGCAAGGCTGGCAGCCAGCGGGCAGGCGGGGCAGGGGGCAGGGGGCAGGGTGCAGGTGGGCAGAGTGAGGCGGGTGTGGTGAGAGAGGCAGGGCCTGATCAGCAGCTACCACAGAGGCTGCATATCAGGCCCAGAGATAGGTCCAGAGAAGCAGCCATCAGTGGGGCATTCTGGATTTCCCAGAAAAGCCAATGGCTGCAGAGGAGGCAGAGCTTTGGGGCAAACTGGCATAGAAATTGAACGATCAGAACCAAATCTGGGTGAACTGCAATGAGCCAATGGCTGCCTAGGAGGTAGAGCTTTTGACACTGACTGGCATAGTCACCAATCAGAACCTAATCTGGGTGAACTGTGAAGGCAAAATTTAAAGTGGGGGCTGAGGAGGAGTTTTAATGACAACAGCTGTTTGGTGTAAGGTGTAAAAGTGATTCAGTTTTTTAATAACTGGTTTGGCAGTATAGTCATATGACTGGCTATCAGTTCAGATATAAGGGTTATATGTTTTTGTCTGCCAAAAGCATCTCCTCCTGCTGAAAAAGGCTTTCTCCCCCCCACCTTCACTTTAAGCAATTCTATCCTATATAATCTACCATACTAATAAAAAGGTAATATGTTAATTAGACTGGGTCAACAGGCCATCTTCTGAAGTCCAACTTCCTTCCGGACAAAGCCATGGTATGAGGTCCGAGGCAGTTAGAGGCGAGATCAGACTAGCAGGGAATTGGGATGACATTAGGCTGACAGGCAGTTAGGGGTGAGATCAAGCTGGCAGAATGTTAGGGGTGATCAGGCCAGCAGGGGAGGGCATTTGGGGGCAACCAGGCCTGCAGGGGAGGGCAGTTGAGGACAATCAGGCCTGCAGGCAGGTGAGTGGTTAGGAGCCAGTGGTCTTGCATTGCGAGAGAGATGTCCAACTGCCAGTTTAGATATCCAACAGTCAGACATCCCCCAAGGGGTCTCAGATTGGAGACAGTGCAGGCAGGTTGAGGTACACACACATTCCCCTCCCCCGCCATGCACAAATTGTGTGCACTGGGCCTCTAGTCTGCATATAATAGCTCATCTGAAAACTAACAGGTATTAACCACCTAGGTATGAATTGTTTTAAAGCTTTCAGGAAAACAAATTTTAAGTTGTTTTATAATTTTGAAAAAATGAAAATTTAAAATCAATTACTAACCACATTAAATTTTTTTATTTCTTTTTAGTCCTGATTTAAGCTTTTCTCTGAACTTGGAAGTTTATATCTAAACATTTACATAAGGCTGTCCAGCCCCTACATATAAACACATGAAAAACAAAATAATCATACACACAGAGGCAGAAGAATAGAACAGAAAGCAATGGGATAGAGTTTAAAATATAGTATGTAAATCAATGGAGGGGGCCAATGGGGAAAATAGGGGACATCTGTAACACTTTCAACAATAAAGATACATTTTCAAAAAGAGTGTATTTTTATTATAATAATTCCATGAAAAAAACTATTATGTTCAGCTGCAGGGTGGGGAGGAGTTGCAGAAAGCAAGTCTATGAACAGAATAGAAAGGCTGGTGAGTGATGGCACTATGCCAGAGCCCCAGCAAGTTAGAAGCTATAACAAAACACAGCATGTTCCCCTTGTGGGCAGAGAGAAAGAAAAAATGATTTTGAGTTTCTTACGTTATACTATGAAATGTATTTTGACATGCTTTTGGGCAACAGAATCTTCATTTTTCAACCTCAATACCTCTATAAGAGTCTAAGAACTGCTGACTTCCCCTTGTCAGATATGAATGCTTTTTTTTTTCTTCTCAGAATCATCTTCCTTGATCTCCCCATCACATTCACTTCTCTTAGAGAACATGTTGTTTTGTTTTGTTTTTAATTAGATGTCTAGTTCCCCTGTCCTTGACCTTCGGAGTCTATTTAAATTAACCTTCTTCTGCCCATTATGCTCTTCAAGGCCTAGCCAGCTCCTGAGACTTGAAAGAATTTCAGTCTTGTTAAAGGTCTTATGTGGTGTTTATCTTACCTTCTCTAACCTGTTCTAGACAATAACTACAATTTCTCCTTACAAAATGTTCCCCAGTTCTAGAAACAGAACTAGTAAGCAGCTCATAACTTTAGCATAATCAATAATGGTGACTATTCAGAGAAAAATATCCCCTCACTATCACCTCAGAAAAGACAGCTAGTTTCAGACCTCACTTGATTAAAAACTTACCCATTAATACTAGAGCTCAACATGTGAGTTAATAATTTCTCAATAATTTAAATAAATATTAATAAGTGAATGTCAGTTACTATGATGAATCTGATGGATTTTCTCACTCATAATTTTTTTAAAAAATATTTGTCCCTTTGTTTGTTTGAAGCTTGAGCTAAATATAATGCCAGTCTGGCCTCCGTTGACAGAAATTTTTGTCCATTTTTTACCAAAAGCCAAAGTGACAAAATTCAGAAGTCTATTATTTTTTCCTCCAATATAAAAAGAAAAATAAAGCATCTTCCTCATGCAATAAGCTCAGCACAGTTTCACATATTTCTTTAAAAGTCATAGCTCTATTTCCACTTGCTTTTATGTGCTGCTCTTAGTGAGTTTGCCCGTGAATTCAAATTTTATTTCAACCTGACCCATGATTACTATAAACACAAGACAGCCGTCTGGAAGAGGTAAACATGAAACTGCTTCAAACTTGCATTATCAAACATTTGTCTATTGCTTCAATTATCTAATGCTATCTAACAGTCCCAAAGTTTAGTGGCTTAACAAAAATGTATTACTATGTCCCATAATTTACAGGGCCTGGCTGAGTATTTCTCTCTTGGGGTCTGCCATGCTTTATACAATGACAATCAAATGGTGTCTGGAGCTGGAGTCCTCTATATTCTCAGTTGGGCTGAGTGTCCAACATTTCATTAAAGTTGTGCTTTCTGTTGCAGGCTGCAAGATAGTATAATTTTGTAGACTGACATAATCATGCCATGCCTGAACACATTTAATTCATTTTCAAGTGTGATTTCTAAACTTTCTAGAAAGTAGAACAATACCTCAATTCAGAGTTTCTGGCTTAACTCCAAACTGATGACACTCATTTTTCTCTCCTCCTTCCTAAAGTTCCCCTAAAATGACTGAAAGTTGATGAAGGGTTCGGAAGAATGGGGAGAGTAGAATAGCTTTGAAAAGCCCAAAGGTTTGCCACTGCAAGCCAGGAATTTTCAGAGAAAGAAATTAAGGAAAGAGTCCAAAGAAGCACAGTCTAACACAGCAAAAGCAAGCATAATAATAGAAAGAGAGGTAGAAGAATAGAACAGAAAGCAATGGGATAGAGTTTAAAATATAGTATGTAAATCAGTGAATGATGCAACTATTATTGCTACTGTTAGTGTATTATTTCATTGCTGTAGATTCTTATAATTATTTCCTCTTAGACATCTCTACTTGGAGGACCTCAGACATCTCAAATTTAATATATTAAAAAACAAAACAAAAAAAAAAAAACCTCATCACCTTTCCTCCCAGTACTTGCCTCTCTTCTTGTCACATTGATCAGACAAAGCTAAGAGCCTTTGGTGTCAGCCTTGCCCTCAGTTACCACATTCCACCAATTGCTACCTCATAATTAGCAATATATATGTATTTCTATCTTTACCTTCCCATTCTTCTGGCTCATTCAGGCCAATGTCATCTCAAAATAAGATTAAGGTATTCTCCAGACTTGTTCCACAAAATTCCATTTCCTATTTCATTTTTTAAAAATTTTCATATTTATTCCTTTATATTTATTTTTAATTTCATAAGTAAACAATACATTGATACATCTCATATTAAAGTTAGAATGTAGATAATAGAATAATACTCTTCATTAAATTTCAAGTTCATGGAAGGAGTTTCTAAAGCAAAGAGTTAGCCACAGAGAAGCCAGAGGTTTTGTGTAATGCTGCACCCTTGTCTAGCTTCATCACACAAAAATCTTCCATGAATTTGAAAAGGGATATTTTCATTTGTAGCCCAGGCTGCTCTTGCCTGGGATGTGGGCATGAGACCCAGTTTGCACTAACCCTGCTTTTGCAGGCCAACCTGCCTCCACCTCCACATTGAATGTCTATCCAATTTATGAAAAACAGCCCAAATTAAGCCTGGGTGTTCCATTTAGAAAAGATATCTTATAGAGAAAACAAAAACAAAAAATTAATTTTAAAATAAAAACTAAAAGGACTTTAATGGATGATTGAGAAAATGGTGGTACATTGGCTAAAATTGAGTGATGGCTGGAAGGAACAGGGGCAAGTGATGAGACAGTATATCTAGCAAAGGTAACTCTGAGCTATGCAAGATTTAAGAAGGTGGGCTGAAAACTGAAGGACATCTAAGGAAAATAAACTGAATGAAGCAAATGTCTAAAAAGAAACCTCTTACTGTTTTTGTCAAGATTGGAAGCAAGAATTTTTATTTTGCTAATCATTGAGAAATCTCCAAATCCAAGTCTGCCATTCTCTGAAATATCAAAGTATATGAGGAAGGAAGTCTTTAATTCTGAATATTTTTATTGTCAAAATATTTGTGGAAATAACTAAACCTATATTCTGAAATGATAATTATGTGGCGATTTTATTGTTTACAACGATAAACACACACAAATATATGTTGCTTACATACTTCACAAATAATAAAAGATACACCACAAGCTCTGTTTTCACTCAGTATTTCCTCCTCAGTTAGAGACCAAGAGTAATTCTTAGCCAACATGACTAAGATAGGCCCATGCTGCTTCATTTGAAATCCCTTCCATGTGTCCTATATTGTCCTTATCCCAAACCCATGTGATTCTACATAGAAATGTCCACACCTACTCTAGGACTAATATTATTAAGCCTTAATTTGCTTTGGTAGTCACTCCAAGCACAGTTTTTGAATACTATATGTTCTTTAAATGTACAGATTAAGGGTCCACATGCACCTGTGCTTCGTCCCCATAATCTCCTTAAGTATAGGAAGTATTCTGTTCTGTTGTCCAGATTTATTTCTAACTAGAGAATCAGTATATGAATTTTGTGCACAGGTGGGGTGCCTCTGGCTGGTCTGCAGGATCGGGCCAAAACCCACAGTCCAACGCCACCTGCAGCTCCCACGTGTCGCTTCTGCTCATCCCAGCCCCACTGTGCCTGCCATGGGCTCATGCCCAATCAGTCCTGATTGGGTGAGGCTTGCAATACTCACCTGCCATGAGCCCTGCATCTGGCACCCTCCCAAGGGGAGTGGCCTGTGGGATGGGGCTGAAACCGGCTCTCCAACATCCCCCGAGGGGTTCCAGATTGCTAGAGGGCAAAGGCCAGGCTGAGGGACCCCATCAGTGCACAATTGAGCTGGGGATGGGCTGAGGGAGGGCTCCAGGGTATGTCTGGCCTATCTCACTCAGTCCCTATTGGCCGCACCCCAATAGCAAGCTAACCTACTGGTCAGAGCATCTGATGAACAGTGCATATAATAGTGAGCAGTTGAGCAACCTTAGAATATCATTAGCATGTTATGCTTTGATTGGTTGTTCTGATGCGGCCTATTTACATATTACCCTTTTATTATATAGGACTAGAGGCCTGGTACACGAAATTCATGCACAGGAGTGGGGAGGATCCCCTTAGCCCAGCCTGCATCTTCTTCAATCTGGGACATCACTCTCACAATCCAGGACCTCTGGCTCCTAACTGCTCACCTACCTGCCTGCCTGATTGCCCCTAACTGCTTCTGCCTGCCAGCCTGATCTCCCCTAACTGTCCCCCCTGCCAGTCTTATCACCCCACACACCTTCTGTTTAGTCATTTTGTCATCCCTCACTAACCCCCCTGCCAGCCTGGTCGCCCCACACAGCCTGCTGTTCAGTCGTTTGGTTGTCCCTAACTAACCCCCCTCCCACAACAGCCTGGTCACCCCAGGCAGCGTGCTGTTTGGTCATTACTGTTACTGTGATGGCACCAAGACAATTTGCATATTCCTCTATTATTAGTATAGATTATTATCTGGAAGGATTTAAAGAATTCTTGAGAGAAAAAAAGTACTTCTGTTGGAGATTAAATTGGAAACAGATCCTTTATCTTTATAGTGATACTGTCAAACAATGGCATCAAACATATCATAGAAAATGATAGCTTGGGAGGTTGTTGATTACTGACTGCCACCCCACTCTCCCATGCGTCAGAGAACAACTAAGTATGAAATAGCCAGTATGTAGTTAGTGAGCACATGAAGAAGTTATTGAAGAGTTAATAAAAGCACATGTTTTAACATGGTCATTGATGAAAGGATGAGGAAAATAGGAAAATTTTCTCAGCATGAGCCTAGGCATGCAAACTTGCCCACCACGTGACCTCAGTCCTAAAGGGTAAAAGAGAAGAAGCAGTCAGGAAACCAAAGTCAGGCTCTCATAAAATTGGTTGGAAACAGCATTAAAAAAAAACAGCCTGATGGTGAACTTGTGGGTGACTATCTAAACCTGTAAATGTAGGGCTCAATCGTTGACTATGCTAAATTCTCCTTCAATGAACTAATTCTGAAACTTGGTAGCTATTGCCTTTATAAACCCCACCCTTAACTTTGGTCTGAAGAATGACCTTTATATATTGTTTTCCTTGTATATCCCCAAAGCTTTACATTAATCATAAATTAAGACTAAAATCGCTAAATTCACTCACCACCATCCTGCACTCATCATTCACCTCAGCTCATTGGCCTGTATATGCACAAAGGCAATATTTACTACATTTCTTAGTAAAAAGCTCTGATTGGAGGATCCCTTCAATGTGGCTCTCAGTTTACAGAACTGTAAAATATTATAAATAGACCTCAGTCTTCAGCCTCTAACCACTTTCCCTTGCTAACCCATGTAGATCCCCAGGTGTCCATTAACACTTGATTTTTATGGCCTTGATTGCTACAATAGCACTTCCTTTGGTTTTCGCTAAAACCACGTCGGTTTCTCAGTGTGAAAGAAAAGAGTAGTTTCTGAAGTTATATTTGTTACCATTTTAATTGATTATATAGCAGTTTTATTAGATCAAATTAGATAAAAATGATAGTAGTGAGAGAACTGTAAAAGGACTATGCAAAAAAAGGACTAAACAAATGTACTGCATTATTATCATTTCAGTTTGGTTTAATAATCCTACTATCAAGTATGCGGAAATAATAGAGAAGGTGGATGAGTGACCAGTATCCTAGAATGCTGTCATTTTATTTGTGACTACCTTAGCTCTATAACTGCTGCATTTGTTCCCATGGCTTTTGCCAATATGACCCTAGTCACACCTGGAAGTGGAATTTCTATACTAAAACTATGAGCTGTCTATTGTCCTTCCTCAAATCCACAATTATGTAGCAGATGGTAAAGATGACTCAGAATAAATGTGTTAGATTAATTTTAAGAAGACAAAAACAGTCAACCAGACTGTTGACTACCCTGGCACCAAGCCTTCTGAATGGTTAATAGGAATTGTCACTGCATGAATATGCAAATAATTGAAGTTAAACTATGCAAGAATGGGAAGGATATTTTGATCATTAAATGTCTCCTCCCAGCTTCTATCAATACCTTAATAGAGCCACCTGACTTCATTAAAGGGGAAGGGCTTCTGCATTACAATTTTTCTTTCTGGATAGCATTTTTCTTTTAACAGATTGAGCAATGACTATTGACATAAACCAACAATTTTTAGTACTCTCCTTATAAGAGATAAAATGAATCTCAGGAAGATTAAAGAAATTAGGTGGCTTGATCACCTCACACAAACTTTCCATTCCAAATGTATTTCTAAATTCATCCTTTCTGTCTAAGTTGAATAATTTTTATTAAAAATATTAAATCACACTGGCCAACATGGCTCAGTGGTTGAGCATCCACCTATGAACCAAGAGATCACTGTTAGATTCCCAGTAGGGGCACATGCCCAGATTGTGAGCTCAATCCCCAGTAGGGAGCATGCAGGAGGCAGCTGATCAATGTTGTGCTCTTACATCAATGTTTCTCTCACTCTGTCTCTCTAAAAAATTAATTTTAAAAGCTTAAGAAAACGCCTGAAAATATAATTAAAGCAGAGACCACACTGGTCCTTTAAACAATATCCATACATGAAATGCTCAGTCTCCCATAAACATCTTTCACCTTTAATTATCTCTTCAAATGATGTGTAGATATATACAGAAGGCATGGGGTAAGTGGCCAAAATGTCCTTCTGAAGTTTGGGATGAGAATTTTCCTGACCTTGTGTTGTCTTAGGATACAGGATGTGGACACACCATTGTACTGTGGTAACAATTATTGCTAGCAATCTTGCTTAGAATTGGCATGTGAGGGAATAACTCTCATGCCCTGTCACAGCCTGATAGTGCTCTCTGGCTAACCCATCCTGACCTTTCCTCCTCCTAGCAAGTGGCCCTCCATACATCTGCAACATTCTCTAATCATCTGTCTTGATGGAGAACTCACCTGTCCTCTAATGCTACCATGAAATATATGCTAGGGCTTCACTTACCATCCATGAAATGCAGAAACTGAGGGAAGCATGTGAAAATACAATCTTCAGGTCTCTTTCTGTATGGCCACACTGTGTAGCTCAGTTTACTTTAATATGGCTATAACTTTGCCTTCAAAATGGCTTCTAGTTGGAGTCTCAAATAAGGACTCCATGCACTCATCATTCAGCTCAGCTCATTGTCCTGAATATGCACAAACAAACACAAACATGTACATACACAGCAGCGCACACAACTCCTCATTCTGTGCTGAAGGCAAGAAGAGGAAATTGGGAGATAAGAAAATAAAGCAATTAGGTATCTATCTCCTTTTCTTTTTTCCTCTGCTATTCTCCAAGGATAGAAAAGGGCATAGTTTTGTTGACTCTACACAATATCTTTCCTTCTTATGATGTTGACCAAACATTAAAGGTACACAGGAATAATTTATTATAAGTATTGGAGTCTTATATGAGTTCTCTATTCAGTAATTAATGTTCTAATTGGGTACATGTATGTTAGAAAAAAACTGTAATATCCTCTTTAACATGTCGAAATGAATAATATCCTAGTAATATTCTTCTCAATCCTTTTGTAATAAATCCTAATAGAAGGAAGCCTCAGTGAAATAGTATAAAAGTTTTACACCTGAAAAGCAAGAGAGGAAAGTACATGAATCTTTTATTTCCTCTGTTTGAAAAGTTATCAAAGTTCACATCACCAGTGAACTGTCATGTGATATCTTATACACCTAATATAATAGGATGCAGAGGGCAGTTCAGCTCTGTGGTATCCTTCCCTAAAACCTGTAATTCCAGTTTACTCGTGTGGAAAATAGCAGACAAATTGAGAAGTATGGATAAGCACGCTGTGAAATTCTCAAGGTCATGCAAAAGACAGACAGACTGAGAAACTGTCACAGATCAGAAGAAACTGGAGACTTGACAACTAAAGGCACTACAGTGGCCCAGGGAAAGGGGAGATCCTGAAACCAAAAGGAGATATTAGTGGGAAAACTGGAGAAATCTGAGTACAGTCTTGAGTTTAGTCAATAATATTATAAGAATATTGGTTTCTTAATTTTGAAAAATGTAGTGTGGTAATGTGAAATGCAAACATCAGGGAAAATTAGGAGATGGGGTACAGGAGAATTCAGAATTATCTTTATAAACTTTTATAAAATATAAAATTATTCCAAAATAAAAAGATTATACAAAAATAATTGAGATATCACTTCATATTAGATTACAAAAACATTGTGCTTTCCATTGCTCACACCAACTGCTAGAGCCCTCACTCTGGGAGGCAAGCTGCCATGCTGTCAATAGCCCTCTGGAGGGGCCCATGATTCCAGGAAGTGATATCTCCAGTTAACATCAAGCAGGGGCCGACCGTCTGCAAGTAGTGACATAAATGAACTTAGAAGTGGATTTCCATCTAATTGAGCCTTGAGATGATGATAGCCTCAGCTGACACCTTGATTTCAGCCTCATGATAGATTCTGGTTAGAAGGATCCAACTAAGCTACACATGAATTCCTGACCCATAGAAACTATGATAAAACATATCTATACTTTAAAAATTTTTTTCACTTTCAAATTTAAGGGCCAATACAATGAAGATGGCCAATAAATTTCTCAGTTATGATAAAAAAAAAGGAGGGGAGAAGAGTTAGAATAATAGAGAAAGAAAAGAAGTTATAAAACAAGTGAGACCATAAATTCTGGCATTACGACTATCCAATTTCTGTTTGAAATTTTCACAATTATTACCTGAAAGAAATTATTACTGTACAAGGCATAAATGGAGGGGAGTAGCTAACATGAATTTAATACTAACTACAATGGTACACTACCCAGGTGATGGCGATGACAAGCCTGTCATTGTGTTTGACGTCCTCTTTACATAGACAAGGACTTAGACAAATATCTCAGGTGTATCAAATATTCTTTACAAATTTTTCCCAAAGAATCTCTAGATGAAGCCTCACCATTTAATATTAAGTATAATCTTAGTTATAACAGAGGAAGTTGAAACCTAGTGCAATTTGTTTACATAGTTTTTTACTTTTCAATGATTAAAGGTGTACCTTTAAATAAATAGTGATGACACCCATTTATTTCATAAAAGCTACAGCCAAATCCATACTAAATTTGAAACTCTACTGTTCTGGTGAAAAGTTCTTTTTTATTCCTAATTACCAGTACCCAGAACAATTCACTGGTAGTCTACCCCAAGAGTTAGTTCCTATTCATGCTACTTAAGAGATACTCCCTTTTTCTTTAAAACTAACCTAAGTTCTAATTATGAAATCTCTGACTACATAGAGTAAGAAAACATTGAATATTTTAATGTAGGAAAAACTGAGTAATAGAATTAATAAGAAGTTAAATTTGAAAGGTTGTGATTCAAGTAAAAATTGAAATCAGGTATTCCCAACATATCAGGAAAGCAATTCAGTATTTTGAAAAATGATAAGAAAAACTGAAGATCTATCATCAAAAACACAGTGGCTCAATAGGCAATTTTATAATGTGCATCAAAAATTAAAATGCACTAACCCATTGAAGCACCAATTAAACTTCTAGAAATCAATGCCAAAGAAGCATACAAATCATACAAATTATATGTAGAATGTTACATCTATCGCATTAGCTGTCCCAGCAAACATTGAACATAATGAGATGTCATCATGAGTCACTCACTGTACTATCCATACAGTAGGTTCTCAACCTTTCTAATGCCGCGACCCTTTAATACAGTTCCTCATGTTGTGGTGATCCCAACCATAAGATTATTTTTGTTGCTACTTCATAACTGTAATTTTGCTACTGTTACAAATCATAATGTAAATATCTGTGGTTTCAATGGTCTTAGGCTCTACAGCAGCGGTTCTCAACCTGTGGGTTGCAACTGTAGAGCCTAAGACCATTGGAGAACCACTGCTGTAGAGCCTAAGACCATCGGAAAACACAGATATTTACATTACGATTCATTAACAGTAGCAAAATTACAGCTATGAAGTAGCAACAAAAATAATGTTAAGATCCACAGGTTAAGAACCGCTAGCAGGTTACCTAAGACCATCGGAAAACACAGACATTTACATTATGATTCATAACAGTAGCAAAGTTACAGTTATGAAGTAGCAACAAAAATAATTTTATGGTTGGGAGTCCCCACAACATGAGCAACTTTATTAAAGGGTCAAGGCATTAGAAAGGTTGAGAACCACTGATGTATACAATAAAAAACACAGACTAAAAAAAACTGGATATTTACATTTATTTGACCTTACATAATCACCAGCTAATAATGGAGAGGGAGTGTTATAAGAACATAGGTGTTTTTAACAGCTCTTTGTAGCTTTTTTACTTTTGTACCTTTTTCAGTCCTGGCTAGCCCACATTTTTAAGATTCACTGCCTGGCTGAAACTAGTTTGGCTCAGTGGATAGAGCATCGGCCTGCGGACTGAAGGGTACCAGGCTCCAGTCCAGTCAAGGGCATGTACCTTGGTTGCGGGCACAAACCCAGTAGAGGGTGTGCAGGAGGCAGCTAATTGATGTTTCTCTCTCATCAGTGTTTCTAACTCGCTATCCCTCTATCTTCCTCTCTGTAAAAACTCAATAAAATATATTTTTTTAAAAAAAGGCTTTACTGCCAGTTCTGGAAAGTCTCAAATATGTTTGTGAAATGTCACAAAGTAGTTTATATCCTTCATTATTTCAGAACCTCTCCCAATAAAGGATACCCAGAGCACCAATTTCCCTGGCCACCTGCTTTATTATTACTTATCCATTATCAGGAACTCTTTTGTTTTTCTTAGTGGGATCAACACAACTCTTGGCAATTTCTTTGAGAGCACATTTTTTCCAATTTTCATTCTTTAAATTTGGTTGATAGTGGCTCGCATACTATAATGCTTTATAAACCAGTTGGGACTTTGCTTTCAGAGTTTAGAAAACTGATTGTTTATACAACTTTACCCTGTCAATATAATTCAGCCTCGACCTGCAAAACAACATTCAAAATAGTACAAGAGTCCAGCAAAACAACATTGAAAATAGTATAAGAGTCTAGTCTTCACAAACACTTAATCTTTGGCCTCACCACTAAGACAACTAACAAGGTCACAATTAGTGGTAGATCTGAAAGTGGATTTAGATTGCTTTCACAAACTCTGTGAAAGATCAGAGGCAGAAAAATAAGTGGGGAGAATGTCTCAGGGTTATTTCTTTGATGAAAAATGATAGAAGTTTTCTCCTTCAGGCTTTTTACTTTCTATTACAAAGAATAAAAATAAAGAAGAAAAAGAAATCTGAAAAATAAGGTCCCAATCAGCTGTACATTATTTGTTTCATTAAATACTTGTAGACATCCTCAAATGACTGAAACTCATTTAAATGCATTGCATTTTTACTATCTACATTTTATGTCATTAGTAATATATCTATAAATAGTAATATTATAAAGCTACATCTCTAAACCATTTCTCCTTCCAAATATCTTGTATTTTAGGATGTGCAGAGAATGTTTAAAACTGAAAATCATTCAATTTTTTTTACCCCTGTCATTTAATTGAATCATTATCATAGAATAAGGTTCTAAAATTATTTCACTGATTTCCAATTCACTAGAAAGTCTGTATTATTGTTTTTTATTTATTAAATACTAGAGGCCCGATGCATGAAATTCATGCAAGAATAGGCCTTCCTTCCCCCAGCTCCTGGCACTGGCTTCCCTCTGGCACCTGGGACCCAGGCTTCCCCCACAGCCCCAGCTTCATTCAAAGGTCATCCAGAAAGATGTCCAGAAGGATATCCAGTCTAATTAGCATATTGTGCTTTTATTATTATAGATATTCCTTTGTTGTTCTATGATAACCTCTCCTTGATAGAGGCATTTACTACAATTGTGAAGTAATGAAACTATACCTTGAAACTGAAGAGGCTAAGTATGTACAATTTTTTCCATTTTACTTCTTGGTTTTAAGGTTTTAATGTTGAAACTAGAGGCCCAGTGCATAGACTCATGCACCAGTGGGGTCCCTCAGCATAGCCTGCAGGGATTGGGCCAAAAACAGCAGTCCAATGCCATCTGCAGCTTCTGCCTACTGCTCTTGCTAATCCTGGCCCCACTGCATCTGCAGCCACAGCCACTCGATAAGCTCACTGCCTTTCTGCTGTGGTCTCCGGGATGCGGTGGCCAGCCGTGAGCCCTGCATCTGGTGCCCATTGGTCAGCTGAGCAGCATTCCCGCTGTGGGAACTCATTAACCACCAGGGGGCAGCTCCTGCATTGAGCATCTGTCCCCTGGTGGTCAGTGTGCATCCCAGCAACCAGTTGACCAGTGGTTGGGTCAGTTAGGCTTTTATATAGAGAGATTAGGATGAAAATACTTCTTCATCCTAGCTCCACTGTTCCTATGTGACCTTGGGCAAGTCACCTACTATCATTCAGCCTCAATTTGTTCATCTACCATAATCTAGACTGAAATATTATTTCATATCTAGGATGACCATGCAATAGAAGTATATTGTTATCAGTTCTATAAATTAAAATATAAATAAAATATAGAGAGAGGTAAAGGGCTATAAGGTATAAAAGCAATTATAAAATAATGATGCTCATAAAATATGGCAGCATACTATATTTTACAACCACTTTTTTATATTACTATAACACTTATTAATGTGGTGTCTCGAGATAACATGAAACTAATTTTTATGAGCTGTATTTTTTCTCTACAATTTTCTGAAATGAACAAATGTGCTTAAATTTTACTCTTAAGCTACATAATATAAATATGCAACAAGAATATTGCAAATTAGAAGTAATTAAAAATCATGCTCTTCTTAACCACCTTATCCAGTCACAGACAATTTTATATAAGAATATACATGTAATTTTTTTAGAAAATACCATCACAGCTAAAATACTGCAAACATTTTTTAAAATGGTATCTGTCTTATTGGAAATTAACTACAATTAATAATTAAGCAAGGGAATGACCCTTAAGAGAAAATTAGAGGATCTCTACATCTGATGTATCAGAAGGCACTGCTCTAGCAATTATTTTCATGAAGTAATAACTCTGCCTCTCAGCTTCTAAGACAGAGAACTTTAGGTGCAGATTGGTGGAACTGAGTTTATTCCCTATAGTTGCCTTTTCCAAATAAAGGAAAGAAGTCATCAAAAAGAGAAAGAACTGTAACAGCACATAACCCATGGCATATTTCTAGTATTATGATTTATCATCAATGTCCATGTTCCACATCCCCTTGAAATCTTTGTTTGTATTATGGTGCCCTGTGAAATTCACCACATAAGTAATGAGATAATTCATTGATTTGTGTTTGCCCTCTCCAGAGTCCCCATTTAATTGGTATTCTTTTGCCTTATATTTTTCGCTGTCTTTCAAGGTAGAAATCAGAAGTTCTTTGAAATGAAAGAATTCTCCTTTCTTAAAATGTTGTTATGTTCTCCAAGGAGGGGGAGAAAGAGAAAAGTATGTTACGGTAGCACATGTGGGCAGACTCACACTCCACTCCATGGAAAAACTTTAGGGAGGGACAGCAGGAACCCTGAAGAGGAGGATTGGATCATTTAGAGGTACTGGCTGCCAGAAATGAGAATTCCCAGCATTTCAAACCAACTGCTTCAGATTCTGTGTTTTACTTATGTTTTTAAATCCATATCACAGGTTATTCTGACATGTACCACAGTGTGAGAACCAAAACTCTAAATATTGTATGCTAAATTCCAACCCCTTATCTAAAGAGCATGTGCCTGGTTGAACCTGATAAATCTAGGCATCCACAGAAATTTTCACTGTTACCTTTAATTTTTTGTTTTCACAAATTTTGAAATTTAATGGAAGTCCTATCATAATGAATTTATAAACAAAATGATTTGTACACCAGAACTCAGAAAACTATTTCTCTAAAGTAGCCAATACCCAGTTCTTCTTTTTAATTAATAACTAATAAACATGTGAAATATACATATATATCCATATAGACAAACTGCCTCAAAGTTAGGAAGAATGTTTTCTTCTAGAATTCAATCATCCATTTTAAATGAAAAATATTTGGAATAATTGAGATTTTGGAATTCTTTTTGGGTGTCTGTTCCCTGTGAAAATAACCTTGCTAAAACACAACATGAGCAAACATATAATTATGACTATGACTTTGTTATTATTTATGTCATGAATTTAAAGCTCAGGATGTTCATTTGCAGTATATGAACCATACCTTAAATGTATTTGTCTTCACTTTTCAAAGTGCAAAGAAAACAAATGCCTTTTGCATGGCTGCTAAACCATATAGATAAAGCAAGCACAGTCCAGCTGCCTTTCTGCTAGATGGCCACAGACCATCTGGTTGGCATTTATCCCACATAGAGAATGCCAGCACATACCCTAAATAATAAAACATTCACACAAATACATTTTTTTGTCCTAGGGAAATTGGAATTTTAGATATGTGAAACCAACTAGTCCCTTACAAAAGTGTTGATCTATGAAAAGCTGAAAATATTATATCCAAATCCATTTTTCTTCAAAATGTTCACTTAAATCTCACACAAGCTGCTAATATATTAGAGAAGATTATTAAGAATAGAACAAAAAAAACTTTAATAATGTTTAAGAGTCATAATCCTAATGGATATTTAGAATGAGTTTGCCTTGCCTTTTTTGGGGGGAGATGTCCAATTTACAATATTATAGATTTCTAAATCTGTAAAACATCTAAGATATTGCTTATACTAGTATCTGTTAATTAATCAAACAAATTTGTATAAGACTTTTTGGGCTTTATGAAAAAGCAATCATTTTTCATAATTAGTTTCTTTAGATAGACAAACATGAATTATATTAAGATATCAACATAAGTGTTCTATATTATCCAAGGATATGTTTATTAATTTTAGAGAGGGGAAGGGAGAGGGAGAGGGGAAGGGGAATAAGGAGAAAGAGAAAAACACCAATGTGAGAAACATCGATCAGTTGCCTCTTGTATGTGCCCCAAACAGGGATGGGACCCTCAGCCTAGGTATGTGCCTTGACTGGGAATTGAATCCACAAACTCTTGGTATTTGGGATGATGCTCCAACCATTCCTGGCCAGAGCAGGACAAGAAGTATTTTAAATTTGGTGGACCCGAGTTTCACAATCTGTAAAACAAGGGTATTTAACAAGATCTCTTTCCTTTGAACATTAAAATTCGAAATTTAAAGAAGTCTAGTTATGAGATCTCTGGAAATAGTTATTATGTTATTTAGAACAATGCCTGGCATCAGGAGTTCAAATTCTAGTTTGAATCTGTACATTAAAATTTCTATCTCCATAAATATATATGTAGTTTTATTCTGAAATACTCAACTAAAATGAAAGACTGAAAGTTTAATCAAAGATTCAAAGTTGTATTCTTTTAACCATCCCTACTCTCTGACATGTGAAGGATTAAACACGTGTTCAATACCAGAATTTATGACCATGTATGCTATAGAAACTTGGCACTTCAGAATTGAGTATATGAGGACTCGCAATGGATCTATGTCATTTTTTTTGGCTTGACAACTAACTGTCTCACCCATGAAAATAACTGAACTGCCATATTGTATGATGAAATACACAGCCTCTTCAATTATTGGTGTGTTTTTTTTCTAGAAAAACATTCATTTTTTAAGGAGTGGTAGATTGCCAAAGATGGCATCCAAAAGGCTCTTGAAATTATTGCCCTCAAACAAACGCTCCTTCCCTTCGCTCTGCTGATGCATACTACACTGGGGCTATTTGTAAAGCACTTACTCTTTCACTTGTATATTCATAATACTTTATCTAAACCAAGATCTATAAAATTCTTCAATGTAGGTCAGAGATGTACAAATCTGGGCATGATTTAATGGAACTAATTTTAACCCACTTCCCCAGGCTATACCATTCAGCCAGCAATAGAATCATACATTATTGTTTTCTGTAATTTGCTCTATTAAATATTTTGGGGCTCCAATCCAAACTCACTATATATCATGATGAAAATTATGTTCTTTCCTCACTGTCTTCACTATTGTCCTTCCTCAATAAAAGATATTAAGAAGTTCAATAATTTATTTGTTAAATAGAAGAAAAGAATGAAACCCTCTAGGAAAAAACAATTACCTAATTTAATGTTAAATCTTCTATCATCTCTGGTTGCAACAATTCAGTGACACTCACCGGTGGAAATCTCTTTATTTATTTATTTATTTTTAACTTCCTTCCCCCTTCTTTAATTTTATGCAGCCTCAATTCTACCAGGTGTAAAGAGGTCATGTGGAAAAGCACTCTAGCTGAAACCAGTTTGGCTCAGTGGATAGAGCATCGGCCTGCGGACTGAAGGGTCCCAGTTTCGATTCCGGTCAAGGGCACGTATCTCGGTTGTGGGCACATCCCCAGGAGGGGGTGTGCAAGAGGCAGCTGATCAATTTTTCTCTCTCATTGATGTTTCTAACTTTCTGTCTCTCTCCCTTACACTCTGTAAAAAATCACTAATATATATTTTTTGAAAAAAAGAAAAGCACTCTGGGTTTACAATACTCAAATTGGAGTTAAAAATCTCAACCTAACCCTTTATTTGCTGTGTGGCATGAATCACTAACTTCTTCATCTTAACCACCTGCAATCCATTGACTCTGAATAACGCACAGTAGGTGTTTCATGAAAATATTATCATTATGGGATTGAATTTGTTTTTTCACTGGGTATAAATTCTAGACCCGTGTCAGCAAACTGCAGCTCGCGAGCCACATGCGGCTCTTTTGTGGCTCTCCACAAAATACCACAGCCTGGGCGAGTCTATTTTGAAGAAGTGGCATTAGAAGAAGTTTAAAAAATTTGGCTCTCAAAAAAAATTTCTATCGTTGTACTGTTGCTATTTGGCTCTGTTAACTAATGAGTTTGCTGAGCACTGTCCTAGACTATATGATCAGATGTTTTCAAAATATTCATTTCTACTTTCTCACTCAACTAAATTAAACTTGAACCCTAGTCCCTGTCCAACCAGAACAGCAGGAAATTTCATCTCAGACAGCTATTACTGCCCTGCACTCCTTCCAGGTCACAATAAAATTCTTGTAGGGTCATACCAAAAGTATGCAGCTCTGGAAGAAAAGTGGGAAAGATCTTCAATCAGCATTCTATCACAGTCTTCACTGACATACTCATTTCTGAAGCTTTCCAAAGTTCTTTGAAGTAAGCAGTGATCAGCTTTGCTTCTATGTGCAGAGAATACAGGAATCTGTCCAGTTAAGAAAGATGCCCAGTTTCCTCTCCAGATAGCTACTGTTTTACTGTCTTTCACCCTCTCAAAATATTATTGTGGTGTTGCTCAGGTCCCGCAGTACTCCAGAGCCCATGGCTACGGACCTATTCCCTCCCATTTTGAACCCTATGCTTTCTCCCTTCACTCAAAGATGCTTCAGTCCCCAACTCTGCCTTCCCAGGATCCCTTACATCATTTTTACAATGAACTTGTACTTCTACAGAAGACCAATAGTGTTATTCCCTTTACACTAACTGGCTCTCTACCTTGAAAATGTGCCTGATACAATTATAAAGAGCCTTATTGTCTGCCTACAGCATGAAGGGAAGGAAAAACCAATACATGAGTCACACAATTATTTTTTAATCCTATCATGATAGCTTCTGATTTACTTGAGATCAAAGAAATATTTTTATGGTTAGTGTTTGTATTCCTAGCACCTAGCACAATGCCTGGCATATTGTGCTGAGTACATGAATGACTGATAATTAAATCAGTGAGTGAACAAATGAATGAGTGATGGCAAAACACTATATTGAGATTTTAAATTGGGTAGCTTTGTTCTGCAAAATATTAATGTCAGTGGTTCTCAATCCATTGGATTTGTGGCACTTATGGCTTCAAGGGGAACCCTGAACAGTCTGAAACAAAGAAACCAACTACAATACTAAAGAATTTTTAAAAAACTCACAGGGGGCACATGAAGACAAGGTGTCTCATTTTCAAGAATTAAATGCTTAAGATGTCAATGGATTTTTAATGAATTTCAAAATCTCTTGGCTTGGAAGATGACTGACCTAGAGGCCTATAGTATTAGTCCACAAATTTTTCTGTAAAGAGACAAATTAGAAATTCTCTGACCCACAAAGCCTAAAACATTTTTACCAGAACTATGCAACTCTGCCACTGTAGCACAAAATCAGTCATAGAGAAAATCTCTACACTAATAAGAGAAATGTGCAAATTACCATCACTCTGCGATGCTACCAGCCAATCAGAGTGAGTATGCAGATTAACCTGAAAACATGGGGGCAGTCCCGCCGCCCCACTGCTCCGGGCCTGTGGGAGTCAGAGAAGTCAGGCACCAGTACCTGAGGCTGGCTACCGCCTGGGAGACCAAGAAGCTGCGTGCCCCATGATCCCAGGGTACAGCCAGCTGGAGAAGTCACCCACATTGCATCCCAGGGAAAACAGAGAAGCTGCCCGCCTGCAGTCCAGGCACCAGCATCTGCAGCTGGCTACAGCCTGGTATACAGAGAAGCCGCCCAGCCCGCAGGCCCAGGCACCAGTACCTGCAGCTGGCTGTGGCCCAGGAGGAGAAGCCACCCACCCCGTGGCCCCAGGTGCCAGCCTTGTGGCTACAGCCTAGGCAAACTCACCTGCCCACCATCCCCTGCAGTTGCAGCCATTCTAGGCACCTATGGCTGACCAGAGGGAGAAAAGCCCAGATCCCGGGTGCCTGTGGTCGGCTGGAAGAGGGGATCCTGAGTCCCTAATGCAGGGCCGAGGCAGAGGTGGCTAGGGGCAATCAAGCCAGTAGGGGAGCAGTTAGGGACACTCAGGCTGGCAGGCAGAAGATGTTAGGGGCAATCAGACAGGCAGGCAAGCAGGCAGTTAGGAGCCAGCAATTCTGGATTGTGAGAGGGATGTCTGACTGCCAATTATCCTGATGGTTCCCAGATTGGAGAGGGTGCAGGCTGGGGTGAGGGACACCCTCCCAGCAGCCCCCCTCTGCACGAATTTGTGCACAGGGCCACTAGTCAATTATAAGAATGGCTCTGTTCCAATGAAGCTTTACAATAACAGGCAGCAGACCAGATCTGGCACACAGATTGTAATTAGCCTAACCCTTTAACTAGAGCATCAGATATGTAAATGCTGGCCACAGAATAAAGAAAGAGGTTTTGATATAATATAAAGAAAGAGTTCCACCATGAAGGCTATAAAATCAATCTCTTCTTGGACTAGAGTGAAAAGGAGAAGAGAAAGGACAAAAGAAAATTACTTTAAAGGTAAATTATTTTTTAATATTACAAAATTAAGACTTGAGTGTCCTTAAAGAAGTCTTTATGACTTCAAAACCCTAAGATGAGGAGAAACCAAGATGGCAGCACAGGTGAACACCTAAACTGCTGCCTTGCACAACAATTTCAAAACTACAACTAAAAGACAAAAAGGGCATCATCCAGAATCACAGGAAAGCTAGCTGAGTGGAAATTCTACAACTAGAAGGAAAGAGAGGGTGCCACAGAGACTCAAAGGAGTGGAGAGGATGGGCAGCAGAGTGCCTGGATGGTTTCCTCTAGTGAGAGGGAGATGGAAACTCCTGACTTCACTGAACCCCACTTCTGGGTAAGACTCATACAGGGGGAGTCTGGACTGCTGTGAAAAAAGAGGAGTGCATGGAAATGCAAGGGAGGCAGAAAAGCAGAGGTCTGGAGGCACATGCGTGTGCACAGAGAGGGCTTAAGGGATTACTGAGGTACACAGAGACTCAGGGGCCACATAGAGCAGGGCTGATGGGAAGCCAAGGCTGTCTGCCCCATCCAAGTTGAACAGAGAGGCTTTTGCAATTTTGCAAGTCTTGTATCATAAGGCTGACTCCAGCACAGAAGTTCTCCCAGCATAAACACAGCTGATTTCTCATAAACAATTGGCTTTGAGGTCAATTCCACACACCGCCCCCTCCCACAGTGATACCAACAACAATCAAGACTTAACTACAACAAGGCTTACACACAGTCCACAAGGGATGCACCAAGAGAATCCACCTCAGGTAACTGGGAAGGCAGAGCTACTGGGCCATATAGGACACCTGGCACACAAAGCTACTCTACCAACTCAGCGAAGCAGCAAAAATGTAGAGACAAAGAAACAGATCACAAATGAAAGAAATGGAGGAAAACAAACAACTGGATATAGAGTTCAAAGCCACAATTATGAAGTTTTCAAGAATTTCTTAGAAAAGATGGATAAATTTAGTGAGACTCAAAAAGAGATGAAAAAGGACCAACTAGAGATGAAAAAGGATCAACTAGAGATGAAAAAGGCTCAACTAGAAATTAAACATACACTGACTGAAATAAAAAATATTATACAGAGTCTTAACAGCAGACTAGGAAGGCAAGAATCAAGTCAAAGATTTGAAATACAAAGAAGCAGAAAACACTCAACTGGAAAAGCAAAAAGCAAAAAGAATCCAAAAATGTGAAGATAGTATAAGGAGCCTCTGCGACAACTTCAAGCGTACCAACATCAGAATTATGGGGGTGCCAGAAGAAGAGAGCAAGATACTGAAAACCTATTTGAAGAAATAATGACTGTGCCAAAACCAGTTTGCCTCAGTGGATAGAGCTTCGGCCTGCAGACTGAAGGGTCCCAGGTTCGATCCTGGTCAAGGGCACGTATCTTGGTTGCAGGCACATCCCCAGTAGGGGATGTGCAAGAGGCGGCTGATCAATGTTTCTCTCTCATCGATGTTTCTAGCTATCTATCTTTTTCCCTTCCTCTCTGTAAAGAATCAATAAAATATATTAAAACAATAAAAATAAATGAGTGAAAATTTCCCCCACCTGCTGAAAGAAATAGACTTACAAGGCCAGGAAGCTCACAGAACCCCAAACAAAAGAAATCCAAAAAAGGACCACACCAAGACATATCATAATTAAAAATGCCAAGAGCAAAAGACAAAGAGAATATTAAAAGCAGTAAGAGAAAAACAGTTAATTACCTACAAGGGAGCACCCATACGATTGTCAGCTGATTTCTCAACAGAAACTATGCAGGCCAGACGGGAGTGGCAAGAAATATTCACAGTGATGAAAAGCAAGAACCTACAACCAAGATTACTGTATTTTCCAGCATATAAGATGATGCGTGTATAAGACGACCCCAACTTTTCTAGTTAAAATACAGTTTGGAATATACCCTCCCTATAAGATGATACCCGATGTATAAGATGACCCCCAACTTTTGAGAAGATGTTCCTGGGTTAAAAAGTCGTCTTATACACTGGAAAACATGGTAATCTATCCAGCAAAGCTATCATTCAGATTTGAAAGTCAGGTAAAGAGCTTCACAGATAAGAAAAAGCTAAAGGAGTTCATCACCACCAAAAGAGTATTATATGAAATGCTGAAAGGTACTCTTTAAGAAGAGGAAGAAGAAGAAAAAGGTAAAGAATAAAAATTGTGAACAAATACATATCTATCAACAAGTGAATCTAAAAATCAAGTGAATAAAAAATCTAATGAACAGAATAAACTGGTAAATATAATAGAATCAGGGGCACAGAAAGGGAGTAGACTGACAATTCTCAGAGGGAAGGGGATAAGGAGAGTGCAGGGAGAGACTGGACAAAAATCTTACACCTATGGATGAGGACAATGCGGGAAGAGGTAAGGGCAGAGGGAGGGGTGGGAGCCGGATGGAAGGAAGCTAAGGGGGAAAAAGAGGAACAAATGTAATAATATGAACAATAAAGATTTATTAAATTTAAAAAAAACTAAGGAAAAATATCTAAGATGATTCAGAGAACAGAGGCATCTCTCTCTTGACGCTCTAAGGGAAGAGATGCTGCTATACACTCTGGGCCCAAACCATGGGGCTACTGAGGAGTACCAGTGGCAGCAGCAACAGCAATTCCTGGAGAGCCCACCAGGGAATTGCTGTGAGGCAGTTGAAAGGATTCCACAGCAGACAACTTGGGGTGTACAGACTAAGGCTGGGAACAGATAGAGAATATGGCTGAGCATCAGACAGAAGATAAGCATTTCCTATGAGTGCTGAAGACGTTCCCCAAGAGCAACCACCAAACACAACCACAAGCCCCTTCCCAGGGAAAGGGCTATTGGAACAGGGACCAATATACAATGGGCAAGAGATATCCATCTGAAGATCACACACCTCTCCCCAATGTCCTACTGTATTCACAAATTACTTTTGCACTGAGGCCAAGCGCTGAGAGGGCATGGGAATTTGGAATTGATTGAGTAGAAATCCTGAGGTGAATTATTAAACAAAATAAAACAAAACAGTATTTTAAACTGCAAGTGAGTGATTTAGCTTGAGGATGCAATGGAAGCTTTTGAAACAAAGTCATTTTCAGGTATAGAAATAATAAAATCAACACACATCTCATTTAGTGAAAGAACATGCAGGCTTGCTTTCTCTCAGCAATGCCACTGGAGGCCAGCTCGCGATGTCCTTGCCAAGCCCTCTACTGCAGCTACAGAAATGCCAGCAAAGAGTTCTTTTAAGTTATCGAACATCTAAGTACTGCGCTAGTGCGTGAGTTACAAATTCATGCATATAATCTGCCAACAGCTATGTGAGATGAATATTAGTATTATCCCCCCTTTTATGGATAACAATTTGAGACATAGAAAAGTTAAAACTTTTGCCCAAGGTCACAAAGCTAGTGAGTAACAGAGCCAAGATTCCATCGACAGCTCATTATTACAATGCCTCCAGAAGAGATGCCAGCTTATTCTCGGAGGACTCAAAGGAGACCTCCCTCTGTTTTCTTTTTATTCCTGAGAATTCCTAGCAGAGTGTGCTTTATACCAACTAGCATTCCTCTGGAGGTCACTGAATTCAGATATTCACAGGAATTAAAAACTGTCATGAATTTTACTTCAAAAGCCCCAAACAAAAAATTTTAATAAGTGAAACCCTAGATAAAAATAGTCGATAGCTTTTAAGGTGAATAAACTACAGAACTAAAAACCACCACCTTGCCGAAACCGGTTTGGCTTAGTGGATAGAGCGTCAGCCTGCATACTGAAAAGTCCCAGGTTTGATTCTGGTCAAGGGCATGTACTTTGGTTGCGAGCACATCCCCAGTAGGGGGTGTGCAGGAGGCAGCTAATTTATATTTCTAACTCTCTATCCCTCTCCCTTCCTCTCTGTAAAAAATCAATAAAATATATTTAAAAAAAAAAAAACACCACCTTAAATTTCCATAAAACCTGTCCGGATCCTTTAGAACCAATAGCAGTTGGGTCTGGCTGATGAAACAGGACTTGGCATGCAACGCTCCCCCACCTGCCTCACCCACAACCACTCAAGGCAAAAACAGGTGATGGACACACGGTGACAAGTGCATAGCCTGTCACCGTACTTCATTTATCTCTTCAAGCTAATCCCTATAGTGAATGAAGAGATGAATGAAGTACAAAATACAGGAACTTAGAACTGATCCTGTTACTCAGGTCTGTTTAGTGTAACAACCTAGGTACCAGGCTCTTAGGGTGCCTTAAAATTTCAGTATGGCCTCTCACCCAACCTCTCGATTCAAGCAGTCTGGTCACTGCTGGAATTTTCAAGGTCACCACAGGGTCAGCTTGCAGGTCTGGCCTAATTAAAAACCACTGGCTCTGTCCTAGAGCAGAGTTTAGTTATTAAGGAACGAGGAACAACAAATTTCTAGGGGTCTTCGAATGTTATCCTAAAAAAATGACAAACAGAAACTTCATTAATGTTAATTTAATTCCAAAGAAATATACTACACTTTAGTTTTTGAGAAGTTTTATCAGCTCATAGACTGAAAACGGTAAATGTACTTTTAAGTGTAATCTTAGTTTTAAAGCCAAAATATCTTAAGGCCCAAGGACTTGAGGAGTTTCTGAGAACTGACCATTTTAACTTCATAGATCTAAATTATGCTAAAAAACAAAGCATTCTCATTTGGTATATTCTTCTCCAGTAGATATTACAACCAAGCAGAGATTTCATTTCCAAAGGAATTAATACATATATTGTGTGTCACATACCACTAAACACCATTTATTGAGTTGATCTTTGGGTAAATTATCTGGTAATTGGTATAGAATATCCTCCTTGGAAGGATTTAGAATGGGGTTAAAAAGAAAATTAGAGAGGAAAGGAACATGCTATACATTGGGCAAAAGAGACCTTTTTAAAGAACATGTCATATTCTGCATCACTAAAGCCCTTTTATGGGCAGCTGTGCCCCTGTTGTGATTGCACACTCAGACAAGGGGGTACAGTAAGTCTCACTACTCTGAGGTCCAACTGGGGCTCAGAGAGCTCCACATAGAAATATGAGCTACAGAGGAAGGGGTAGCAAAGTTCAAGGTGTTCACACTGGGAAGGTAGAAGAGCAGCATCATGGAAAGGCATTGTCTATTTTCATGTAAGACTGAAAAATCTTGCAACAGCCTTATCCATTGTGCTTTTATGTGCTTTCTGTTCACAAAACGTTTAGCATAACAAGTAACTGTGTATTTAATTGTAAAAACAAAAATAGATGAAAATCTGTACTTATGTAAAAATAAGCCTAGGAGAAAGGTATGAGTTAACTATTACTAAGAATTTAAGTTACTACAGATCACAAAACTAAATTAAGACAGCATTTGTTGTTATTAAAATGGGTGCCCAAAAAATAAAGTGCTAAAACAATAAACCAATAGTCATTTTGGAATTAAGACAGGTATTTGAATAAGATAGATACTTAAGCAAGAGAAATATGGAAATATCACTTTGTATTAATTGGGGTTCTCTAGAGAAATAGAACCAATAGGATGTGTATAAAGAGAGAGGGATTTATTTTAAGGAATTGGCTCATGCAATTATGGAGGCTGACATGACCAAACTCTGCAGCGTGGGCCAACAGATTAGAGAATCAGGTAGAGCCAATGCTGTATTTAAACCAAAGCCATATGCTGGCAGAATGTCTTCTTTTCTTGCTCAAGGGAGGTCAGTATTTTGTTCTATTAAGCCCTTTAATTGAATGAGGTTCACCATCATTATGGAAGGCAATCTGCTCTACTGATTTAAATATTAATCTCATCAACACACATACACACCACACTCAGAAACATCCAGAATAGTGTTTGACCAAATATCTGGGCACCAAGGTCCATCCAAGTTAACTTAAAATTAGCCATCAAAGACTACATTAGTTTGTTTTTAAGAATAACTTTATACCTTCCAGTTATAAAGTGGCATATCTGTGAAATAGGTAGAAAGGTTACTAGAATTTATAGATGTGTTTTGTGTGTGTGTGTGTGTGTGTGTGTGTGTGTGTGTGTGTGTGTAGAAAATTGACTTGTATCCAATTGCTTTCCATTTACATTGGAAAGTTATTTGTTCTCATTAAATGTGAGCTTAAAATACTTTTTTTCTTTTTCAGATTATCATTTCTAAAATAGTATAATTTTGCCAGCAGGGATCACTTACTGATCTACCTAAAATATTTAGAATCCCTGCAAGATGGCATTTTGTCAAGATCAATAAGGTCCTTCATCTTCCTAAAGTCTGTAGCTGCATGTTAGAATTTGCTTAGTGAACATTTTTCCAGTGACTTGAGATGCATTTTTCTGTATATTTAAGATGTTATCATAGCCCCAATTACCAGTTAGCATCCACACTTCATTTTATTTTTACACTTAGCAGTAGACCTCCTTAAACATCATAATTAATCACCTCTAAGAACTTGACAGTTTTTGTCAACTGACACTTTGTGAGAGGTCAGCTCTGTTACTATTATTTATATCTTCTCCAGAGCCTGAAAAGTATTCTTCTTGATACAGGAGACAGAATACCTTGTATTCTGAGCCAGAACCTCATCTGCCTACAGCCTTAGCACTTGACACTATCGAAATCTGAAAGATGTCTGCCTACCACAGTTAAACATATTTTGGTTGCTTAACTGAACTGTGAATGGAATAAGAAAGGTACCTTTCTTACTTATAGCATCTCAAAAGATTTCATTACAGATTGGCCTAGGAGGTCAGACTATGGATTGAGTTCATCCTAATTAGACTTGAATTTTCCTAATGTCAAGGTGAATTGTAGTCCATGAGGCCTGCTGTCAAGGAAATAGTGACATTCCACTTGTTTGTAGAAAAAGAAGTAAATAAAGGAGGGAAGGGGAGGAAGAAGAAAGCAGGGAAAAAGAAAACTTGGTTTGAAGAAAAATGTAATCTCAAGATTGATATCTTATCAAAAGCCACATTCCTTTCGCTTTTCTTATGAAAATGAAAATCTCCATGATGGAAAGTAATAATATTTACTATCATTTAAAAGTAATTATAAAGTTACAGCTTTAAGATTTTGATTACAGAAAGCTAATGGATGCCTCTCAAAGAGGTGCTGAAGAGGAAAGAAAATTTTGAGACAATAGTAAAGAAAATTTTCTCGTTTTTCATTTGTGGTAGGACTAGGAAGCTAATTCTGCTAGATTCCTAGACAAATGACAGTTTTCACTAAAAGATATTACACAGGATAGAAAGCATATTTGATCCTATGGCAGATTCCATTCAGAGTCAGTCAGTATGAGATAAAACATGAGAAAAATATATACTATAAAACATAGGCACATTAAGCATCATCAGTAAATGCACTATATAAATAATTTCTCACATATATGAATGTACTATATTTATAATATGAACTACCTTAGCAATTAATACAAATTAAAATTAAATGCTACCAAATTTATAATACACTGGCAGTATAGAATACAGAAATAGGAAAATAGATTGCTTATTGTATGGCCTTGGGCAAGTTATGATCCTCTTTACCTCAGTATTCACAAATGAAAAATTAGAATATTAGAGTTGGATATTAAGTGGCTTAAGTTGTTCAGACACATTATATTAATGCAACTAATATTTCACCATTATTATGTATCTTCTCAGTTAATGGATTTTAAAAGTAATACTACTGTGAAATGAGGTTCAAATTCTTTTTAATAATATTAAAAATTCCTTGTTAATTAAAGGGCTGTAAACTAATATAGAAAGAGAAAACTTAAGGCACACACATGCATAATTTATTGCAAATTGTTATACATATACAAGCAATGCAGATGCACACACATATTTTGAAGTGTGTACTTACTGTATTTTTTACCCAGCCTTCCTTTTTCAGTGATCTTTTGCTAAACAAAAAAACTTTGGACTGTCTAAGATATGAACATAATTTCCTTTACTTTGAAATAGAACCAAAGTTATATGACTGAGGCAAATTTAATCAATCATTATAATTCATAAGATTTATGTATGTTTGAGTCTTTTGCTTCTACAACTTCAAAAATATCCTTTCTTTTTGCCTTGAATTGAATAAAAGGAATCATTTTAAATTCTGCTCAAATCTTGAGTCTCCTCCCAGGACACTTAAAATTACTGCAAATAATGAAGTTAGAGAGAGGCAAAGGCAAATTCATCAAAGAACAAGCAATTCTCATTTTTAACTGTATTTTCTTTTTGTTTGTCTCTCACTGGAAGGAGGGGAGGAAACTTAGGTTAAAACATGTCTGACTTCTTATTAGATTGTTGAGAAGCATTTTTCAAGAGTTGAAAGAGAGCAGGGTTAATCATTTATGTAACAGCAAAGGTTATTATATGATCTTCATTTAGAAAAAAAGAGAATTACAGTAAACTTGGAAAGTGGAGCAGATGTCACTCAATGAATTTCAATCCTAAATAGAAAGTGTCCTTCTTTGATAAGGTAACTTACTTGCCAATGGGACATGATAAATGTTATTCTAGATCACCTAGAGAACAAAATACTAAATGAGTATAATCACTAGTTATGAATATTCATGAACCAGGCAATTATAAGCATAACCATTGCTTTCTGATTGTTTAGAACTGGACTGATTACCATATGAAAACCATTCCTTCTTGAAGAGAAGAGTTCTTTCAATTTAAGAATTAATATTTGGCACAACTCGTCCTGCAGACGATGTATAATACCTGATTTAAAATTCAGTATCATCAATTTGGTAAGGGCAAAAGGTAAAAATGTAATTTTTCCAAAGTAGTTCACTAAAGTTAGTGACAGTGACCTAGAAAGTACAAAGACTATTAAAAACAAGGGTGAAAAACATGCTAATGTAACCATGTACAAGTAAAAGAGTATGGGGTACAACACATTTTTCAAGAAAATAACCCACATGTTCACCTCTGAGCACTATTTGTATAATTTTAGTTATAAAACTGTACTAATTGTGCCAGTTTATAGAATTCTGATCTATTTCAAATTTGGGCTAAATTTTAAAACACTTTACAGTATAGAAAGAAAAAATTCTTTAGGAGAACCACTTATGTCACTCTGGTGTCCTAAAGCTGTGGTCGGCAAACTTCATCTCACAAGCCATATGCGGCTCTTTGGCCCTTTGAGTGTGGCTCTTCCACAAAATACCATGGCCTTGGGGAATTTTGAAGAAGTGGCGCTAGAAGAAGTTTAAGTTTAAAAACTTAAATTTCTCAAAAGAAATTTCAATCATTGTACTGCTGATATTTGGCTCTATTGATTGAGTTTGCCGACCACTGTCCTAGAGTATAGAGACAGGGAGAAATCATTCATTCATTTAATAGGCCTTTGTTTAATGCATATTACAGGTAGGCATCACTATTGTATGTTGTACCACCTACATAGTAAAAAGCAAAAAATATGAACCAGAAAAGGACAAAATTAAGACAGGTTGATGAGAGGAACACTTTGGAATACGAAAGTCTTTTGCAGAAAAGCGGGCGAGTTGGTATCATTATGTTGAGGCAAACAGTCACCTTGGCAGACCTTAGCAATGCAATGATGTTCCATGACCAAATCTCTGTAAAATGAAAATAAATCAGGGTGTATGATGTTACTAGATCCATCTACCTAAAAAAAGTAAATTTATTCATATTCCCATCATACTTAAATTATTTCCAAATGTGTTAGCTTGACACATAACTGGAGTTTGCTCCTAGTCACATTCCAGTTATCATCAATTTATGAGGATAAAGAACTACTGAAACACCACCATTTCTTCAAACACCAAGACAAGAAGTTGCCAAGAAAATAGAAACTTTCTCCCCTGTGTTCACTGCAGCATCATTTACAATAGCCAAGTTATGGAAGCAACCCATGTGCCCATCAAGAGGTAAGTGGGTGAAAAAAACAGTGGGACATATATACCATGGACTATTACTGGGCCATAAAATAAATCTTACTATTTGTGACAGCATGGATGGACCTAAAGGCTATCATGCCAAGTCACTCAGAGAAAGACAAACACCATGTGATTTCACTTATGTGTAGAATCTCAAGAATAATATAAACAGACACAAACAAAACACAAATAGACTCATAGATACAGAGAATCAGACTGAAGGTTGCCAGCAAGGAAGAGGGCTGGGAGATTGGGTTAAAAGGGTGAAGGGATTGAGAAGTACAGATTGGCAGTTACAAAATAGTCATGAGGATGTAAATACTATTCTTTTATTAGAGATTTTCCCCAGATTCGATCAATTCCTAGTATATCTTTACTCAAGCAGGTTTACAGGGAAAGTTCCTATTTTTAAAACTTGTTTATTTATTTTTTATTTTATTTTATTTATTTTATTTATTTTTTTAATATATTTTATTGATATTTTACAGAGAGGAAGGGAGAGGGATAGAAATTCAGAAACATCGATGAGAGAGAGACATCGATCAGCCGCCTCCTGCACGTCCCCTATTAGAGTTGTGCCCGCAAGCAAGGTACATGCCCCCGACCGGAATCGAACCTGGGACCTTTCAGTCTGCAGGCCGACGCTCCATCCACTGAGCCAAACTGGTCTTGGCTTATTTTATATTTTCAATTGCGGTTTACATTTAATATTATCTTAAATTAATTTCAGATGTATATCATGGTGATTAGACAATCAGATACTTTACAAAGTTTTTCCCCTGATATTTCCAGGACACACCTGGTACCATTCATATTAAAAATATGAATAAAACAAATTTAAAAAAAAAAAGTTTTAAAAATAAGAACTTTCCCAGCAAACCTGCTTGAGTAAAGATGTACTGGAATTGATCGAATCTGGGGAAAATCTCTAATAAAAGAATAGGATTTACCTGAAATAAAGAGACACTGACCTCAGGAACCAAATTTTAGCGGCTCTTCCTTAAAATAAATTTTTTATGTAATGGGTTCTCTGACATAAATGAGTTAGCTGAAATAAATGGAACACCCTTATGAAGACGCCAAAACAAATGGTCACCTATAATGAGAAACACAAGATTTAAAAATCAATGCTTCTACATATATTAGAAGCCTAAAAAAGTAAAGTCAGACCAGTTAAATGTTTAATAATAAATCAGGATTTTGCTTTTACTGGCATCCCTTGGCAACCTACCTGTCAGAGAAAGGGGTAACTTGTGCAATAAATAACCATGATTGACACACAAAACCATAAGAGAGCAAAGAACCATACAGAATAGAGTAGGCAATAAAATCACAATGTATCGGATTAAGGGAATACGGATATGAGTGTAATACTATGATGTTAATTGTGCATTAAATCCATACATTCCCATTTTCCTGGCTGTCTACCAACTTCTCTCTACTTCTTTCCCCACTCCTTCTTAGTATCTATATTCCTTTCACTCTGTACATTTGCTGAGTGAGCCCTTTCTTTCTCTTTCTGTTATGTTAATTTTCCAAGACTCCTGCTCAAACTTCCAAGACACATGTCCAAAGCCAAGCTCATCTCCTCTTCTTTTTGCAGCCCTAATCCCACAAAAATTACACCATTTTTTCAGTGAACCAACACATAGAGTTCCACCTTGATGCTTTCTCTTTCCTATCCAGATGAACCAATAAATTACCCAGTCAATTACGCTTTAGTTATCATTCACACATCTCTCCAGCCTCAGTGCCACCACTTCATTATCTGAAAACAGCCTCATAGTGCCATCCTGACCCTAGTGATGCCTTTCTCCAATCCACTTTTCATATTTCTGCCAGATCAATCTAAAATGCAAAGAATAACTGATAACTATGATGGTTTCACAAGTGTGTGTGTGTGCATGTGTATGCATGCAAAACTGTATCAAGAGTGTATATTTTGAATGTGTGCATTGTAAAGTACAAAATGGGGCAAAAATAGTTTTATGGTTATAAGTACAAGAAACAGAGTTAAGCTGAGACCGGTTTGGCTCAGTGGCTAGAGTGTCGGCTTGTGGACTGAAAGGTCCCAGGTTCGATTCAGGTTGGGGGCATGTACCTTGCTTGTGGGCACATCTCCACTGTGGGGCGTGCAGGAGGCGGCTGATCGATGTCTCTCTCTCATCGATGTTTCTGACTTTCTATCTCTCTCCCTATCTCTCTGTGAAAAATCAATAAAATATATTTAAAAAAAGAAACAGAGTTATATTATTAACTACTGTATTATTTTCCATATGAACTGTAACCTTACTTTTGTCTCACCCAGTATACTTCAATAAAGCTGTAACCAAAAAATAAATAATAAATATAAATTTATGTCTCTTATCTTTAAAATCCTTCAAGTCCAAATTTATTACATGGAAACAAAGTTCTTCCTAGCAGATTTTTGTCAGCCTCTCTATGCTCATGCCTTGCTACTACTAACCTTATACTTTAGCTGCACCAGCAATACAGAAATTCTTCTAATTCCTCAAGTGCGATATTTCTCCCTCCCTACCTCTCTCTCTCCCTCCCCCTGTGTCGGGCTGCCTCCCCCCTCCCTCTCTCTCTCTCCCTCCTTCCTTCTCTGTTTCCCTCCCTCTCTCCCTGCTTTTCTTTCTGCCTGGGCATATTTACCCTCCCCACAATGCTCTGTCTCACTAACTCTTCCTTCTTTTGCAGGATGCGATTTAGTTATCTCCTTTGGAAACATTGTTCTGTCCTAGCAGTGTGGTGAAGTGGTCCTCCTCTGTGCTCCCCAAAGCTCCTAGGCACCCTTTTATCAATAAGCCAGTGACTGCTTTTCTACTTCCTCATTGGAGCTTCAGCTCATTGGCAGGGAGTTAGTGCTACTCATCCTATAATCCTCGGTTCCCAACATGTGCCTGACACATAGCAGACATACTACTTGTTAAAGTATACTGATGTGTTGAACACTGATTAATGGTATTAATTTGCACTAAGTAAAAGAAAAAACTGTGACTCTGCATTAGAGTAATTAGTCACTAAGAGGGCCATAAACAAAAGGCCAAAGAAGAGACTGATGATGATACTAGAAACAGTCCATAAATCATCCAAGGGATTCAGAAGGTGACCATACCTCATTAGGTATAAAGGTTACCACAGTTGTATTCACCCACATGTACTCATGCTCAGCCTTCTAAAATCTTACCTATTTTTTATCTGTCTCTGGGAATATTACAGGATGGCTGAGCATACTTAAAAGGCATATTATGCACATGGTACAGACCGTTTTTAGGGCCATGATTGCCTGGATGGCACAGAACACTGTACCTGTGAGTGCCTATGTGGCTTCTTGTAAAACAGACAAGAAAAGCAGATACACTTTTAAGTATTTCTAGGCATATTGTAACACAGTGAATAAATGATTATTAAAGTGGGTGAACCACTGTTCTAATAAAATAGGGTATTTTTATTCATTCCCTGTCAAAGCAATGCGATATAGGTGGATATTTTCCTTTGGCTGATTATCCTATATATTTGTTTTGATGAATTTAGGCAATGGTAGAACAAGGCAGGAATGTATTGCAAAGGCACTCAAGTATGGAGGAGGGCTACAGTATTCAGTAATGTATGAATATAGAGCTGCACTTACTGCCTTTCATAGCCAAACTTTTTATTTCTGCTTACTGGTAGATTTTTTTTCTATGAGACCCTTCTTCAATTCTATATTTAAAGAACCAGAGTAGAACTTCCCTTTCAGCTCTTCTGTTACATACCAAAAAAAGGAGAAACTAGTGTTGTTTATAGATAGTTTTGTTGGTATTCTCGGTTTTGTTGGTAATCTCATTTTCCTTAAGTAAGAAACACCTGTGAAGAAACATCAAATTTCAGAGTACTTCTTAGTAAGAGGAAATCACAGTAATGACCATTTGGATACTTATTAAATTTCTTCCTAGGTATTTTATTTTTTATGCAATTATAAATGGGATTATTTTATTAATGTGTCAGATTAAGGGAATACTGATATAAGTGTAATACTATAATGTTATTTGTGCATTAAATCCATACATTCCCATTTTCCGGGCTGTCTACCAACTTCTCTCTACTTCTTTCCCCACTCCTTCTTAGTATCTATATTCCTTTCACTCTGTACATTTGCTGATCCCTTTTTTTCTCTTCCTGTTATGTTAATTTTCCAAGACTCCTGCTCAAACTTCCAAGACACATGTCCAAAGCCGAGCTCATCTCCTCTTCTTTTTGCTGCTTCTAGTTATTATATACAAGGTAACAAAACAAATGTAGTATATCCAAAAATCCTCACAAAGTTTGCCTCTGGTGGATTTAGGGTTTAAAACAAGAAGTTTAATTGGATAAATACTAGAGAAAGAGCAAAGAACAAGTAGTGTTCAATTGTTTTCAATGCAATTAAATCTGACTGGTGAAGAGTAGGGTAAATAATACATATGAGAATCTACTCCATACTGTGGTACTTTGTGTTTATACATTTATTTAGTCTGCATTGTCTACTTCGACTACAGATTTTAATAGATTAATTTCAATAGATGTTTAGCAAAACAGTGTAACAGGACTCCAGATGAAGCAACGGTAGATAAAACACTGCCCTGCCCTTATGAAAATTGAAGTGTGAGAGGTAGCCAAGAGCAATAGTAAAGGGTAGCTACCAGAGACACACCTGAGCTCAACTTCTATCATTTGTCACTTAAAGTATCTGGGCAGTTTCCATAATCATACTCAATTTTCCCATCTATTTAAAAATAAGGAGATGAGGCAAAGATAGTTTATTTTCATGGTGGAATGATAAAAAAAAAGAATATTAATTAGTTAACATTCAGGAAATACGTAGAAGAAAATCTGGCATAACTTAACTTTTTTTGGCATATGCTAACATTGATAATTCTTAAAAGTAGACATGAAATTTAGTTCATAAAAAAAGTAAGTAAAAAAGCCCCAAAAAACAGTCATCATTATGTTTTAAAACTAAAAAGTTATTCTGCCCATTCCAAATAGGATGGTGCAACTTTCCTTGTTACCCACTATCTGGCCACATCCCGTCTTTTATCTGAACTTACATCTATGTTCTTAAAGGGTCACAAAATGCAAAGGTGTCAAAACGAGAGGACAGAAATAAGTAGCCTGGTTTTCAGTGCCATGTGTCCTCTGACTCACCCATCATGCCACCTTTTCCTTAATCCTTAATCCTAGCATGTCAAACTCAAAGGCTAACACGGGCCCAATAAACAAGGTTTAAGTTTATATGGGCTGCAAAAAAAAGCTTCAATTTTCATAGAAACATGGGTTTATTTTGATAGAAGGTACTGAATACAAAGGGCTGAAATAAATGAGTAATCATTAACATAAAATAATAGAACATTTTAATAAAAAATTAATTTTTCTTGAACATTAACTTACCAGCCACTGAATAACTGCATAATTCATAAGCATAAGGCAAATAAATCTATTTTTCTTCTTCTCCAGAAGTGAAATATTTCCTGTCGCACACACCAACCAAGTCAGTCCAAGACTAATGACGTGCAATCAGCTGCTAAAATATTCGCTGCTAGTATTAGTGGAGAGAAATGGTGCGCCTGTGTGTAAGGTGCAAGGGAAATGAGTGCAACATGGTTATAGTAATCAGTCATTAGCAAACATTATAGTTCATTATTAATTAGTTATGTATAACAAGATACTGTAAAAATTAAGTTACAAAATTTTTATTAAAACATTCCTTACATACCGTTATATTGGCTTGGCCACAATAATATTCATTGTGGGCTGCATGCAGCCCTCAGGCCACGAGTTTGACATGCTTGCCCTAATCCAAGCAGATAGACTGAGATGCCCCTGCCTCTTGTCTCTTTAGTTCTAAAGAGTACCAGTTACGTGATTTTTAAGGTCATAGAAAAATAACTTAAAACCCATTCCCTACTGCCAACAATTGATTCCTACTTGAGAAAAGAAGGGGTTGCTCCACATCCTCAAATCTCCACACATTTATCCACCCACCTGCAAATCTTTCCCTCTCTAACCCCAGGGACCCAATCCTAGAAGCAGAGACCCTTGTGATCCACCAAATTCTGTTCCTCCCCATCATTCCTCTATTCTTTTTTCTCCCCTGAACCCCAAGAGGAATTTTGCTAGAAATTAAGAGAGAGAATCTCTCCTTTCTCAGCCCTTTTAATATTTTGGTTAAACTCTTGACATTCACTCCACTCCCCTGAGAGCTTAATATTCTAGAAATCCAAGTCAGATGAGCCCTTTGTATGAGCTTTCCCTTCTGTCACATTTTCCCTGGAGGGAAGGCTTAGTTGACAATCTTGCTGCTTAAATGGGAGATGGGAGAGGAGGCAAATAAGAAGACAGGAAATGAGTGAGTTAATTGTTCGAGATGTTATCAAGAAACAGGTATGTGCACAAATTACCCGAATGCCAGGCATGTTCTGTGTTGTAAGAAAAGGATGCAAAAGAAAGTATTGGATTTTTAAGGTGAGAGATCCCACTAACTGGAGGGGAGGGATAGATCAGAAAAGGCTCTGAAGGATGTAGCATTTAAGCTTCCAGGAGGAACTGACAGACAGAAATGGACAGAAGAACTTCCCAATAAGGTTTAGGCAAACATGCAAAGCCAGGAAAATGCACCAGGTTTTATGGAAGGCACACAATTCAGTTTGAAAACATGAAACACCATCCTCGCCCGCAAGAAGCTTCATCTTCAAATAAACCATCATAAACATATGACTATCCCAAATAGGAATAACCATAAATTATCCCCAAGTTCTAGGCAACTGAAAACATTTTTATATCATTCCTAAAAGCAGACCTCTAGAGACCCCAGAATAGATCAGGCTATCAAGGAGTCGTGATGATTCTGGAAAAGCTTTTCCCTCAGTTGGTTTGGCATGCCTGTCCATTAATTTAAAAGAGCCAGAAAGATTCCAATTGGTGTATTACAAGAGTTAAAGGAGCCCTGGCTGGCATGGCTCAATGGTTAGGGTGTAGGCACACACAAAAGGGTCATGGGTTCGTTTCTTGGTCAAGAACACATACTTAAACTGCCGGTTTGTTTCCCAGCCTTGGTCAGAGCATGTGTGGGAGGCAACCAATCTCTCTCACATCAACGTTCTTTGCTCTCCCCCCTTCTTTTTCTTCCATTCTCTAAAAAAAAAAAAAAAAAAAAAAAAAAAAGTTCTGCTATGTGAGACCATCATGTTCAACTTTGATTTATTTTAAGGTTACAGGAAAGAACTTAAAACTCTATTCCCACTAGTCCCCTACTGCCAAGCACAACATCTTCCAGACACAACATAAGGGAATTGACTCATGCATAATAAATTTTTTTCATTATGACCACCGCATCTTTCTGACCCCAGCTGCTCTGCACAGCATGTGATACTGCAACCCTATGAGCAGTGCAATTTATTTCTTCTCCAAAACACACTGAGGTATGCACTCTCATCAGCCAGTTTGTACTGTTAGTTCATCAAGATATTAAACTTCTCAGTGCTTTATTCTTTTATAGGCATTTATCAGGACAATTTCTATAGGGTCAGAATTCAATATTGGTTGAAAGGAACTATGATATTATTTGTATAATAGAATAAGTAAATGGAGTGTATTTTTAAAATGAAAGGTTTCATTCACGGTAAAGAAAACAATTCTCTGTTGAACTAAGAAATGCATTTAAGTATTATGTTCTTTACATACATTTCAATGTACAATTATAGCAGAGAAAACAATTTTTTTAATCAGTCCTTTTACCTTTGAAAAATCTAATTTCTTCCCAATAATTATCTCATTGGGTTTCTTGTTTCTAGGACAAACCTGACATTTATCTGTCATCATTGACTTTTGCAGGATCTGTATTATATTAGCTTTATCATTTTATGATTTGAAGATCTTAATCCAAGCCCACTAGCAAATCTGTGAGAAAATTAACAAAGATGAAAAACATCTATATATATAAAAGTCTAAGCAACCATTACAACCAAATGACTGGTCAACCAGCCGCTATGATGAGCACTGACCACCATGGGCCAAACACTCAATGCAGAAGGTGCCCCCTAGTGGTCAGTGCACTCCCACAGCCAACCTGCAGCCCCTCCCCCACAGCTAGCTGGCCAACCTCTCTCGGTCCCTCCCCCCTGCCAGTCAGCCATCCTGCTAGGCCTCGATCACTGGCCAGGCTGAGGGACCTCACCTGTCCATAAATTCATACTATAGGCCTCTAGTGGAAAGATAAGATCTAAGGATTTTAAAATCAATAGGAAAACTTTTCCACTGGCAAATATTTTCCTTGGGAGAGGTAGAAAAGGGGATAGCAGAGATAAAAAGGTATGGAAGGAGACTTGTTTGGAGTGATGAACACAACACAATATACAGATGATATATTATAGAATTATATCCTTGAATCCTATATAATTTTGTTAACTAGTGTCACCCCAACAAATGCAACAAAAAAGGCTGGGTGAAAGAAGCAAGGCAGGTGACTGACAGTATGATAACAATCAGGGATGCTTGCATGGGGATTTCAAAATGATAAAACTGACAACTCTTAAATGTCCCTTTTTTCTTAGCAATATAATAATTTTTTCAAAACCACTATAAGAAAATAATCACACCCTAACTGGTTTAGCACAGTGGATAGAGAGTCGGTCTGTGGACTGAAGGATCCCACATTTGATTCCAGTCAAGGGCATGTACCTTGATTATGAGCACATCCCCAATGGGAGGTGTGCAGGAGGCAGCTGTTTGATGTTTCTCTCTCATTGATGTTTCTAGTTTTCTATCCCTCTCCCTTCTTCTCTGTGAAAAATCAATAAAATATATTTTAAAAAAGAAAATAATCACTGGAATATAAATTTAAGTATTTAAAGTATTTCTAAATAAGCATTAAACAGACATTAATACACATCTGCCCCAACTTTAACCCATATCATGTGGTTCTTTGGGAGCAGGGTATAATTTTTATTCAGTGTGATATTAGTAAAGAGTGTGGGGGTAGACAAGAGATAGAATGCTAACAGTCTTGTAGTCTACAAGAATAAACCTATATTCACTGTCCACAAAAATAAATCTTTATTCATGGTGCAAAGTGTTTGATTCCCACCTAATCAACCAAAAAAATCCCAAGTGTTTGATTCCCACCTTATCAACTAGGATTGTGCATCTCCGAAGTTTTGTGCATCTACAGCTCCATGATTGGAAGCAGTCTTTCCCGTGTCTCCAAAAACTCAAGTACCTTGAGCAAGTATGCTTAATATTTATACAGAAGAGAAGCGAGTAGAAGTACAGCTACTTTCTTAAATCCTGTAAAATTTTCTGGACTTGCCATCATTAAAATTACTATAAACCTGAAACATTCCTAGTTTCAGAAGAAGAGTGGGGGAGGGGAAGGGAAGGGGAGGGGAAACAGTAGAGGAGGAAATAGGGGGCGGGGGAGAGAGGGGACAGGAAGAGAGGGGAAAGGACACAAAGACACATACTCAGAGAGAAGCAGAGACAGAGATACAGAGAGACAGAGAGAGATATGCAAGCACAGACATGCACATACACATGCATAGACACACGTGCGCATAGATACAGAGAAACAGAGAGAGAGAAACAGAGACAGAGAAACAGAGACAGAAAGAACAATAGAGACAGAAAGACAGAAACAGAAAGAGACAGAAAAAAGAGAGAGACATGAGAAGGGAAGGGGAATGGGGATAGGGGAAAGAAGAGAGGAGGAGGGGGGAGAGAGAAGGACAGAGGGAGGAGAAAGGGAGAGAGAGGGAGGGAGAAGGAGAACAGGAAGAGGAAGGGAGAGGGAGGGAGAGGAAGGGAGGGAGAGGGAGAGAGAGGGAGAGGGAGGAAAAGGGAGGGAGAAGGAGGGAGGGATAGGGAAGTTCTGTGGGAAATATTTTATCTACCCTCTGCCTGATTTTGCTTTGTAAAGCACAGAGGATGGCAGTAAAACCAGTGATTCATTTGTAATGGTGTCATGTCCTGAATTGCTATGCTTTGGCCTTATCGGTTACAAGTGTGCATGCCTCCAGGTGCTCAGCAATGATTTAGCTTATGGTGGACACAGAAGCACTGCAGCTTTCTCCTCAGAACACGTAACAGCAAACCAGCACTCTATAACCTGCATTTATGAAGCCATGACCAAAAAATGCCTGTCAGTTCAGAATTAAATGAAATGCAGTTAATGTGGTCCCAGTTATTCTTAAAACTGAGGAGCCCCAGGTGATTTCTTGATCACTACTATAGAAAGCATCCTGTCTTTTTAATGCCTATGAATTCACTTGGCAATTTAAAAAGTTTCTTTTACCTTCATTTGCAACTCGCCAAGGTCGCTTTCCGTTGTCGAAGACATGAACTTTAAAAGGCATAGTGAGCGGGTATGCTTAGGAAGCCCTTTTCCACTGCACCCTTCGACACCCGTTTAAGCATCTTAATGGACCTTATTTCTGATGTCTGGAACCTTTAAAGATGGTACTCTGTTCCCCTCCCCCAGTTCTTTGCTTCTTTTCCACTCCCCGTCCCTCAGGGAAGCGGCTTCTTTTATAAAGTGGATGAACTTTTGTCACTCTCCTCTCTTTCCTTATCATCTGCCTTCTATCACAACCCAGCTGGGAATTGATTGAAGGAAAATCGTGAAAGCTGGAGTTGTTTCAAGTCATTTTCTTCTGAGCCCCAGGATACCCCAGAACTGATTCATACACTTCTCACCTCCTTGCAACTTTCCAAGCACTAGTCTAACACCACAGAACAGCCTGTGGCAGCCTGTCACCAAAGGGAACTTGTGGCTCCCAAACCCCATTATCATTATGACATTTGATGCCCTAGACAGTGAGACTAATGTATTGCCTTTGTCAACACCTGTCAAGTCAAGAAAATTATAAAAGGTAATCAAGTTATCCATCTTTGTCTGCGAGCTGTGCAGTGTCTGTCTGCTACTTTAATTACATGGGATGTACATATTGAAATGAAGGTCAGCTAGATTATCAGTGAACCTCAATCTGCTTGGAATGTCTGCCTAGGACTCCTAACATGAATATGTACCCTTTTTCATCTTAATTATAAGGAGCAAATCAGTTATGATGAGGAAGAAAAAAAATAGGGGTTATAGCCAGGAATTTTAAGCAGAAAATATGAGACATAAAAATATCAGATCGGCTACAGTCTTTCTTCTACCTTTCAGTTCCAGCAGAGAGAAGCAAGAAACTTCAAATTCCAAGAATCAGTACTTTTAATGTAAACTTAAAAAGTATCTTTTTTAATCATATTACTATTAACATGAAGATCTTAAAGTAGAGGTATGGGGGAGGGGGCATGCATATGCCCATAGGGCGGAAATAAGTAAAAGAAGGAACTATTCCAGCCATTAAAACTAATAGATTACAATAATAAATATGAATCCACACTCTAGTCTACCAGATTACATGCATATTCTAAGCCAGATAAACCTTGGATGCTTCCAAATAACAACATAGCAAAAGCAAAGTAAAAACCGGTTTGGCTCAGTGGATAGAGCGTCGGCCTGCGGACTGAAAGGTCCCAGGCTCTATTCCGGTCGGGGGCATGTACCTTGATGCGGGCACATCCCCGGTTGGGGGCGTGCAGGAGGTGGCTGATTGATGTCTCTCTCTCTCTCATCGATGTTTCTGACTTTCTATTCCTCTCCCTTCCTCTCTGTGAAAAATCAATAAAATATATTTTTTTAAAAAGCAAAGTAAGTGCAGCCAGCACTGCTGTGAAAGAAAAGAAAACAGGGAAGGATGCGTGTCATTGAGTTATATTTGTGTTTTTATCTATAATCTCTTTTTTATTCCTTAGGCTTTAAAGGAAATGCTTTCAAAATTCATTATAAGCGTGAGCTTGGCTTTTTTATGTGAAGTGATCAGCCATTTTAAATGTAGGTATTGCTTTATGGAAAATTTTCACTGGGTTTTTTAACTTAACTGTCAGAGTTATCGTTCTGCATTTATACTTTACAAGGAATTGAGCAAGATCGCAAATGCTTTCCAGCCATTACAAGTTGGATGGATTAGAAGCACAATGAAAGGAGTCCAACACACTGTCAGAAGAAAGCAAAAATAAGGTTATGGGTGTTAAGCACTGCAGAGTATCTAAATGTATAGGCAGAGATTGTAAAATTGACTTTCTAAGTATGGTTTATAAAAAGAAACACTACCTATTAACAGTGTCTCTTGCATTTCTCTAATTTACAAATAGCCTAGCAATAAGGGATCTGATAAATTGCAATACAATTCTAACACAGAGTTGAAGCCTTGCACTGTTTAAATATTCCCTAGTTTTCCCTTCATTTCTTCAAAATTTCTCATCCATGGGTTATTAACTTTCCTGAGTAAAGTCTACTACATGCTTCCTAGGATCTAACATTCCCCTCTTACTTTTTTTTTTTTAAGACATAAACTTCATGAATTTAGAATGAGTGAATGGCCCATATTAACAAAGAATTGTGTTTCCCAGCCTCCTTTGCAGCAAGGTTATGTGACTAATTTTAGACCAGTGGGAAATGGCCAGAAATGGCCAGAAATGGCTGGAAATAGGCAGGAATTCCCACCTCCTTTTTTCCCCACTCCAATAAACTTGACTATAGATACAGTGCTTCTGATATAGCTTTGTCCATACAGTCAGGAGGATATCTTGAAAAAATGGTAGAACTTTCAATCAGAAGGAGCCTGGTTCTTGAACACCCTCCTGGATCAAAATTAACCCCATGCCTGGGATGGAATTTCATCTGTTAGATGAGAAAGAAATAAGTTTCTGCCTTGGTTAGTCCTTTTATCTTTCTTTGTTACAGCAATTCAGCTTACATCCTATGTATTGCAATTATTTTACTTTTTTAAATATATTTTATTGATTTTTTTACAGAGAGGAAGGGAAAAGGATAGTTAGAAACATTGATGAGAGAGAAACATTAATGAGCTGCCTTCTACACAGCTCCCTCTGAGGATGTACCTGAAACCAAGGTACATGCCCTTAACCAGAATCAAATCCAAGACCCTTCAGTCCACAGGCCAACGCTCTATCCACTGAGGCAAACCAGTCAGGGCTATTTTGCTTTTTTTTTATAATGCTTTTTAATATTCTAAAGTAAGGATTTAAAGCAAAAGTCCCAGTGAGGAAATTCCAAAAATTAACACGTACAAAAATGTTGATAAAATTAGAAATTGTTTTATATTAAGAAATTGTTCATACTAATTTACTTAATAGCTTAAGAAATTTGTTATGACAACTCAGAACTCAAAACACTATACTTTAAGTTTTCCATAATTCTGAATTGTAAAATATAAAATTTCACTTGGAAAATTTTAATACCTCAAAATTAGCAAGTGAAATATTTTTTTAAATATATTTTATTGATTTTTTTACAGAGAGGAAAGGAGAGGGATAGAAAATCAGAAACATCGATGAGAGAGAGACATCGATCAGCCACCTCCTGCACACCCCATACTGGAGATGTGCCCGCAAGCAAGGTACATGCCCACGACCGGAATCAAACCCGGGACCTTTCAGTCCGCAGGCCGATGCTCTATCCACTGAGCCAAACCAGTCTTGGCAGCAAGTGAAATTTTTAAAGATACATATACTCAACAGAAAACTGTAAGAAGGGAGCTTAGATTTTTTATTTTGCTATATACAGTGTAACTTTTTAAAAATCTTATACCTTGCCTAAGGAAAATGTTCCCACTGATTTAACAGCAGAAGAGGGCACTTAGGAGAGTTGTTAATGGATTTTATTCACCCTTGCAAACACTTTTCTGATAATCCTGTGGCCCAAAACAAATGCTTTAAATTGCTTTTGAGAACTCTGGTTGCATCTATAATACAGAGCAATCATTGGTAATGATGCCAGGTGAAAAGAACCTATGCAGACAGAGAGTGAAAACTTACTCTCAGAACTTGCTTTCTAGAGCTTAGAGGAAACAAAATAGGCAAACATGGATGTCATTGAGCATTCAAAATGCTTTCATTGATATTTGAAAAACAGCCTCCCTACTATTGACCTGTGTCTTTTCAATATAGATTGTATCTTTTTAATACACAGATCCATGAGAAGCACCAGTGTTCAATGGCCAGCTAAAAAGGATGAAAGACAGAAAACAAATATCAATTTAACTACACAGTAATGCAGTTTTTTATATGTTTATAGGCTAGTGTAATTTTATCAAAGAGAAAAAAGAAGCCCTAGGATATTCTATCATATTCAAGATGATAAAGACACCAAGTAAAATTCTGTCGAGTACATAATAAACTTAATGTTATTTCTTTCTTATACCTGAGAGCATAATTCTTTTAGTCTGCCTAAGACTAAGAACTCATCCACTTCCTCAATAAAACAAACACTTCAACAGACATAAAGTATCTTAAAGATTGCATTAAGGAGATTGAAGGCTTCTACTCAATAGATGATGGAGAACTCCAAAGTGTGAGTATTTATGCAAGCTTCAAATTCAAGGAAATTGCTGGTACACAAGAATATATTTATATATAGAACATCCAAATGAGAATTCATCCTGAGCATAATTATTCTTACATAATAAGTCAACCTGGAGTCAATGGAAGGTAAAATACAATATGAGGAGAGAAGAGAACAAATTGTCCCAAGTAAAGTAATAAAGACTGGAACATTATAGATAACCTGAAAAAAGACATTCAATTTTATAAAGCTGATGCATTGAAAACTCACATTGACCAATTTGTCAGAGGTTTTAATCACAGCACCTGGCACAGAATGAATTTTCAATGAATATATTAAGCTTCCTCCTCCTGACTCACAGTCTTCTTTCATTCCTTAATATTTTTTATTTAATTCCCAGAACTGCCTGCTTCTATTTTCTACATGATAAAAACACCATAAACTCTTTTGTGAGCTCTTTATATAGAGCTCATCAGAGAAGTATCATCAGAGAAGTATTTTATTACCAGGTCCCCACACACTCTCTTCCCAAAAAGCTAACCAAAAACACATCTCCTATTCCAGCAGTTAATGCAACCATGCATACACTAGATTCCATTTATTTTCATATTTTCTATTATGTCTCCATATTATCTCCCTCCTTCATAGATCTTCAATTTTTTCTTCCATATATTTCCTCACCACCAATGCCATCTCCCTTTAATTACATTTCAACTTCTTTCCAAAAACTTTCTAGTTTTGCTCTCAGCCCATTTTTATTCTTCCATTCCATGTCAAACTCATTGTATACAGGTTTCCTTTATACTGCTTCTAAATATTTCCTACTTACTTAAAATTTATTTTCTGTACTGATATTCATGAAATTTCTTACCTCAAATGCAACAATAATCCTTCTTTGTCTATTGAACCTTTATGCAACATTTAGCAGAAATATAAAACTTAATAAGATTTGGAAACAGCCTAAGTGCCCATCAGCAGATGAGTGGATTAAGGAACTGTGGTACATCTACATAATGGAATACTATGCTGTGGTAAAAAAAAAAAGAAGAAGAAATTCTTACCATTCACAACAGCATGGATGGACATGGAGAGCATTATGCTAAGCAAAATAAGCCAGTCAGAGAAAGATAAATATCACATGATCTCACTCATTTATGGAATATAATGAACAACATAAACTGATGAACAAAAGCAGATCCAGAGACAGAAGCATTGATCTGAGGAGGGAGGTAGGAGAGAGTCGGGGTAAGGAAGAGAGATCAACCAAAGAACTTGTATACATGCATAAAAGCCTAGCCAATGAACACAGACACCAGGGGAGTAAGGGTATGAGGAGGGGGTGGAAATGAGGTGATAAGAACACATATGTAATACTTTAATCAATAAAGAAAACAAATTTAAGAAATATAAAGCTTAAAATTCCTTGATTTTCAAGACTTCATTCTGGTTTTTCTTAATGCTTCAGTTTCCTTTGCTCTAATGTAAATGATCTAGTATACTCAAATACATAGAATAGTAGACACATAAAAAAACTGCTCAAACATTTTTTATTTCTTTTTCTCTTATGTCTAAAGCATCCTGTTTTCAATGACTAGACCCTAAGTCTAAGATATTATCCTTCTGCCCATCTCGCCATTGAAATGGCAGCTTATTCATTGTCTTCATTCTCCATGCATATAATTCCCAAATGTATCTCTAATCTTAACCTTTTATACTCCCATCCCATATTTCCAAGTGCCACCTAAGTCCTTCATTTGTATGTCTTAACCACTATGGAAACAGATCCCAAACTAAATTCCAGTGAGCCCCTAAAGCAGCTCCTCTTAGCCATCAATCCTACAGACATGAAATCTTTTAATTTTCATGTTCTTGATATGTATACATCTATATGTAATATGTAACCTAATTCTATTTATCTTTATTTCAAAATATGCATGAGTTTTTCATTTTTATCCATTCCTATAGTTCAAATCTAAAATCAGACCAAACCTTAGGTAGAGCAACAGGTTAATTGTTCTTTTCAACTGTCCTCCTTTCCCCTCTCAGCCTTTCATTATATTACTGTTCAACCATTATTTCATATATATATTTTTTATTATTATTGATTTTTTACAGAGAGGAAGGGAAAGTGATAGAGAGTTAGAAACACCAATGAGAGAGAAACATCAATCAGCTGCCTCCTGCACACTTCCTACTGGGGATGTGCCCACAACCAGGGTACGTGCCTTTGACCAGATTAGAACCTAGGACCCTTCAGTCCGCAGGCCAACGCTCTATCCACCGAGCATAACTGGCTAGGGCTTAACGATTATTTTTACAGAAAGTCTGTCACTGTTATAAATCATGATTCAGTTCAAAGTCTCTGTTTTGTGTTTACTATTTTTCTCTGGCCAAACTCTGAACCTTTGAATCTTTGCTTCCTGACCTGAATCCTCTATCCCAGTGCTGCTGGGGGGGGCAGGGGGGAGGGCCTTTTCCTTCTCTCCCTCACCCATTTCTACCCTATGATAATCTGCATTATTCCTCTCACTTCCACTCACTCTCCTTCTGTCTTGTTCTACTAGATAAGATTTTACTCTTATTTCAAAACTCATTCTTAATTTTTTATAAAGTTTTCCCCAACTCTTATTATAATTTGTTGCCTCCCAATCTCCAAGGCACGTAGTCCGAAGTAAAAATTAGGCAACTTTGATTTTTATCTTCCCTGATGTTTATGATATTCCATCTTCAGCAATTCATCACCTTGTGTTAAGTACTAATCTTGTGAAAACAGAGGGATAGGGTGGAGAAAAATCAAATAGTAGCAGATCACTTGTGAAAGGGACTTATTAGAAAGGAATAAGAATTCTATGCTGTTTACAGATGCATTCAGTTTGGGATAATTCGAAGAAATGCACATTTAAATGTGATTCCTTTTGTAGGTATATTTTAATAAAAAGTTAAAAATAAAGGGATTAGAAAAAATTAAGCAAAACACATGAAGACAATTGTATCTACTCCTCAATATTACCTAAGATCAGTCCTGGGGGTAAAAGAGAAAGAATATGCATCATTAGGGTCAACAGGAATGCTGCGAAGAGAGAGAACAAGAACTTTCCCAGTGTCTACCAGGCATTCACATGGAGAGCAGAGACACCGCCTCTGAGTGACAAGCACTGATTACCAGTCACATCTACCCTATTGTAGGGCAATATAATTCCTTCAGGCTCTATCTCGAACTTAAAGGAGAGGTCTCTTAAATCCATCTACGTCCCTTTGCTGTGGCTGATTCTACGCTTGCCAAAGCCATCTATTACTAGGAAATTGGGTTCCCTACATATATTGATGTCAGAAGAGTGGTGTGCTGTGAAGACAGCTGGTACCAGCTACAGATCGCATTAGATGGATCTTCCTTTATAAATAACCTGGCTCTGGTTTACAAATATGTGGCTTCAGAGTCTGATTATGTGAGACAATTAATCAACAAGTGAAGAACTTAGGAGTGCCATTAGTTGAGACAGAGAAAACAAAAACAAAAACAAAAACAAAATCCTAGACCAGAGGACAACACAGCAGTAAACAGACTTAATTATGTGCCTTCTTAAAACCCTTTTAATAATACTTGAAGAGAAAGTAAAAATACAAGTGTCTGCACAGAATTTGTACCTAAATTTATTATATTTTATATTGTAAAATTAACTAGCTGAAATAGACACCAGGTAACTAATCCTGATCTGACATACTATAAAATCCTGACATTTAACTTTTTAAAGTCCCACTGATTTTTCCCATGAACCACTTTGCTTTCTCAACTTTTTTCTGGAAATATACTCAATTGTTTGTTCAATGAGGAATGATACTATCTCCTCTGAGCTTTGACTCAAATGGCACTTTATTTCTAACTACCCTCTCAACTCCTCTTAACTCCTTACCTGATATCTACCTTTCTTAAATCAAATAATTCATGGAAAACCTAATCTATAATCTATCTTTGGTCACAAAGATCTCTCTCCTTATTGCCCATATTTTTCACATGATACAACAGAAAAGTATGCAAAAAACAACAGGAAGGTAAGAGTGGTATGTATTCAAGCCAGATAAAGCATAGCCTTCTTAAAACTTGGTAGTTGTAATGGCAGGCACTGAGGAACTCTTGAAGGGTTCACAGTAAGAGCATTGCATGTTTAGATTTATGTCTTAAATGACTCTAGCAACCATGTGGAAAACAGATTTGAAGGAAACAAAATTGGTAGCAGAAATTTTAAAGGGAATATGATTGCAGTGGTAGGTAAGACTTTAAGTCCTAAGACAGAAGTAATAATAGGAATTACTAGTAATCGAGGAGAACTGGAGAAAAAAAAAAAACACAATACTTAATGGTAAAAATCAGCAGTCATCATGATTGACTAAATATAAGTAAAAGGAAGGAGATTTCAAGGATGTATTTCCAGTTTTTCATCTGAGAACAACAGAACTCTGGAGAAGAAGTCAATGCAGGAGGGAAGAAGAGTTTAGTCTGAAAACATAGATTCGAGGTGTCAAAGTATATTCTGGTGGAGGTCTCCAGCAAGCAGCTAAAAATATTAATGAGAGGCTCTAAGGCAAGGTCTGGAGTGGCTTATGAGTTTGGAAATAATACATAAATGTGGAAAATGTTAGAATAACTGTGGTTAGCTAGAAGCCAGTGTGAAGTGTAGGTAAGAAAGGCAAAAGAACAAAGACCCAATGTAGAGGGGCAGACAAGGAAATAGGAGCCCAGCTAGGACTCAGAGAACAAACAAGATAGAAGAGAATGGGAAGAACAGGGCATCTAAAACTGGCCTTCAAGATACAGAATGAGTGATCCATGGTGCCAAGTTCCAGAGAAAGGACCAAAGTCTCAAGCCATTTTTTGGTGACTTTAGAAAGCTCAAGCAGTTTGCTGATCAAAATGTGTTGAAAGATGAAAGACTTGAAAAGGAGACATAGCAATTGTGCACTAGTTAATTGAGAAACTGAACATGTATAAAGAGACCGGATATAATTAAGATGTGACATTGAATCCAAGGCTTGGGGGAGTATAGGGGAAGAGTTAAATATATTTTTATTGTCCTAGCCAGTTTGGCTCAGTGGATAGAGCATCGGCCTGTGGACCAAAGGGTCCTGGGTTCGATTCTGGTCAAGGGCATGTACCTTGGTTGCAGACTATTCCCCTGCCCAGGCCCTGGTCAGGGCTCATGCAGGAGGCAACAACTGATATGTTTCTTTCATATCAATGTTCTTCTCTGTCTCTCTCTCTTCCACTCCCTCTAATATCAATGGGAAAATATTCTCGGGTGAGGAATAACAAATATACATATTAATTGTTTCAGCGAGGAAGGGAGAGGGAGAGAGAAACATCAATGATGAGAATCATTGACCAGCTCCCTCTGCACTCCCACTACTGGAAATCAAGCCCGCAACCCCAGGCATAAGCCCTGACCGGGAATCAAACCATGACCTTCTGATTCATAGGTCTATGCTCAACCACTGAACCACACTGGCTGGGCAAAGATCCAGTTGTGTGTTTAATTAAATATATATTCAAAATGTTGTATTATTAAGGGAAGGTAGTGGAGTAAAGGTAGAGATATCAGAGAGAAGAGATAACCGGTGGTAAAGGCAAGGAAAATTGAGGTGACTGATGGGGCAATGTCTTAGGGAGGACAATATGGACGAGTCAATAACTAAATGAAGCACACAATCTGGAAGACAGAGGAGAAAAAATGTTACTATTAAGGCAACTGTCTTTGGTAATTCCAGTTTAGAGGCTAGAGATCTACTTTTTTCAAGAAACTGTAGTTTTGCTTACCAGGTGACCATCCTACAGTTCACCTAGAAACAGCACTTTGGGGGAAATTTTGCCTTGAAACCACTCTTTCCTATATCTTAGTGATTATGGTTCTGGTACAGCTAAAATCAACCCCCTACCCCTGACCTTAACAAGAATAGAAAACTCCTGGCGAGCACATTTCATTTATCGGGACAAAATAACTGGTTCAGGGAAGGCACCTGAGCCACACAGTAAGAAGGGTTTTGCCACAGTGACTAAGCAGGCATGAGCCACTACAATTTCAGATTGTAGCTGCTGAGGGCCAACTATGCACTACAGGGGAAGGCAGGGGGACCATGTGCTTCACCATCCACAGTAAAACACTTGTATCCAGGAAAAATGCTACCCAGGCTGGCAGGACCTACAAGCACCTGACCAGAAGACAGAGATAGGCAGAATCTATACAGTATAGATTCAGCATCTGGTCCCATGCTTTTTGGTTATGGAACCAATAAATTCCCAATTGCGTTAAATCCCAGAAGAGTTACAGTTTCTCTCCCTAAAATTGAACTGGATTGAATAAAAAGCAAAGAAAAAGAAGTTATGTCATCCAGAGTCATCTTAAGTGAAGCAACAGTGTCCATGAGGCTAGAGATTAGAGAAAGAAAAGGAAACCACGGGGCTCACAGGCATCTTGGGGTAGTATTAATTTGGGGGTTTCTGATCATTAAATGTAGTAACCTAACATTATTCTTTTCATGCTTAGAAAATATGTGCATGACACATACTCATTACAAATTTTAATAGAACAGATTTTCCTAGGTTGGTATTTATCAAATCAATAAGGATATTAATAAAATTAATCTGTATTTTCCAAGTTAACACAGTAAAGACAAGGATAACACATGGATAAAAATCATTTGAAATCAGGTTCACCCACATTCATCCCATCTACTGAAACAGAACACCTATTAAGAAAAAAAGCAATGAGCCCATACCCTATGATTTCACTCGTATGTGGAATTTAATAAACTAAACTACCAAGCAAAATAAAGACAGATTGACAGAGGGCACACAGACACTTCTAGGAGTGTGAGGAATGTTGGGTGAGGGGATTGAGCAAAAGAAGAAGAAGAAGAAGAAGAAGAAGAAGAAGAAGAAGAAGAAGAAGAAGAAGAAGAA
>JAAGEH010002531.1:23734525-23766149 GCA_011751065.1 Lasiurus cinereus
AAGAAGAAGAAGAAGAAGAAGAAGAAGAAGAAGAAGAAGAAGAAGAAAGAGAGAGAGAGAGAGAGAACTCATGAACATGGCCAACACTATAATGATGGGAGGGGAGGGGAATGGTGGTGGAAAAAAGAAAAAGTGCACAAAAGTATAAATTATATACAGAACATCAGCAACTGTTTCCACTGGTTTGATTAAATCATTAAATAATTAAATAAATTAAAGCTCAATTATTTGGTTTTCCCATTATCTATATAACATCTACCTATTGGGATCACTTTAAAAATGGATAAAATTAATTTTTTCAAGTATGTTAGGCTTTAAGAAATTCAATAATTATTATAATTCAACTCTTATTTTGATTTTGATGTTAGGTTATAGCTATGAGGAGATAAAAAATAATAAATGACTGCTCTGGTCAGGTCTCTCTCAAGGCATCTGTACATCAGTGGAATGTTGATATCCCTGTGCAGACAGCACTTTAACACAAATAAAGGAGTTCTGGTGCAGGCAAAAAGCCAGAAGAGAATCAGCAGGTCTGGTTTTAGGTCCAGATTTTCAGACACAGATCCGAATAACCTCAGGTCAAAACAACTTTATAGGCCTCAGTTTCCTCATTCTTAAAATGGGAGTTTTGAATACTCCATCAAATGATATTTACAAGATAAGTATCTGCACATGAAATCCATTTTAAGAGAATGGTTTTCACAGAATGGGGAGGAGGGAAAAGGGGCATGCTGTACAGAGTAAATAAGCCTATATAATAAAGACATAGTATGCAAATTTTCCCCTCAATCAGGAGCTCTTCTGGGAGTTCTACCAGGGAACGGGCCAGCAGGCTGGGAGAAGGAAGGGAGTACCTAGCCAGCAGCTACTAGGGACCCTACCAGTTCATAAATTTCATGCACTGGGGCTCTAATCTTAGATAATAAAAGAGAAACATGTAAATTGACCATACTTCACTACACTCACCAACCAATCAGGAGTGAGTATGCAAATTAGCCCAACAAAGATGGCAGGCTCGTTTGTGTACACAGGTGACAAGCGGAGAGCAGAGCGGCAGAGCTGGCAGAGAATGGAGCAGCTTGGGGGACTTGGTTCCCCAAGCCATCAGAAGGAGAGTAGAGAGGGAGAGCTGCTGGTTTGTAGGACTTGGCTGAGTGGGAGGCCATGGGAAGAAGACAGAGAAGGAAGGGAAACCAAGAGCATGGGGTGCACCAGGAATTCTAGGAATAGCAGTTCTGGTGGCAGAAGGACCTCCTAGACACTAGAGGAGAGTGAACCTGGAGCAAGTTACTGTTGCAGTGGTGGGTAGAGGGAGAGCAAAGGTGAGAGACTTAAGTAATATCAGAGTGTCCAGGAAAAATTAAAGGGAAGATATCCTAAAACTTTCAGGAAATCTCCAGCAATGAAGCAAAGAAAAAAAAAAGCCTCTATTATTCTGTGAGCAACAAATCAAACTGGGATGGCGTCTCAGACAATCCACTCATATGATTCCAAAGACAGAAACTCTTGGATTGGAGAGGGCTCTTCTAAGGGCTCCCAGTTTGGAGAGGGAGCAGGTAGGGCCAAGGGATGCACCCTCTGTGCATGAATCTTCATGCACTGGGCCCCTAGTAAATATATAAGAAGACATGGAATTACAGAGTGAATGGCAATTTTTTTTTTTTGGCTGGCAGTGAGTGAAATAGAGTAATAACTACAAGGAACAGCAGAGGCAGAGATGGCTTTCTCAAGATGAGATGTCCTTCCTGAAGTCAAATGTCCCTGTGGCTTATCAGGGCTTTCTTTATCCTGGCACAAATTTTTCTCTACCATTTGTGCCAGATTTTTAGCAAACTTCATCACCACTTCCTCAAGCATCAGTCGTGAGTTTCACAAAATCATATCCTACTGCCACTGAACTCTTTAGGCCCATAACTGACTTCAAATATTTTTTATGCCATTTTCACCATCTGGAATGCCTTTTTGTCCTGATATCTAGAATTTGGATAAACTCTAGTATATTTTCAGGATCTTTTGTAATTTATGTCTTACATTACACTGTTCCTACAGTCTATATAAGCATTAAATGTTAGGTGTGATCATGTTGTTTATGAAGATTCCAAATGACTCAATTAATTTACAACAGTAGACGAACACACAGGGAGACAAATATTTTTTTAATATTTGTAAAGTGGCTACACAATATGTGTTTTAATACTGCATATTTCTTTGTCCTGAGTCTGTCAAAACATATTGTAATTTCTTAGAGATCAATGATAGTTATCATATAGCTCTTTTTATAATTCCTTATTTTTCTAGCTTAATGCATAATATAGGCTGCCAATGAATATGCATTTTAAGAATGAATTTAACTTCAGAGTATTGTTTAATTGAGCTCTACATCTCCAAAAAATATTCCCTATTTATATGATTTTTTTCTGTTTGCTTCTTCTTTCCAAGGTAATTTAGAAGCTGTTTGTTTCATTGAATCTCCAACACCATCAATTTTAAGAAGCACTATCATTTTATGCAGTTCTACACTTTCAATTATACCAAAACATGCTATTACTGATAGGATGCATCCCAATTCCAAAAAGGTTAAAAAGTGAAAAAAAGTAAAATGTGCCTCTGGAGTTGATATAATATGACAGTTAATCTAGGGAACACTTTGTTACAAGACACTGTGAATTTATTAGCTGTCAGCTATTGGAAAAGGCAGAGGGCTCTTCCTTAAGTTAAATGTATATTTTGGAGGCAATTAATTCAAAGGAAATTAACCTTGTATCAGTATCTTAAACTCAAACCAAAATAATCTGTAAAGAAATGGTTTAAATATATACTTTAGTTAGCAAATTAATATGGCTAAAACATGCTTATTGACCAATTCAGTAAATTAGAACAAACTTCTGTTACTTTTCAAATTAGAATTCTGGTTTATAATCTAGAAAAGTTCTGAGTTTGTTTTCTTTGTTGAAGACACTTGTTAAATTTTTTATTTGTCCATAACTAAATTTTATGTTGTCTGTCATACAAATAAAATTTTAAATTAAAACACTAGTTATATATCACCTACAACTGAAATGCTAGACACATACTACACCCGTGGAGGAACACACATAGACAAAACTAATGGAGAAGTATCTTGATATCATGAATCATTGTTCACAACATCAAGGGAGCAACATCACTTCCTACAGCTGACACATCTAAGGTGGGCAATCGCTCATAGCCATGCGATTTTCCAATAAGGATGATATTTTGACAAATTATGAGACATAAACAGTGGAACATTTAGCCCAACTATAATTAACTAAACTTACTGAACTCTTCCTGGAATTGTCAGCCTGATGTTAAAAGAACCCATATGGCCAGATGATTATCTGCCATCCAAAGAAGCCATTGGACAGGGTCTCAAGAGAAAGGGTTTGTCTGACTGAATGACCAAGTTTCTTTTTGGGTTAACAACTCTTTCAATCACTAGACAAGGCCTTTAGCCCATCTGTTGGAAGTTTTCCTATCAATTACATAGGAGGTAAATTCTCCAAGGCTTAGAACTGACCAGGGAATCAATCATTAAAGAGTCTCTATGACTAAGATAAAATTTTTTCCTGAACTATGCTTTTATATGTTTCCTTTTCAATTAATAGTATATTTTCCTGAATGGCTTAACTTATGAAACTAGATCCTGTTCTTTCTGAAGCAGAAAATTGTAAAACATCAGAAACTATCTGCTGTAATGGTTCTTTGTCTCTAGTGGGACTTTTGACATTTCCAAAATAGTTTAAATAATGCCATTTGATTGTTGATGACCCGATTTTATGTTTTCCAGATGTAATTTTGTATTTACTAGTGCAGGCAAATCAATCAAATAAAAATTTTAATCTGATCAGCTACAGTTCTTCTATAAATTCAAACAAAGACTTGAGAATATTTGTATTCCTATATATCTGACCAAGCAAAAATTTTGGATGCTAGCCTGAATTTCTAGAAATAATGTAAACATGGCACAAAATATTTGAATCCTATAAAAATTAGAAAACTATGATCTATGGAGCAACTCATTTCTGCTGTCTATTTTTGTACTGGCTACTAAGGATGATTGATACATATTCAAATGGTTATACTGTAAACGGTTATTTATACACATATCTATAACAATATTCTGATTGGCCTCTTAACAGAAAAACTGAAATGTTAACTATCTGGTCCTTAACAACAACAAAAAATTTGCCGACCCCTGTTATAGGACAACAATGTTTATATTAGGATGCTTTCCTAGGCCTCATGACTTTATTCCTGTATCCAAGCATACAGTAACCACCAACTACACAGCCTAGATCTACTGTTGCCTGCAAACCAAATCACCAGCCTTCTCACTGGAGAAAATCTATACTTACATTGCATAGATGCCCAGATCCCAATTTAATAAAAAGTCATAGTGTTACCTAGACTCTGTAGCTTTCAATTTTGCATTTCAAATATTCAGTTACTCAGCTCTGTTATTCTGCAGGACTAGGTTCTGCAAGGGATGAGGAAGAAGGGTTATATAGGTCAGTCATCTTAATTGCTAACTTCTGGAAAACCCTCTTTCAATAGTTTAATCAAGGTACAGATAGGAGACAGATGTGTATCATGATAGCCAAACAGCTTTCTCTCTGATCATGGTTATTGACACCACTTTCCTACATCTTAATAGCCATAAGCTTGTAGGAACATACTGAGATATTATCTTCAGGTTTTAATTTAGCCCAGTATCTTAACACCCAGAACAATTTTTTTAATATATTTTATTGATTTTTCACAGAGAAGAAAGGAGAGGGACAGAGAAGCCAGAAACATTGATGAGAGAGAGACATTGACCAGCCACCTCCTGCACGTCCCCCACTGGAGATGTGCCCTCAACCAAGGTACATGCCCCCAACTGGAATCGAACCTGGGACCCCTCAGTCCGCAGGCCAACACTCTCTCCACTGAGCCAAACCGGTCTGGGCAACGCCCAGAACAATTTTTTTTTTTTTTGGTCTTTAGTTCCTATAAAGTTGCAAACACTTATTTTGATTGTGAACTTAGGTTTGCTTCCTTAATAAATATGTTTTTACAAGAGTGCAAAGCTTACGACTTAAATTACGACCGCTGTAGTTGAAATAGCACAACTACCTGGGATGCTACAGGTAGAATTACAGCAGCCGCCCATACAGCTCTTAAAACCACACTGCTTCCCAGTGATTATTTAGCTAGGGGCAATTGCCCAAAGAAATTTCTCAGTTTTGCAAATAGAGTACCAGATTTGGGACTCAACACTAATACCAGGCAGAATGTTAAAAATAAAATGAAGTCATAGGATTTCAATTTTATATAAACCACAATTTCCTAACACATATGCCCAAATAGTTTACATTAGTAACACAGGAAACAGTGAAATTTATAATTCAAATATACTACTTTGGAGTTAATATAAGTGGTGAAGCAATTTTTTAAAAAAGTTAAATACGATGACAATGGAGCCTAAGATGTAGATATCACTAGGAAAATCTGCCAGGTCTCTTTTAGATGCATAATGAAAGCTATGACCTTCAAAAAATAGAATATATTAATACTAACTAAAATGTAAAACTATTTAAATAATACTTGGTGCATAGCTAGAACTGTGTTCATGCCTTTGGAAAAGAATTCACCATAAATTTAAAGTAAAGCAATTAAATAGATTGTTATTGCCATCTATGAGGGGTAACCTCAACTTTACTCACATAAGCTAGCCATGATTAAATACCAAGTACTAGAAAGTAAAATAAGATATAAGTTTCAAAAAGAAGTTTAATTTGAGTCTTGACTGAAAGGTCACAGATGACATCATTACATGCTCATTTGATCAATTTCAGTACATGTGAAAATGGTAACAGCAAATCTTTTCCAAGTCCTCTGCTGCACCTAAATGTTTCTTTATTGCCTATGTCTGTAAAACAGGATGAGGAGAAAATCATTCAGGAGACAAGTCACTCACACAAGCCAGTAGACTGTAAGAGACCTTGTCAACCTTTAACCACTGTTTACTACTGAATTACCAATGACAGGTGGTGTCTCCCATTTGATATTACACTTCATGGAATGTGTTCCTGCGTTTTGAAAAGTGAAAAAGTAGTCATTAACCACAAAGAAACTATCAACTCACCAACTGAGTGCTGCTCTGAATCTTAACAGAGAAGAATTAAAATAAACACATAAGGGGAAAATATCACAAGATAGAAGGAAGAGTGCCACCTTCTGTTCTCCACAGGAATGCCGGGCCCATTTATCAAAAAAGATGAGGGGGAAAAAAGACAACCAAGTCTTGAGCTCCAACAAAAAATCTATTGGTGTTAACTAAAACACTCCAAGAAAAACAATTTCTGCTTTAAAAAAATCATCTCAGAATTCTGAAATGTTCTTGGTACTGAAAGATCGCCTTTCTTATAGAAGCAACATGATTCCATACACCCTTATTTTTTCTGTGAATAGAGGGCAACAGGACAATGTTTTCCTTTCCAGATCAGACAGTATGAGACAATAAAAAATGGCCTTTGCAAAACAGCACCATATCACAGGTAAAGTGCCTAGTTTAAGGAAGGTACTTCTTCCTTAAGGTACCTGCCTTTTTCTTTATTTGTGCATGGTATTTTTTAGTTTCAAAGCATCCGTTCCTACAAATAAATAGATATCACATTTTCTGGAGTTTGGGTTCATTCTTCAATTAATCACTGATGCTAATTATATGGCAGTATATTTATCATTACTACATATAACTTGTGAAAAAATGTTCTATAGTGATTTTAAGAAATCAGTAGAAAAATACCCTTTATGCAGAAGATTAAAAGAAAAACACTCTCAAATATATATATTTTTTAAACCATGTCATCAGGTACACAATGGGGGTTTTAAAACAGTGTTAGAAAAAATCAGGTTGTTCTTTTCAAAACAAGCTTTTAATTTACAATACACACAATATAATTGTACTCAGCATTTAAGTAAAGTATGTATTTATATAACTTTATTTAATTACCTGTACTCTCCTTTTTGCTGTGTGCTAATGTCTAGAAACAATACACCATCTTTTATAATATTGTTATATCTAGGTCTGCACTCAGATATCATTATTGTCTATGGCCATTAGGTATGCTCAGTACTCTTGGGGTACAATGTTCAAAATAAGAAAGAACTCTCTGTTCATTGAAAGCAGAAGATACTGAAATGCAGGTCAGAGAATACCAAAAACTTAGAAACAACATGTTCAAAATGTTATGTATTTGTCCTTGCAGAATGTTTATTTCTTCATGGACAAAGGATCATTCCAGGTAATATTTAAGAGACCATTAAGGCAATAATGATAATGGGGGATTGTAAGTTATTACAAATGCAAATTCAAAGGCAAGTGTTCAACAGTTTGTGTTTGCCCTGCTTTTTTAGGTGCAGTTATTTCCATTCTCTTTGAACCACAGAATCCCCACATCAAACACACCAAGAGCTCTCTGAACCCGTTCATAATTTTAGGTTTTATAAAACTTACCTTTAATGTAATCCCAAGGTTGTCAGACAAGTTCCCTGGTTTTATGCCAGCAAATAGGACAACAGTGGTTTGTTTGCTTTTTTAATGTCTTTAAAATAACCTCCATAGCTACTCTATCAGAAAGCATATTTAGAAAAAACAATTCTGGTTTCATTTAAACAGAGGGCTTAAATCCCAACTTTTCCCTCCTCCCCATCCCTGAAAATGAGAGTAAAAACACTTTTTAAAAGGCATAAGGGATTTTAAGATAGACGACTAAATAGAATTAAGAAAGGTCAGCAGCAGAAATAGAAGTAAACAGAATTTGGAAGCTAAAAGGCAAAAAAAAAAATGGCAAAAATTAAAAATGCCCAACAATAAAAATAGAAAAGTTGTGGTCCAGTCAAACCATGGCAGACTCATAACAATAAAATGGATGAAATGGACTGCAGCTACTACTAACAACATGTATAAATTCAATGTCACAATACTCAGCAAAGACCCAAAAGATTATGCATAATCTGTTTCCATTGACATCAAGCTCAAAAGGGGGGCAAAACTAAAACCTATTGCTTAGAGAAGCATTCATAGGTAGCAAAAATACAAGTGAAAGCAAAAAAGTGATGAACAAAAATATCAGGAGAGTGATTGCCTTTGAAGGAGAAGGTAGTAAAATCACAAAAAGATATACAGGAACTTCTTTGGAGTCATCAATGTATTATTTATTGGCCCAACTGGTAATTAAACCACCATCACTTTAAAACCATTCGATACACAACATATGAATACTTTCTATTCCTTCCTGAAAATGTGTGCTGTATTTAAAGCCTAAAAGCAAAGGAGATCAGTGAGTGACAACAAATGCAACAGACCAGAGAAAGCTAGAGCAATGCACTCATAATTATGAGAAAAATACAGACTTTTCCAATATGGCATCTGTACCCAGTCCATTACTAAGTGTCAACTATGAGAGCAGCATAAAAACATTTTACACACTCTTAAGTCTCAAAAGTTATTTCCCAGGTAACCTTTCTCAGAAAGCCATTAGCATTTCAAAAACAAAGCAAACAACTGTAGCCATTACTACAGGAAAAATTAGCATTTGCCCAAGGCCTTAGAAAGTTCACCTTTGCAAAGTAGGAATGACCCTAAAAATCTAAACACTGATTGCAAACATGACTAATATGATATCTCCCTAACAGAACATTTGAAATACACTCGCATTATCCCTTTTAATTTTCTATTGCTGGTGAAACAAGTTGCCCCAAACATAGCAGCTTCAATAAACATAAATTTAAGATCTTACAGTTCTGAAGGTCAGAAGTCCAAGATGGGTTCACTGGGCAAAAAGCAAGGCAGGCAGCTGGTCTGTGTTTCCTGGAGGGTCTAAGGAAACCTTGCCTCTTACCTTTTCCAGAGGCGGCAGGCATTCTTATCCCTGCAGTTCTAAGAGAGAGGGTGGGGGAGGAAACCTTACTCTTACCTTTTCCAGGGTGCAGCAGGTCTGCATCCCCTCCCTCCTTCACCCCGCCCCTACTCCCCGCCCCGAAGTTCTAGGGAGAAATCTGTTTCCTTACCTGTTTTAGCTTCTAGGCGCTGCCCCATTCTTCCAGCTTCCAAGCCAGCAATGACCAGGGCACTTTTCTCACAACGACCCACAGCTGGACGGAACCTCAGCTTCCCTTTGATCCCGAGAAACTGGTGTTACTGTTTGGGGCCCACCTGGATCACCCCTCCTGACTCTACTTACCCTGAAGCCAGCTGGCTAGGACCTGCATTTCCATCTCTTACCCTTCATCCGCCCTTGCCACTAGCAACAAAGTCACAGTTTCTGGTCATTAGAATGTAAACCTACTCAGGGGCCATTGTTCTGCCTATCACAATATGTAAAACTGAAAGTCAAGCGTGTTATTTTAAAATATGAAGGCAAGTGCCAAAGAACTAGCTGAAAACGTTATGAGTGTTGGCAGAGAAAGCCATGGGAGTGCGGAGGGAAGAAGCGAGGCATTTCATCATAAGACTATTGGAAACTATTTGATTCCATAAGGTATGTAAGGGATTACTTTCATAAAATAAGGAATGGAAAGTATTTATCGTTGTTTCTCTTTCTTTTCGTAGTACCCAACAGAGGCATTGGCAACAATAGGCTTCTGAAGCCGTTATCACCTACAAGGCTTTCCAACACAAAGCCACTGATTTGCCAGGTGCGTGTTTTTGTGGACAGAAAAGAAGCTCCATGCGTGGTGGAGAGGCACTGAGGGAGCTCACACTGGTGTGGTTTTTGTTGTAAATTTTGTCTAGAAAGAATGTGAAGAAAAGTCAGATGAACCTTCCTTCGGGAGTCCAGGTGACAGACAGTCCTCTGGCTAAGAGAGAAAGGAGGAGTGGGGCCGATTGTGAGCTGACACAAATCTGGTGAGGGTGGGGAGAGCAGGTTGGTGGGAAAAGGAAATCAGCTTGTTGGCGCTTTCCTGCAGAGTCCATACTAGGGGAACCCATGCAAGTAGCAGCAAGGCCTGCAAGCCCTCCATAACCTGTCCTGTGCTGAAGGAACGAACAGCTTAGCTGATCTAGCTGCTGTCTAGTGAGTACCTTCCATTAATGTCCATGGATCCACCAGGACAAGAGACATAACTACTGCCCCATTATTTTCCTGGACTTTATGAACTGCCCCACAATGAAACTCCCCATGACACTCATATGTCCCCTCAGCTAAACAGTGCTGAATCACTCACACTGCACTATTGCTGCCTTTGGGAAATTATTTTTCATAGCCTGTCTCATACTTGTATACATCTGATATCACACTTTGTTTATTCCTTTGTCATAAAGGTTCCACTTGCTATACAATGGTCTGGTTCCTGTCTTATCCATATCCTTCACTGTACTGTGAAATCCTGTGTGGCACAGAATACATCTCTTATCTCTATGTTCCTTGCAATCACACAGGTCTTGATGTGGGAGCTACTCAGATGGTAGCATAATGAGTAAGTGAAATGAAGGATATGCTAAGAACGTTCCAGTAAAAAAAAAAAATGTCCCCAACCTGGTATATTGAGCAGCCTGAGGTTTCTTTTCATCCAAAGAATAAATTATCTTGGAATAAAGTGAGAGGGTACTCATTTAAGCTGGATGGCTATAACAAAATGACCTCAAAAAACAGGAAAGTTGGATTATAAATTGTATCTTTTCTCTTTTAGAGATGCATACCACAATGATTGCTCAGAAGTAAATACATATAGGTTCTAATTTCTTCTAATTTCTTCAAATCAATGTGACATTTAATTATTCTGTGTAACTTAATTTCCTCTATTAAATATGGGTGAAATAACACCTATTGATTAGGATGTTTTATTAATCAAGTAATATATGTAAAAAGTGCAGAGGTAATATATATATATATAATATATATATATGTTGTAGTAAATTGTGTTATATTGTGTGATAATATAGAAGAATAAGGAAATCTTTATCAACTAGCAATCGAAGTCTTCAATATTTATAAAACCACCCTAATTACAGGAATAAATGATTAACTATACGCCTTTTGGTACATTTAATGAAAAGATTTTATAATTCAATTTATTTTATACATATTCTCCATTTAAGGAAGACACATTTAATAATTTTCTTTAAATTCAGAAGTGCATTATTACATCCTAATAAAAGAAACTTACAATAATTCATAGAAACTAGAAAATGAAATTATGGCTACTATTCACAATCTAAGAAAAATAAAAGAAATATTCACATTTTTTAAGAGAACAAAAATTTTAAAGCAACATTAAATACAGAGTTCTGCTTTCAGTATTCAAAAAATAATGTCTTTGCTAGCCATTTTGTCCAAATGAGTTTGCATTATGAAGAATATTAATTTTGTTTGATGGAATTATAATTGGTATGGAATGAAGACTAATATGCCAAATACATATTCAGACCAGAAAGATTTCATCAATATTATGAAAATACATGGAAAGGAATTCTCTCTGCCATCTATAAACATACAGCTATACAAGGAAATGTACAGAGATTTATCTTTAAAATTATTATAATATTTGGAGAAAGCAATAAAATCCAAAAGATTAAAAACTGTACATTTTTCAATGTTTGTAAAGTAGATATAAATTATAGATTTTGACTTTGTCAAGTTTAAAATTCTCCAATATCTCTAATGCTTAGAAACCCACAATCTGTGTCCTTGCTGGGCAAAGTGTGCAGCTCCTAAGAGTAAAATTTCTATTTCCCTTTTTTTCTGCTTTGATGCCCTCCACCTCGGGTTCCCAGGCCTTCCATTTGTCTCCCTGGTCAGAGCATTTTGTCCAGCTTATTATAGGATTAACAGTGTGCCAGGCCCTGTACTAAGCTCTTTTCATGCATTATCCCAAATTATCTTCGCAACAAACCCATGGGGCAATTACTAGTAAATGCCATGGGAAGTAAAATCTGGGGCTTAAATAACTTCCCCAACAATCATACAGTAGCCAAGTGGTGGATCCCAGGCTTACAGCCTAAGTCCATACTCTTCATCACCACTCTGTGGTTTTCAAATTTTTCCTTAGCTTCAGAACAAAAATCTCATTCAGAATCTTAATATGTTCAACAGATAAATGTGAACCAACCCCATTTGATGACATGAAGGTTGAAGATCTAAACTTATTCCTCTGGCCCAGCTGGTGTGGCTCAGTAGTTGACCATTAACCAATGAACCAAGGAGCCAATTTCAGGTCAAAGCACATGCCCAGGTTTCAGGCTTGATCCCCAGTAGGGGGCATGCAGGAGGCAGCTGAACAATGATTCTCATTATTGATATTTCTATCTCTCTATATATATCTCCCTTCCTCTCTGAAATCAATTTTAAAAAGACATATTAAACATTTCTCTGTCCCACAGCTTAAGAAGAAACTCTAAGGAGCTCCTTCACCCAAAATATACTTGCTTGGGCTAGTTCTCTCTCATATGCATCTATCTGAAACCATTGGTTTCTTCAGTAGGATATGCAGCAAATGCCTTGTGGGTCTATGTCACATCCCACTTTGCCTCAAAGTTGTGGGACAGAGTTTATATACCTGACACTTCCAGGTGCCTACCATGCCCTAGAATCAGTGCCACCATCGTGGGATCCCAGGCCACCTGCAAGCAAATCCAGAAGGCACAGAGTGTTAATATCCAGGGCAACCTTCAAGCAGTAAAGCATAAGACTGGATGGACAAATGCTTCATCCTGTTTTTCAGATGGACTTCTCATAGATCAAGGCCTCATATATAATATACTAGAGGCCCTACTTGGATCAGGCCTAAACGGGCAGTCAGACATCCCTCTCACAATCCAGAACTGCTGGCTCCCAATTGTTCACTCACCTGCCTGCCTTCCAGATTGCCCCTAACCGATTCTGCCTGCCAGCCTGGTCACCCCTAACCACTCCCCTGCCAGCCTGATTTATGCCTAACTGCTCCCCTGCCAGCTTGTTTGCCCCTAACTGCCCTTTCCTGTGGGCCTGATCATCCACACTGCCCTCCCTTGTAGTCCTGGTCCCTCCCAACTGCCCTCTCTTAGTGGGCATTCTGTGGTGGCCATCTTGTGTCCACATGAGGACAGTCATCTTGTGTGTTGGAATGATGGTCAATCTGCATATTACTCTTTTATTAGATAGGATAGAAGCCTGGTACATGGGTGGGGGCCAGCTGGTTTGTCCTAAAGGTGCCCCAGATCAGAGTGGGGATTTCCTTGGGTCATGGAGCAACCTGGGCGAGGAGCGTATGATGGTTTGCAAGCTGGCCACACACCCCCGGCGACCCAAGCAGGGGCCCTGGTACTTAGGATTTGTTTATCTTCTACAATTGAAATTTTGTGGCCTGGAGCAGAGCTAAACCTTCTGCTGGCTCAGTGGCGGCAGCCATTTCTGTTGGAATTTATTTATCTTCTATAATTGAAACTTTGTAGCCTTAAGTGGAGGCCTGGGCCTGCCAGGGTGTGGGGAAAGCATGGCTTCCTCCATTGCCAGGGCAACCCAAGCCTCCCTCCTGCTCTCTCTGTGACCATAGCCATCTTGGTTGGGTTAATTTGCATACTTGCTTCTGATTGGTTGATGGGCATGGCTGATGGACATGGCTTGTGGGTATAGCAGAGATACAGTTGATTTGCATATTACTCTTTTATTAGATAGGATAATATTCCTAATATACTCTACATTAACTTCCCTATCCCCTCACTCCTGATATCATTTCACAAATAAACTGCCTCACCTAAGTCCTTACCTCCAAGGGACTGTTCTCCAGGGTCTCAGTCAGGGTATGTGGAACTCCATTCAGCACCCTTAAAACCGATGGAATCCATACCATGCAGTGCATAACAGGATTGTGAAGATAAGAAGTAGCAACAGGAGCTCTGCTGGTTCTCCAACATCCGTCAAAACACCCTCCCCCTCTTCTGATCTGACTTGCTAATTATACAATGCTTCAAGGGGAAAATTCTGTGAGTCATAAGCATAGAAATGTTCATTGATGGGCAATGAGCATTTTGTTATATCTGTAAAATTAAAAAAAGAATATTTTTTTTGGAGTTCTAAGCATTTAGTAGATCTGGTGGAGTTTGGAAAGGACAGCTTAGTCTAGAGTCTAGAAATCTCTGAAGGAAGCAGAGAAATGTCCTGGAGCCTTGTGTCACCTAATTTATCAGGCCCATATGCCTTGGCCACCAATTTATTAGAACTCTTATTGGTAAGTATTTTATTTCATTTCAGAAGATATGACATATAAGTCTATAGGTACAACTACTTAACTTATGCCAAATTCTAAATCAGGAGTAATAACAGAAAGTTCTATAGAATTCATCAAAAAAAGGGCAAAATCATTTGAGTTGATAGGATCAAGCAAAGCTCCTAAAAGAAAATGTATATTGATCTGGGCTAGCACTGAAACAGCAGAGAGGAGGGCAACCAGGCAGGGGAGAAAGGAGCGTTCTAAAGGAAATGAGTTGAGGAAAGATACAGGAAAGCATTTGGTGGTCATGGCACTGGTGCACCCAAGTCACTGGCATGATTACTCTAACTTAATCTGAATTGGGATCTGTTGTTAAAATGAAAGCTACAATTGTGAAAGTGTATTATTTTACAATGCTCAGAGTAACTCAAATCAGGGCAAGCTAATACCTGCTAAAGCAAATAACAGTTCAAGATTCGAAAATACTTATAAAGTGCATCTTCCAGAGAACGATGGATAAATAACTCAATTATTTTAAAGTCTTTTTATATCTTTCTAAATAACTAGCTACAGAATCAGAATTTTATTTTAACATATTAATATTTGTATAATATTGATTTATTTTAGATTTAGAGAAAGCCACTTAATATAAAATTGGAGCTTTAAAATTTAAATATCTTAACTTAAAAACAAGTTTTAACACAAATATGTAATTAAATTAAATATTCCCAATTAGGCTATGCTATCTTATTTTTTATACCCATGCTATATGTGAGGGATCAAATTTTAAAATTAATAAATATATACTATTCTCAAGGTAGAGAAGATACAAAAAAAATAGTTCTGGGGAAGGGTATGTAGAGTCATTTTTCAGTATCTCATGGATTCTGATACTTGAATTGATATCAAGGATTCAGGTATTATATCAATATTTACTTGATTTTCTTAATTTTTGTTATTATCTTTCTAGTTTAATTCAATATGCTTTCTTTGATATTTAATTTTTTACCTACTTAAAAAAATTTTAATTAATTTGAAATATTTAGCTGGGTTAAGAAAAACAATAGATTACAAACAAAACATTTCAGATTATAAATAAAACTGTTTTAAAGAAATTCCTTTAAGTTAACATGTGTACTTTGATTTTTATAACTGGGGAAATAACACATTTTTTAAACTAAATTAAATGACATATTTATTCATTCTAGTTTGTGTAACAAATCTGAGTATCAATAATTATTTTATAGTATCTACTCAGGAACAGTGTCATGAAGATCATTTTACTTTTTGACATATTTCATTTGAAATCTTATCTCTTGACCACTTCTGAAAATATTACTTGTTTCAGGTAGGAATGAAGGAGGTAGCAATGTTATCAAAGGTAACAAGCTAGTTACCCAGATAACATCTGCGTTCGGTACAACCATTTGGGAAACATTACAGTCAAGAATTCTGTTCTCACCTGTATCTCCAAAAACATATTTTTTACAATGCTCATAGTAACCTAAGTCATGGCAACTAATGTGTAAATAAATAAATAAATAAATAAATAAATAAATAAATAAATATTCAAATTAATACAGTACTGTGTAAAAGATCTTTTTAAAAAATGAAAGCTTCTATTAATAGCCAAATATGTAAGGAGGGAGAAAGAGAAAGAGGGAGGGAGGGAGAGAGGGAGGGAGGGATGGAGAGAGGAAGGTTAAAAGGTGGTGAATGTGAGTGATTAATATGGATATTCATTGTATGCCCTTGCAATATTTCCATAATTGGGAATTATTGTAATAAAAAAGGTTGGATGGAAAAATAAAAAATAAAAATTAATGGTAAATAAACACTAATGGGAAAGAATATTTTCTAAGCTCCTGGAAGGTAGAGATTATGCTTCTTTAGTTGAGCAATATAGATCTAAACTCACACATAAAATAGATGTTCAATAAATATTTGTTGAATTATTCAATTAATTGATTTGATGTTGGGATAGGGAGGATTTGTTACTTGTCTCCTTGGTACAAAATTCTATAATTAAATCTAAAAACATTTGCTTGACATTTATAGAATCGGAATGACAGCATTCAGTGCTCAGTGAGCCACTGAGCTGTGATCCAAAGGATACATCTTGATGTGGAGGTGGATGTGCAAGATCAGATGCCTGGGTGGTGGTAAGGGCAGGGATAACACAAAGTTTGAGCTCCTCTTTTCCAGACTCAGCAAACTTTCTATCTGTGAATATCATTTTCCTTTGACTAGCGTAAAGTACAGCTGTTGAGGCTTCAGCTCTCTTAAGTTACACTCCTGCTTATTCATGCCTTCTTAAATCTACACCCAAGTCTCCCAGTGACATATTTTGAAACCTTTCTTAGATGGCATCCTCAATTGGCAAATCTCATCCATTATGCATTCACTCTTAATAGTACCACAAGTTCTGGGAGCAGTTTGCCATGTCCTTATATTCAGTCACTATTATGCCTGATATTCTGAAAGGCAACAGGTTTGAATAAGTGATAGCAAACTAATTAAGTAAGATTTAGTATTAGCTTCTGATTCTGTGACATTCAAATAAACTTCAAGGAAGTGTCTGTCCTTAATTTGTCGTAGGATTTGCTGTCTGAATGCTATTAAAATGTGTCAGCAAGTGGATAGGATTTGTAAAACATTTAATTATGCACAAAAACACTCACTTTGATATATATTATTAGGGACACAATGCATGAATTTGTGCATCTTGAAAGGAACTGTGGGCCATGAGGCTGTGGTAGGCACAGGGTCAGGTCTTGGTCCATCCTCTACGACCCCACCCAGCTCTTATTACCACAGCCCCTGGTCCCCTGTCTGTCAACAGCCCCGCTTCTGCTGCCACTGCTCCCACACACTGACGGCACCAGCTCCGCTCGTACCCACTGACAGCGCAGAGCAACGGGGGCTGGCACCAGGAGCAGGTGCAGTAGCTGCTGCCCTGATTGCCCCTTAGGAACAGAGGGAGGTGGAGAAGCCCTCAGGGGCAATCAGGACAAGCAACCACCGCTCATACCTGTTTATGGAGCCAAGTGATCAGGACTGGCGCCAGGCATCAGCTGTAGGTGCAAGCAGTGGCTCTGGTGTTGGCTGAGGGTGCGAGTGGGGCCGGCACCTGCAGCAGGTGCAAGTAGCAGCTCTGGCATCAGCAGCAGGTGTGAGCAGGGCTGGCTCAGATAGCAGGTGCAAGTGCCAGGTGGGACAGCAGCACATGGGAGCAAAGAATTTTTAGTAACCACCAGATGCTTACTCCAAAGACAGCAACCAACCGGTGCCCTGCCTTGGTCTGGCGCCCCCCACTCACCTGCTCCAGCAACATGTTGTGGCCAATACCCACCATGTTCCACACATGCCCTCTGGTGGTCAGCACACATCATAGCAACCACCTTGTTCAGTCCTTCAATCTATTTGCATATTAGCCTTTTATTATAGGATTATATTCAGATACTTATCATAACATTATGATGAGAAGTCTTGGAATTTTGAAAAGTTTAATACTTTTGACACGAATATATAAATGTTTAGTATATTCTCTATATGAAAGTAAGTATACTTAAACAGGTATACAGTTTTCCACATGCCATTTATTCTATTTCTTTCTCTTCCATTTGCTTTCTTTAAGATATATTTACTAATCAGTAAAGCTATACAATAAACAATTTTAAAAAGGGAGGTGATCAAACTGTAAGTCATTGACTTCAGAAGCTAACTCCCAAGTTACACATTAGTCTTATTATCACGTTGATTTCTGGACATTTTTCTTGCTAACTTAAAACAATAAATTGAATTATATCTATCAAATAATTGTCTCAGTATAGCAATTGCATTTTCCACCCTACTGTGTATTAAAGTATTAAACTTTTCAAACTGTGTAGCTTTTTGAAATATCTGCAAAGCAATTTCTAGATTTTACAATAACTAATTTGCAGGTTTTATTTCTATTTTAGCATTAAATGCAAGTTAGTGCCATATTTATATAACTTGTCAATTTTCTATTGTGTGACCTGTATATTATCTGAGCATTCCCTAGTGACGCCAAATGACTAAACGAAGGCTTCCAGAGTTCTACAGTGAATAATCAAAGTACAGACCTGAATTCTGGAGCTGGAAGAGAGGGGAAATGATTTTAACCTAGGAAAAGAGTAGCAGCTGCTACAGACTCCAAAGGGACGTCTCAGGATTGCTTCCCTGGGTTGGAATACACCCCCTCCTATCAGTTTCACTGCCATTAGCTCCAAAATGCCCCAAAGCGAGTTGGCTGCAGATGGAGGCTACACTGTAGTACAGATTTACCATTAACATTTTGCCAACCTAAACTATTACTTCTAGCAGTAGATAAGCAACAGTATCTGCCTTTCCTGAGCTCATGCCACATTCAAATGAGCCATGCTACTGGCATGAAAGAAGACACTTGTTTTCCATGTTGCTTTTGTTCCTGAAACACCAAAGTCTACATAAAAAAACAGTAATTCATATGCAAATCATAAGTATGTGAAGAAAAATGAGAACATAAGATAAAGCCTAGTTCAACATATTTTGAAATTGAAAAGGATATATTAGTCCCAGTTTCAATGTCAGACAGTTCCTTATGTGTATATGTCATCAATGGTATCTGGATACTGGACAAATGGTGGCAATGCCGGTCTAATCCTCTTTGGTTTGGTCCTTGTCCAGTATCCAGATACCATTGATGACATGTACACATAAGGCACTGTCTGACATTGAAACTGGGACTCAAAGCTATCGGACATTGAAATTGGGACTCAATCTTTTTTTCTTTTGCTCTGGTGGGTTTATTTCTAGCCTACAGGGGCAAGATGTTTTTAAAGACAAGAATTGGGAGGGGGTGGGGGGAAGCAGATGCAGAGGCAAAGAAGCAATGGATGGACTGTCGTGCTACAGTGGGAAGGCAGGGGAAGTTGGAGAGGAGGGGCCTATAGGAGATCAACCGAAGGACTTGTGTGCATGTGTGTGTAGGCATAGCCAGTGGATACAGGGCAATGGGGGAAGGTAGGAGGGGGGATTGATGAGGGGGTGGGGAGGGCAATGGGGGGAAAAATAATAAAAAAATAAATAAGAAAAGGATATATTAGAAGATTGTGCCTTTCTATTAGGAATCTCTCAGCAACATTCTGACAAGATATAGAGGATCAATTTGAAAATAAAAATGCTTTTCAGATAGGATATATATATACACATATATACACATACATATATATATACATGTATACACACACATTATATATATATATATATATAAAATGTGTGTGTGTGTATTCGTACATATAGATCACAAAAGTGTTAAAATCCTTACCACTTTCATGGCCCATCAAGCTTATTTTCTATTCACAGAAAATCTCCCTCTCAAAAGTGATGCTCCTTATCTCACTCTCTCCTGTCCTCTTCATTCAGTATTTTCTCTCGTCCAACACTGAATGGCTTCTAAAGAGTTACCTTTACTAAATTCTGTGAACAATTCTCATTTTCCTTGTTCTCTCAGCCACATTTGCTTCCTGCCTTCTCTGTATTTGATGAGCAAGATGATCCATAGGAGTGTAGGAAGAAAATGCCAAAATGTTTCATTTAGATGTATTTTTATTTTAAAATGAGAAAAAAATTAAATTTCACTTCATAATTAATAAATCATTAGGCCCAGAGCTCTCGCTTGCTGAAATATCTGAAGGGAAGAATGGGGGCTCCACACTGAGAAGAGTTGTACTAAACCCTATTAAAGCTTAGCTAAATGCATTGCAGTTCATGTGTGTGTAGTTAATGGACTTATGAAATATATTTTCTACCTTAAACTAAATAACTCAAGGGGCAGACAAATGGCTTTAAAATTTATTCCTACAATACTATTATAATGAAGTTTTGAACAAAATTTTTCTTTTGCTCAAGAATAAATGACTTAGCCCCAAGGCTGAAAACAAATTGTCATTGGGTACTTCATAGTTTAAGATACCTGACAGTTAGAACAAGGTGCTGGAGTTGCGTATTAATAAGAAGCAGCAAAAAAAAAAAAAACAGGACTACTTCCATAAGAGGCTCTTGCTTATACATATTTTGCAGTAAGTTTTATATTTTAGAGCAATTTAAGGTTCACAGCTACATTGAGCAGGACAGAGAGTTTCCATATATCCCTGTCCCCTATACATATATCCTTCCCTCATTATTAACATTCCCCACCACAGTGGTACCTTTGTAACAATTGATAAATCTATATCAAGATATCATTATTACTCAAAGTTCATAGTTTAGAGTTCACTCTTATTGTACATTCTATGGGACTGGACACCTATCCACCATTATAGTATCTAACATAATAGTTTCACTACCCTGAAAATCTTCTGCACTCTTATCTATTCATCCCTCCCTTCCCCTAACTCAGTGGTTCTCAACCTTTCTAATGCTGCAATCCTTTAATACAATTCCTCATGTTGTGGTGAACCCCAACCATAAAATTATTTTCAGTGCTACTTCATAACTGTAATTTTGCTACTGTGCAACTCACAGGTTGAGAACCTCTAGCAGGGTCACCTAAAACCATCAGAAAACACAGCTATTTACATTACGATTCATAACAGCAGCAAAATTACAGTTATGAAGTAGCAATAAAAATAATTTTATGGTTGGGGGTCACCACAACATGAGGAACTGTATTAAAGGGTCACGGCATTAGAAAGATTGAGAACCACTGCACCACAATTTCATGTCTTTATAGTTTTGCCCTTTCCAAAATGTCATATATTTGGAATCATAAAGTATGTAGATTTTTTTTTCAAATTGACTTCTTTAACTTAGTAATATGTTCTTAAGTTTCTTCCACTTTTTTCATGCCTTGACAAATAGTTTCTTTTTATCGATAAATAATATTGCATTGTCTAGATGTACCACCCCTAGCAACCACTAATCTGTCTTTATAGTTTTTCCTTTCCAAAATGTCATATATATTTAAATGTCATATAAATTTATTTATACCTATACTACTAAAAGACAAATTGGTTTCTTCCAACTTTTGAAAATTATGTAAAATTCCTACAAACACCCATGTGCTGAATTTTGTGTACATGCTGGGTCAGATGGTAAAAGCATATTTAGTCTAGGAAGAAACTGCCAAACTTCATCCAAAGTGGATGTACCATTTTGCATTCTCACCAGCAAAGAGTGAGAGTTTCTGTTTCTCCATATCCTCTCCAACATTTGATAGTGTTCTAATTTGGGCCATTCTAATAGGTCTATTGTGGCTCTCACCGTTCTTTTAATTTGCTTTTCTCTAATCTGTATATATTCTTTGGTGTAGTATTTGTTAAGGTAGTTGGCTCATGTTTTATTTGGAATTTTCATTTTGTTATTGTTGAACCTTTAGAGTTCATGTTATCATATATTAATAAACTGATTTGAGAAGTTTTTAATGTATTTTTATTGATTTCAGAAAGGAAAGGAGAGAGATAAATAGATAAAAATATCCGTGATGAGAGGGAATCATTGATAGGCTGACTCTTGCATGGCCCATACTTGAGATCAAGCTCGCAACCCGGGCTTGTGCCCTTGATCAGAATTGAACCCAGGACCTTCAATTCACAGGCCAATGCTCTATGCACTGAGCCAAACCAGCTAGGGCTGATTTGATATCTTAATCACATCTGCAAAATCCCTTCACAGCAGTATCTAGGTTCACATTTGTTTGAATAACTGAAAGATAGTATATGTACATAGGAGCCAGAACATATTAGAATCCTACCTACCACATACATCTTTCTCACCATTTAGGTTTCAACACAAATGTCACCTCGGTCTGAACTCCTATGCACCCTGGCAAAAATTTTACTCCTCTCCCCCATTATTCTTTATCCCACTATCCTGTCTTCTATTTTGTAGTGTAAAATAGACCCTGTAACTTAAATTATAGTAGGCGCTGAATAAATATTTGATGAGTTAATAGATTAAAAGTAAATAGATTAAGTTTTATTATATTCAACAGAGTTATGAATTAGAAACAACTAACTCAAAAGGAAATAAATGTATTAAAGGATACATATACATACACACATGAACACATGCAGTAGAATTTTATTTATATGAAAAAAGGAAATCCTGTTATTTGCAACAATATGGATTATATAATATAATAAGTAAAATAAGACAGAGAGTGATAAATGTGTATGATTTCATTTATATGTGGAATCCAAAAAGTTTAACTCAAAACTAAGGAGCAGAATGGTGATTATCATGTTATAGAGGTAAAGGTAATAGGGGATGCTGGTCAAAGGGTATAAACTTTCTGTTATAAGGTAAAAAATTATTGGAATCTAATATATAGTATGGTGGCAATCTAATATACAGAATACTGCACTGTATATGTGCACTTTGCTAAGAGAGTAGATCTTAAGTGTTCTCACCACACCAGAAAACAAAAGGTAACTAGATGAGGTGATAGATGTATGAGTTAATTTGACTGTGGTAATCATTTCCCAATATGCATGTATTTCAAACTATCATGTACATCATATATATGTGAGTATATATATTCAATTTTATGTCAATTATACTTTAATAAACTGAAAAAGAAAACAAAAAATGGCAACTAGCTAAAACAATCTATTTAATATTCTTAATCTTTATTATATACAACATCCTCCCTTTAACAGTATTTATTTGCTTTCATTTTGACTCCCTCAAATAAACCTGCAAATAAAAACCTGTTAAATAGACAATAAACCAAAATAATAAAAGGCAGCAGAGTTAATTCCGATTTCTTTAGAAAATTTTATTGATTCTATGTGCCTTAATGTTTAAGCAGCCACATTGATTACACAATTTTGAAGATTTATGAAGAATTGACCTTGTAGGGGGAAAAAACATACATATACATAGATTTGTAGATAAGCAATTAACTTGACTCAAAAGTTGTAACTGAGTCTTAATAATGCTCTGTTTCTTTCTATTGTTTCTTACTTTTTATCCCTGTGTATATCAATATAATAGGACAGACGAAGCCTAAGGTTCAAACTGATATAGTTTAAATAAGCTTTTTTTTCAATATGACTTTGCTATATATATAAAAAAAGTGATGATAGCAGTCTTTTTTTTTATTTTTGTTAATCCAAGGGTATTTTTTCCATTGATTTTTAGAGAGAGTGGAAGGGAGACAGAGAGAGGAGAGAGAGGAAGAGAGAGAGAGAGAGAAAGAGAGAGAGAGAGAGAGAGAGAGAGGAACATGAATACTAGTGCCTCTCTCATATTCCCCAAGGGGCCTGGGGATCAAACCTGAGAGAGAGAGAGAGAGAGAGAGAGAGAGAGAGAGAGAGAGAGAGAGAGAGAGAGAGAGAGAGGTATGTGCCCTAAACAGGGAATCAAACCCATGACCCTTCAATTCACAGGCCAATGCTCCAACCACTTAGCATACCAACCAGGGCAAAAGTCTTTAGATCTTGATTCAAACATAAGAAGATATAATATCAGCCTCTAACTGGTGAATACAGTTAACCTAAAACAGACAAAGCAAGCCACAAAAAGATGGAAGATATGCACTAAAAGAATATAGAAATATGGCAAAAAATGTGTCTTTCTCTTAAATCACATTTTTTGAAACCCAGCTCCTGGCTTTAATCTAATGCTCCCTTTTTCTTCAACTTTCAAGGTCCAGTACTTCTTGGCTCTTTACTTCAAATTACCATTTTTGGCATCGGCTTCATCATATATGTCTTTAGCTGGTGGCCCAACATTCGCTCCCCCTTACTCGGTGAAATACAAACTGAGGACCAATGGTCAAATCACTGACCAAATCTAGTATCAGCGCCCTCCCCAGGACAACACTCTCAGAGGCTAAAACATAAATCAACAACCTGAATTAAACTCAAAATAGTAACCAGCATAAAATTCAAGTACTCAATATATGTCATATCACTGCAATAATTGTGCAAAAGGGAAACTAGTGTTAATGAATGGAAAAAATATTCTTCAAAACCCAAATTGAACTCAAATACTTGTAGATGAATGTTTATAATAGCACTATTCAGAAACAACCCAAATGTCCATCAACAGATAATGGGTAACCAAATTGAGTATATACATGCCATGGATTATCATTTTAGCCATTAAAATGAAGTACTGACATATACAACATGGATGAATCTTGAAAACACTGTGCTAGATGTTAACAAACCAGACACAAAGTGTCATTTATCACATGATTGCATTTATATAAAATACCCAGAATAGATAAATCCATCGAGACAAAAAGCAGATTGGTGCATTAGTGACAGGGACTGTGAGGATGAGGAAACAAACTACTTAAATGAGAATGAGATTTCATCTGGGATGATGAAAATTTGCTTGAAATAGAGATGGTGGTTGCACAACATTATGAATACACTAAATGCACTGAATTATGTGCTTTCAAAGGGATAAGTTTATATTATGTGAATGTCATCACAACTTTAAAAAGAGAAAAAAAACTGGTTGGAGCCATTTCTGCTTTGTGAAGCCAGTGGCATTGTGCAAAATGGAGTAATGAGCAGTCTAGGTTCTCTTATCTTTCATCTATGAGATGGATGATGGAGGAAGAGAGGAAAGAAATTTAAAGAATCTGTAAGTTCTTCCATGTGGCTTATTGTTTGTTAGAACAAATCACCTTGATGTATAATTGTACATGGAAGAGGCTGAGTAGTAGGTAGAGGAGCAAATTACTAGGCATAACAATCAGAAAAGGGTTTGGGAGGGGATGGAAAAACAAAGCCTGTGGACAAAGGTGTTCAGTGAGAAAGTCTTAATGTCAGGATGCCAAGTAATAGTTAAGAGCAGGAACATCTAGCATCCAAATGCAAAGTACATATATATACAATGAAGTTTGGCTGGGGAAATAAAAAAAGTATTGACTGCATTGAACACAAAGCAAAGTGAAGAGATCAGAACTGAAAATGAGACCCAATCAAAAACAGAAATTTAAAGCCACAAGTGGTAATGAAAACTTTGCACTGAAGAATTCATAGAAATCTAGCTGTGGCATTGGATGTACTATCCAGAGTCTGTCTATATATATACATACATACATACATACATACATACATACATACATACATACATAGATACATGGCTAAGCAATCAGCCAACTGGCCAACTGGCCAACTGCCTGGTAGGTATGACTCACACTGACCACCAGGGGAAAGACACTCAATGCAGGAGCTGCCAAATAACAGCAAGTTTGCAGAGTGCCCTCTCATCCTCTGGGACCCCTTGGGAGATGTCAGCCTGATCCCCACAAGCCAGTCCAATGGACCTCACCTGTTGGAGGGATTCTACTTACTCCACAGATGCCCTTCAAGACCCAGCACCACCTCAGGTGTGGCTGGTGGGAGAGGGATTGTGGGAGGTTGGCTCAAGGGCATGTCTGGCTGGTCCTGCCTAGTCCCATCCCATCAACCACCTTCTAATTAATTTCCTTTCAATGTGAATGAATCTGTGCACCGGGCCTCTATTGTATAATAAAAAGCTCAAAGAAATTTTATCTACAGGGGTCAGGAAATAGGACTCTTAGCCAGCATCTGGTTTATAATTTGTTAACTACTATTCACAAATTAGATAGGTATGTGTTGGTAATCTTGTCCACCTAATTAATTATAGCTTTCTAAATCAACATATTAAAGAGTCATTACCCATTGGCTGCATTGCATTCCCTGGGTATTTATGCAGTCTTAAACTGAACTTGGATTTGCTAATAATCTCAAATCAAGAATAATACTCTGAGGAAAAATTGGGAAGTTCTTTTAGTGTATTTAGTCTGGTTTTTTCAAAGTGTTGCTTTCTCAAGAACTTCACATAAAATATCAAAAATGTTTGATAAAAATTACAACATCTAAGTTGCACTTCAGACCTGTTAAATAAAAATTTCTTGGGATGGGGCCTAGATACCTGCAATTTCGTACTCATTCCAGATAATTCTTATATACACTAAAGTTTGCATACCCCTTCCACTCCATGATCTCCAAAATAGTGACTACTTCCCAGGTGTTTGTAACAACACAATGGGGTTTGAATTTCTTAATTATGTGATTTTTTAAATGAAAATAAGAAAACTCTGCTTGTATTTAATACAAGGAGTTGGTCCAGGCTCCCTACTGTAAAGTAAGCTGTGGAAAAAATAAGTTCCACGTCAAGAGGATTTGATCATCTTAACATACCTCCCACATTCATAGCCTGACAGATTTTGTGAGCAACTACAATTGCTTACTTTGGAATGTTATCCTGGTTTTGCATTCATAAGAACAAGAATATTAAATGGTATAATATTTATAAAATTCTGCAGATATAAGAAGTAAGTAACTAGAAAATTATTTTATATCACAACTGGTTTACTGGTCAGTACAGGCCAAATATTTAAGAAGATCTGTCAACTTAAATATGAGTTAAGCATGATTCTTTTACTTAAAAAATAATAATTCCAAAATTATTCACCTTTGCTACATAAGTGGGTGTCAGTAATCTGTATTGAGCAATATTTTTTAAAAAGTAAGCATAGTTAATAAGCCTTCATGATAAAACTGATTTTTTAACAATGGTTAAAAGAACTTATTTTCAAAATAAAATGGACAGTTTTGACAATTGAATTCTTATGCAATGCTCTTGCTAAGAAATAATAAATGTGGCCAAAACTGGTTTGGCTCAGTGGATAGAGTGTTGGCCTGCAGACTGAAAGGTCCCAGGTTTGATTCTGGTCAAGGGCATGTACCTTCGATGCAGGCACATCCCCAGTAAGGGGAGTGCAGAAGGCAGCTGATTGATGTTTCTTTCTCATCAATTTTCTATCCCTCTCCCTTCCTCTCTATAAAAAAAAATCAATAAAATATATTTAAAAAAAATAAATCTGAATATCACAAAACTTTCACAATACCAAAAAAAAGATAAGGATGCCACTAGAAAAGAAAACTAAAGGCCAATATCCCTAGTGAATACAGATGCAAATTTTCTCAACAATAAACTAGCAAACAGAATTCAGAACATTAAAATGATCATTGACCATGATCAAGTGGGATTTATCCCTGAGATGCAAGGATGATTCAACATACATAAATGAATCAATATGATGCATCACATTAATACAGTAAAAGAATCATGTGGTAATCTCAATATACACAGAAAAAGCATTTGATAAAATTCAACAACCACTGATGGACGATTTAAAAAAAAACTTAACAAATTAAGCATAGAAGAAATATATCTCAACATAATAAAAACCATATGTGACAAGCCTACAAATAACAAAATACTCAATGGCAAAAAGTTGAAAGCTTTTTTCTAAGATCAGGAACAAGATGAGGTTGCTCACTCATCATTCCTATTCAACATAGTATTGGAAGTCTTAGTGAGAGCTAGCAGGCCAAACAAAGAAATAAAAGGCATCAGATTTAGAAAGGAAGAAGTAAAATTGTTTTTATTTTCAGATAACATAATTTTATATATAGGAAACCCTAAAGACTCAAAACTGTTAGAAATAACCAACAAACTCAATTTGTACGATATAAAATTTACATACAAAAGTCAGTAGTGTTTTGATACACTAATGATGAATTTTCTGGAAAATACAGAAATTAATCCTAAAAGTAATAAAATACTTAGAAATAAATTTAATCAAGAAAGGGAAAGCTATGCACTCTGAAACCTATAAGACTTTGATGAAGGAAATTTTTTTAAAAAGACATAAATAAGTAGAAAAGCATCTCATTTTCATGGTTTGGAAGAATTAATATTGTCAAAATATCCATACTACCATTTATAGATTCAATGCCATCCCTGTCAAGATTATATCATTTTTTATGAAAATGAGTAGGTATGAACAGGTACATGAAAATAGACTCAACATTACTGGTGATTAGGGAAAAGCAAATTAAACCACAATGAACTATCACCTCACACCTGTAGAATGACCATCATTAAAAAAATAAGTAAGCCCTGTCCAATGTGGCTCAATTGGTTGAGCATCATCTCATGAACCAAAGGTTGCTGGTTCAATTCCCAATCAGGGCACACCAGTGTTTCAGGCTTCATCTCCAGTGGGGGGCATGCCCATGGATGCTTCTTTCTTATTGGTGTTTCTATCTCTCCTCCTTCCTTTCTATCTCTCTAAAGTCAAGACAATTAAAAAAAAAGACAAGTGATACAAATGTTGGAAAGGATGTAGAAAAAAGAAAACTGTTGGAATTACAAACTAATGCAGCCACTATGGAAAACAAATGGAAGTTTATCAAAAACTTGAAATTATTGCTACCTTATGATCTAAGGATTCCACTTCTGAAAATATATCCAAAGAAAATGAAAACACTAACTACAAAAGATATCTATTCATAGCAGCATTATTTACAATAACCAGGATGTGGAAACAATGCAAGTGTCCATCACTGGAAGAATGGATAATGAAGTTGTAGAAAATATATACAATGGAATATTATTCAGCCATAAAAAAATGAAGGAATTCTATCATTTGCAACAACATAGATGGACCCTGAAGGCATTATGCTCAGTGAAGGAAATAAGAAAAAACAAATACAGTATGATCTCACTTATGCGGAATCAAAAACAATAATCCCCTGGTAAGGGTAAAAAACAAAAAAAGGATATTATATGATTAATTTTTTTAATTTTAAAATATTGTTTATTTCAATTTATTTTTGCTGCAAATTTCCAATTGTGTGTTCTTTTTACAATGTTTACTATATGTTTTTAAAATAAATAAAACTAACATTTTTGGAGGTGTGCTTTAATTTTTTTACTGATAGGAGGTGCCATTTGGAAAAATGTGGAAATGATGGCTTCAGGCTGAGACATTTTAGTGAGCATAGTTATATTTTATTGTTAAATTAAAACCTGTAGAAAGAAAACAAAATGGCAACATAGGTAAACACCTAAACTGCTGCCTCGCACAACAATTTCAATACTAAAACTAAAAGACAAAACTGATATCATCCAGAAGCACAGGAAGGCTGGCTGAGTGGAAATTCTACAACTAAAAGGAAAGAAAAGCACACTGAGACTCAGAGGAGCTGCAGAAGACAGATGTACTGAGGTGCACATGAGCGGAGAGGGCTGGCAACTGGGTATGTGGATGGCTTTCTCAATCAGGAGGGAGACAAAAGCTCCCAACCTTTCTGAACTCCAGTTCCTGGTGAGACTCTAGGAACCCAGACTCATGGGGAGAAACTGAACTATCTGGCAGAAGGTGAAACTGAAGGGCAGCTTTCTCTCAGAGGTGTTTGCAGTGATTATCGCAGGACACTGAGACCCAAGGGGCCTCTTAGGTCAGGGCTGATGGGAAGCCATTGCTGGTTGCTCTGCCCTAAGATACCGCCCAATGAATGGCTGGGCCCTTTGAATTCTAAACTTACCCAACAAACTGTTGCTGAGTCAGTGAGACCCAGAACATCCAAAAGAAGGCCACAGAACATCCATGCATTGCTTCACAGCTGAGCCTCAGCTAAGCACCTTCAAAACCCAAACAAAGAAGAGAAATCTGTAGACCTCTCTGTACCTCCTGCTGAGTGACCTCAGGCAGAGGCTAAATTACCACGTCCTTGAAGATCCAAGAGCCAGTGTACCTAGGGTTCATGTGGGACCATCCAAATTACAACTCCTCAGATCCATAAGAGACACACACAGAGAGGATACTCAGTGAGCACCAAAGCCCCACTGAAGCAAGTCTTGTCTCATAAGGGTGTCTCCAGCACAGAAGTTCTTCCATCATAGACACAGCTGATCCTCACAGCCAATTAGCCTGGAGGTCAATTCCTCCCAGTGATACCAATAACAATCAAGGCTTAACTACAACAGCCCACCAAGGGGTGAACCAAGAGTATCCACCTCAGGTAACTGGGGAGGCTGAGTCACTGGGCCCTATAGGACAGCTAGCACACAAAGCTACTCAATCAACTCAGGGAAGCAGCCAAAATGGGGAGACAAAGAAACAGATCACAAATGAAAGAAATAGAGGAAAGCAAACAACTGGATATATACTTCAAAACCAATTTTCAAGAATCTTCTAGAAAAGTTTGATAAACTTAGTAAGAACCTTGAGGGTATGAAAAAAGACCAACTAGAAATTAAGCATACACTGACTGAAATAAAAGAGGATCACAAGAATCAAGCAAAGATTTGAAATACAAAGAAGCAAAAAACAACCAACTGGAAAAGCAAAAAGAAAAATATTCCAAAAATATTAAGATAGTGTAAGAAGATTCTGAGACAACTTCAAGAGTACCAACATCAGTATTATGGGGGTGTCAGAAGAAGAGAGAGAGCAAGATACTGAAAACCTATTTGAAGAAATAATAACTGAAAAACTTTCCCACCTGGTGAAAGAAATAGACTTACAAGGCCAGGAAGTGCACAGAACCCAAACAAAAGGAATCCAAAAAGGACCACACCAAGACACATCATAATCAAAATGCCAAGAGAAAAGACAAAGAGAGAATATTAAAACCAGCAAGAGAAAAGCAGTTAGTTACCTACAAGGGAGAACCCATTCAATTTTAAGCTGATTTCTCAACAGGAACTATGCAGGCCAGAAGAGAGTGACAAGAAATATTCAAAGTGACTAGGAGGAATCTAAGATGGTGGCATAGGTAAACACCAACACTGCTGCCTTGCACAACAATTTCAAAACTACATCTGAAAGACAGAATGGACAGCATCCAGAACCACAGGAAAGCTGGCTAAGTGGAAATGTACAACTAGAAGGAAAGAGAGGGACTCACAGAGACCCAGAGGAGCTGCAAAAAGCTGAGGTGCAGAGATACGCGCATGGAGAGAGTGGGTGCCGGAGTACCTGGCTGGTTTTCTCTGGCGGGAGGGAGATGGAGACTCGCAATGGCATTGAACCCCTTATCCTATGACACTAAACCCCAGATCCAGCTAAACTCATATGGGGGGAGTTTGGACTGTGAAAAGGGAGAAGTGCATGGGAATTGGGGGAGTTGCAGGAGGGCAGAGGTCGGGTGGAATGCACAGCACTGCGCACAGAGGACCAACTGCTGATTGTGCCACTGGCTTTCATAAGAGGGCAGGAGACAAAGCATCCCAGCTGCATCACTTCTGGCTCCACTAGACCCCAGATTGGGGCAAAGTCCATATGGTCCCAGAGGGCAGGGGAGCTGGAGGGGCAGCAGCCTAGAGGCACTACGAGGGTGCACGCAAGCACACACAGGGACTGCTCCAATGATTACCCAGTCACCTGAGACTCAGGGGCCGTGGAAGGCAGGGCCAACTGGAAGGCAAGGTGGTCCCTTAAGCCCTGAGACTCCACCCATCCCAAGCTCAACAGAGAGGCATTTGCAGTTTTGCAAGTCTGGTATCATAGGCTGAATCCAACACAGTTCTCCCAGCATAGTTAAAATGCCAGAACAAGGGAAGAGATCACAAAAAAAAA
>JAAGEH010002531.1:23766249-23818449 GCA_011751065.1 Lasiurus cinereus
CAAAAATGTGAAGATAATATAATGTAAGGAGCCTCTGGGACAGCTTCAATCGTACCAACATCAGAATTGTGGGGATACCAGAAGAAGAGAGAACAAGATACTGAAAACCTATTTGAAGAAATAATGACTGAAAACTTCCCACATCTGGTGAAAGAAATAGACTTACAAGTCCAGGAAGTGCACAGAACCCCATATAAAAGGAATCCAAAGAGGACTACACCAAGACACATAATAATGAAAATACCAAGAGCAAAAGACAAAGAGAAAATATTAAAACCAGCAAGAGAAAAACAGTTAGTTACCTAAAGGGAGTACCCATACGATTGTCAGCTGATTTCTCAACAGAAACTATGAAGGCCAGATAGGAGTGGCAAGAAATATTCAAAGTGATGAATAGCAAGAACCTGCAACCAAGAATACTCTACCCAGTAAAGCTATCATTCAGAAATGAAGGGCAGATAAAGAGCTTCACATAAAGAAAAAGTTAAAGGAGTTCATCAACTCCAAACCAGTATTACATGAAATACTGAAAGGTACTCTTTAAGAAGAGGAAGAAGAAGAAAAAGGTAAAGATAAAAATTAGGAACAACAAATACATATCTATCCAACAAGTGAATCTAAAAATCAAGTGAATAAAAAATCTGATGAACAGAATAAACTGGTGAATATAATAGAACCAGGGGCAAAGAAAGGGAGTGGACTGACAATTCTCAGGAGGAAAGGGGTGTTGGGGGTACAGAAAGAGATTGGACAAAAATTGTACACCTATGAATGAGGACAGTGGTGGGGTAAGGGCAGAGAGTGGGGTTAGGAACTGGGTGGAAGGGAGCTATAAGTGGGAAAAAAAGAAGAACAATTATAATAATCTGAACAATAAGATTTATTAAGAAAAGAAAAATTAAAACCTGTAGAGAAAGACCAAAAATTCCCTCTTCCAGTCATTCAATATAAAACTATCTTATTTACATTTAAGTGACTTAGTGACATTTATGTTGGTGAGACTTCACTGTGAACCCTTTAGTATGTATAACATCCCACATTTTCAGTTTAGCTTTCCCAGACCACCCTCGATTATCTCCATTGCAAGAGAACCCAGCATAAAACACTGCCTTGCCAACCTCTGTTCTGTGGAGATAACAGCTTATCATGATAATCATATCTGTGTGAAATTTCTTTTCAAATCTATGGCCTCCAACAGTTCCGGGGGGTGGAGCGGTCCATAAGCTGGCCAAAAACCTTTGATTTAGATCAAAGTCTCAAAAATTGTTGAGCCCAATTTAAGTTTTTGCAGTACCATATTTTTAAGGATCCAGTTACCCTTTGTTAAAATGTTTTCACTTCATTTCTCCCAAAACACCAATGTACATTTACAGCTATCTTCATCATGAATCCTCAACTTTATCTTACTTCTAGGTTTAGTTTTTTTTCTAGAGATGCAGCACTTAGGAAGAGTCTTCTGACCTATATATCTACTGACAAGATTTTCATCAGAAAAATAGGTGTGAACAGATATGACTTAAATGAGGAAAAATTCACAAAGGTCACAACAGCCTACCTATTCCTTTACATTAGTGCTAGTGGGGTAGACTACAGACTGCCAGTAGTTTCTGTAGACAGGAGTCTTGGGTCTTTTCTAGCACCTTCAAAAATATCTGATAGAATAAACACAGGTTTGGAATCCTTTAAATGGGCACTTATGGGCTCACATTCTGTCCATGTCACATTTAGCTATAACTTTCTTCTCTGATTCTTCACATATAAAAAAGGGTGAAAATAATCAACTATAATAAGCATCTTGTGCATGGACTCTGATGTGTCTTGTACTTGCCCTATCCTTTGCACCATACTCTTCTAAGCAATTTTTATTTATTTGCTCAATAAATGGTTACTCACCCTGTAACATCATTCAATTCCAATACCCATGGAATTATTAGTAAGATTTGAATACTCTCTGGCCTCCAGTGTCCTCTTACACTGCTCAGACATTTGTTATTAGCTTTGAAAGTTATTGTACCAGAAAGATAATGGTATGTTCAAAAAAGTTCATGGAATAAAAAAGTAAAAGTTTATGTCATTTAAAAAAAATGCCCATTCAACAGAGCAAGAAAGAAGATTTCCAGAGACAAGATGAAAGGGGCAGGAAATGCCCAGAATAGAGTAAAAAATTAGGATGCCAGGCTCTGTGTTACTCCCTCAGTTTATTAGAGAGAGACAATGACATTAAAGCAGGAGAGAGAATAAAGTTGAAATTAGACAGGTTTTTGCCCTGATTACCACTAGTGGTGTTAAAAGGAAATCATCTGCCACATATGGAAGAGCTGTAGAAAGATAGAAATTATGTGGAGAACATTTGGCCAGAAGAGAGTTATAGGAAGCAGCTCTCTCCACAAACTCCTTTGGCTCCATGGGTTGTGAAAAATATCAACCATTCACACATGCTCTAAAACCAGTGGGCCTGACATAGGGCCGTCGTAGTGAGGGGTGAGGTGCTTCAAGGCTTGGGACCTAAGAGATGGCACAGCTGAGTCTCAACGAACCTTCAGGAACAGCAGGTTCCAAGATGAAGCCAGGTCAGCAGATGGAGACAGTCATTCCTTTATTCATTGGCTTTGCAGAGAGACCAAAAGTAGTCACCAGCTCAAACCACAATAGCACATACCAGCAAATGCACATTGACTGGGCAAGAGAAGATATAACTCAGGTAATAGCAGGGCACCCTCACTTAGATAAATCATCCCTCATCTCCTTAAGAGCAAATAAACTTCCTCTTACATCTAGAATCCAGAGGTGGACCCCTGGCCAATATAGCTTCATGGTAGAACATTGGCCCACACACTGAAGCATTGCAGGTTCAATCCCTAGTCAAGGACACATACCCTGGGTTGTAGGCTCAATCCCCAGCCCTAGTCAGGGTGCATGTGGAAGACAACCAATTAATGTTTACCTCTCACATCAGTGTTTCTTTCTCTGTATCTCCTTCTCTCTCTCCCTTCCACTCTATCTAAAACCAATGGGAAAATATCCTCAGTAGAGGATTAACAAAACAAAATAAAACAAAAAAGAATGCTTGAGTGTCCATGTTAAATTCAATTTCAGAACAAATATTACCAAGGACAAAGAAAAACATTACCACAGATAAATAAGATTATATTATAATGATAAAGGAGTTAATTCATCAAGAGAACATAACAAATAACAATTCTAAGAACTTAAGCACCTAATAATATAGCTTAAAAACACATAAAGCAAAATCTGATAGAACTGTAAGGAAATGTAAAAATAGACAAATCCACAATTAGAGATGGAGATTTCAATAAGTGTCTGTCACTGATATATATAAAAGTAGACAGCAAATCAATAAGAATATTTTTACGGATTAAACTGTGTCCCAACAAAAATTCACATGTTGAAATCCTAACCCTAGGCTGTGACCTTGTTTGTAAATAGCCATTGTAGATGTGGTCAGTTACATAAAGATGCAGTCATACCAGTGTAGGACAGACTCATAATCCAACATGATAGGATAAGATTATTAAAAAGGTAAATTTAAACACGGAAACAAGGAAACAGGGATAACTATGGGAAGTTTGGAGTTATGCTGCCACAAGTCAAGCAACTACCGGAAGCTAGGAAAGAGGCGTAGAATGAATTCTTCTCTAATGCCTTCAGAGGAAGTATGGTTCTGCCAGCACCTTGATCTGAGACTTCAGGATACTCACCTTGTAGTATTTTGTTACTACAAGAAACCCTAGCAAACTAATACTGAACTGGACACCTTGAACAATACTATCAACCAACTTGCTCTGATTGACGCTTATAGAACACTATCCAACAACAGAAAAAATATGCATTTTGTGGAAACAGAGAATTTTCCAAGACAGACCATATTCTGGGCTATAAAACTAAGCACACAGTTCATACAAAATATGCTGTCTGACCATATGGAATTAAGTTAGAAATTAGTAACAAAGTCTTATTTTTTTTCTTTATTGACACATAAGTTGATTATGTTTCAGTATTGAAATATATTGTGAAATGTAATGTTCTGATGATCCTCTGGTAGATTTAATATTATAGATTTAAAATAAGGAATTTGGGAGAGACCACTGAAAATGTGTTCCATTTTAACCCAGATAGAATCTAGGCAAATGCTTCTGTAAAATGTACACCAACCAGAAAACTTGTGGCTAAATTATACAAATATACACAGGCATGTACACTCAATTGGATCTTATTGCCATGTTGATAATCACAAAAATAGAAACAATGTTAATGTCAACATTAATTATCTTAGTTACAAAAGCAAAATGAAGGTGAAAAAGAAAATGCAATATGAATAAATGTTAGGATAATTGTTACAGGCATTATAATTTAAACCCATCAATGGCTTACTCTATACACAGGAAATTCTGCATTAACAAAAAAAAAATCAATAAAGGTGAATGTTAAAATCCAAAGCTATCAATTTTTGGCAACAGTACAAAGTTGATAAAACATTTAAAAATCGCTTTAAGCCATACAGTAGTAATCAAACCTCTACTTAACATAGGAACTTTAACTTACAAAGTGACTTTTTTATAAATTAACTGAAGTTTCAATTTATCCGTAAAGTAAACAGGATGAGAATTATGTTCAATTTTCAAAAAAGAAAGAAAGGCACAAAGATATTAAAGAAATGTAAAAGCCTAAACCATTGAATTACTTAAGTATGTATGTTTATAATCAACATTTTCTTTGATCTAGAAAATGAAATTTTCTATATAAAAAAATAGATTAATTTATCAGCACATTTTATCACATAACTAAAGATGTATCAAAAGTAAAAAAATTCTTCCAAATTACATTTGAAAAATTAAGATCTGTATTGTTTACCACAAGTCCCAAAGTGAATGAGTTTCAAAGCTCAAAACAAAAATTACAATGTCTGATCAGAATGCAGGACAGATGGCCCACTAATTTTCCTTCATATATACCTATTCAATTTCTCTTCATTGTGAGGGTCCCTGAAGCTCATAACAGTGTTATCAATGTAATGAATGCAGGAACAAATAATAAAATAAAGCATGCTTTGCCTCACAGCCGATATTTGCATTACATCCATGAGAATTTGCTGTATTAAATTTTATTTTGTCTTCTAAATGAAGGAGAAATATTGTTAATTTTTCTTTTTTAACAACCAAATAAAACACAAAAAAGATCAAGTACACCTGTGCCTAGTATTAATACATAAAAAACATTGATACAGGGCAACATTTAATTTTTTTAAATATATTTTTATTGATTTTTACAGAGAGGAAGGGAGAGGAATAGAGAGTTAGAAACATCGATGAGAGAGAAACATTAATCAGCTGCCTCCTGCACACCCCTACTGGGGATGTGCCTACAACCCAAGTACATGCCCTTGACCGGAATCGAACCTGGGACCCTTCAGCCTGCAAGCCGATGCTCTATCCACCGAGCCAAACCAGCCAGGGCAACAGCCTTTAATTTTTAATTAAAAATGACAACAAGGCCTAACTGGTTTAGCTCAGTGGGGACTGGAAACTAGAAACACCAATCAGAAAGGATATGTGCACCACTATGTTCACAGTGGCACAATTTACCATAGCTAAGATTTGGAAACAGGGAAACAGCCTAAATGGCCATCAGCAGATGAGTGGATTAAAAAACTGTGGTACATCCCCATAATAGAATACTATGCTGCTATATAAAAGAAGGAATTCTTACCATTTGCAAAACATGGATGGAATTGGAGAGCATTATGCTAAGCGAAATAAGTCAGTCAGAGAAAGATAAATATCACTTATTTATGAAATATAATGAACAACATAAACTGATGAACTTAGACAGATCCAGAGAAAGAGAAGCATGGATCAGATTGTCAAACCTCAGGATTTGTATGCACACATATAAGCCCAACCAATGGACACAGACACCAGGGAGGTGAGGGCATGAGTGGGGGGGAGTAATGGGGGAATAAGGACACAATGTAATACCTTAAGCAATAAAAAAAATTTAGAGGAAAGTAAAAAACTGCAAATATAGCTAATAAGAAAAGATCAGTGGGATAGGAGAAAAACAGAAACAGTTTTCCCATTTATCAGTTAAGTTCAAATTTTCAGATGGAATTTTGGGCTGTGCTGTAAGTAAGTGCTTTTCTTTTCTTTTTCTTTTCAAAATATATGTATTTTATTAATTTTTACAGAGAGGGATAGAGAGTTAGAAATATCAATGAGAGAGAATCATTGATCGGATGCCTCTTGCACATCCTCTATTGGGGATGTGATCGCAACCAAGGGGATTGCTCTTGACCGGAATCGAACCTGGGACCCTTCAGTCCACAGGCCAACCCTCTATCCACTGAGCCAAACTGGTTAGGGCAAATAAGTACTTTTCTAAATACCAAATAACCAAGTCTCAAGTTTATTATGTGAGAAGAATTTCATAAATGGATCTGTTTACAAAGGTGTGGACAACTACTGAGCCAAAACTACTGAGCCAAAACTTCTTAAATACTGAGCCAAAACTTCCACATCTATCCCTTTCTCTGCTTAGTTCCATCAGTCCCAAGACAAGTATCCTGTTCTGAACTGATCAATTACAAATCAGGATGTGCATTGAGGCAGAAAATAAGAGTAAAAAGGGACTAACTTGATAAGGAACCTTATCAGTCAGAGACCTGGCAAGAAACAGATGGCATATTCAATTTGGATAAGTGAAAGAGTTTGATAATGGTGAAGTGTAGGAAAACCATAAGAGATAAAGCAGTATTGTGAGACTCATTCTTTCTGGGTTTTGTTACTTCTCAACTGGAATTGTAACTAAACTTCAGCAAGTCATCCCACCACCATCTAATCTAGCAGCTTCTGTTTGATGGAGCACATGATATCAGCAATTAATGTTGTGGGAAGAAGCCCATTGCTACATGTCCTTTCTTGACAAATGGAGGCAATTTCATGCACAATACCAAGGCCATGGCTAACGCATCCTGTAAATGCCCTAATAGCAGTGCTAGTGAATACACATTCAGCAAGAAATACAAATCCATACATAGATTATGAAGAACAAAGTGTTGTCCCCTCCCCTTCATGATGGAAGTGATCCAATATAATCAATCTTCTACCAGGTTCCTGGATTGTACCCCAGAGAATGATCCAGGATAGGTACACAGCAGTAGCGTTTGTTAAATAGGTCAGCCTTGGTGAGAGGAAGTCCTATTTTATTGAGCATCTCATGGGGCCACAGATACTTTCATCCAAAGTCTTTTTTAGCCCTACATGGATTGGCACAGTGGATAGAGCATTGGTCTTCTAACTAAAGGGGTCTTTTTTGTTAAATATATTTCATTGATTTTTTACAGAGAGGAAAGGAGAGGGATAGAGAGCCAGAAACATCGATGAGAGAGAGACATCAATTAGCCGCCTCCTGCACGCCCCCTACTTGGGATGTGCCCGCAACCAAGATACATGCCCTTAACCGGAATCAAACCTGGGACCTTTCAGTCCCCAGGCTGATGCTCTATCCACTGAGCCAAACCGGTTTTGGCTGGCTAAAGGGTCTTAGGTTCAATTCTGGTCAAGGGCATGTACCTCGGTTGCAGGCTTTGGTCCCAGGCATGCGAGAGGCAACCAATCAATGTCTCTCTCTCACATTGATGTTTCTCTGTGTGTACTCTCTCCCTCCCTTCACCCTTTCTAAAAATCAATGGGAAAATATCCTCGGGTGAGGATAAACAAAAAAGAATAAAATTTTAAAAAATTTAAAAATGTTAATCTTTTTTTTACATGGTAAGGCTGATTCTTTCAGCCAAAGGAGAGATTCTGCCTCTACCACCGTAAGAGGTTCAGAGTCGGTTGGGTATTCAACATTCTCAGCCTTGTCTATGTCTTCCCAAATGATTCTTTCCCACATTTCAATGTTCAGTTGTATCTGCCACAATAGCTGATAAGCACTCCTAAACAGCCTTTCAGGCTGCTTAATTGTTTGCTTACTTGTTTTTGGCTTAAAATACTTGTTTATTATCTCACAGTTGTGTGAGTAAGAAGTCTGAGAAGAGTGCAACTGGATTTTCTGCTTAGGGCCCCACTGGACTGAAATCAAGGTGTAGTCCAGGGCTTCAGTCCTTATCTATGGCTAAGAGTCCCTTCCAAGTTCATTGGTTGCAGGTAGAATTCATTTCCTTGTGAATGTAGGACTGAGCTCCATTGTCTGCTGTCAGCAACAGAGGCTATTTGATTTTTTTTTTAATGTAATAAATCTTTATTGTTCAGATTATTACAATTGTTCCACTTCCACTCCCAACCCCACCCCCATAGCTCCCCTCCACCCAGCTCCCACCCTTCCCTCTCCCCTTACCTCCCAAACTCATTGTCCTCATCCATAGGCATATGATTTTTACCCAGTCTCTCCCTAAACCCCTCTTTCCCCTGAGAATTGTCCATCCACTCCCTTTCTATGTCCCTGATTCTATTATATTCACCAGTTTATTCTGTTCATCAGACTTTTTATTCACTTGATTTTTAGATTCACTTGTGGATAGATATGTATTTGTTCTTCATAATTTTTATCTTTAACTTTTTCTTCTTCTTCTTAAAGAGTACCTTTCAGTATTTCATATAATACTGGTTTGGTGGTGATAAACTCCTTTAGCTTTTTCTTATATGTGAAGCTCTTTATCTGCCCTTCAATTCTGAATGATAGCTTTGCTGGGTAGAGTAATCTTGGTTGTAGGTTCTTGCTATTCATCACTTTGAATATTTCTTGCCACTCCCTTCTGGCCTGCATAGTTTCTGTTGAGAAATCAGCTGAAAATCATATGGGTGCTCCCTTTAGGTAATTAATTGTTTTTCTCTTGCTGGTTTTAATATTCTCTCTTTTTCTTTTGCTCTTGGTATTTTAATTATGATGTGTCTTGGTGTAGTCCTCTTTGAATTCCTTTTGTTTGGGGGTCTGTGTGCTTCCTGGACTTGTAAGTCTATTTCTCTCACCAGGTGGGGAAAGTTTTCAGTCATTATTTCTTAAAATAGGTTTTCAGTATCTTGCTCTCTCTCTTCTTCTGGCACCCGCACAATTCTGATGTTGGTACACTTGAAGTTTTCCCAGAGGTTCCTTACACTATCTTCACATTTTTGGATTCTTTTTGCTTTTTGCTTTTCTAGTTGAGTGTTTTCTGCTTCTTTGTATTTTAAATCTTTGACTTGATTCTTGCATTCCTCTAGTCTGCTGTTAGGTCTCTGTATATTTTTTATTTCAGTCAGTGTATGCTTAATTTCTAGTTGTTCCTTTTTCATCTCCTCTTGGGTCTTGCTAAATTTATCCATCTCTTCTAGGAAATTCTTGAAAAACCTTATAACCGTGGTTTTGAACTCTATATCCAGTTGTTTATTTTCCTACATTTCCTTCATTTGTGATTTGTTTCTTTGTCTCTGCATTTTTGCTGCTTCTCTGAGTTGGTAGAGTAGCTTTGTGTGTTAGGTATTCTATATGGCCCAGTAGCTCCGCCTCCCCAGTTACCTGAGGTGGACTCTCTTCATGCACCCCTTTATGGATTGTGTGTACAGCCTTGTTGTAGTTAAGCCTTGATTGTTGTTGATGTCACTGGGTGGAATTGACCTCTAGGCCCATTGGCTCTGAGGATCAGCTGTGTCTACACTGGGAGAACTTCTGTGCTGGAGTCAGCCTTATGAGACAAGACTTGCAAAATTGCAACAGCTTCTGTGTTCAGCTTGGCAGAGTCTCAGGGCTGAGAAGACAGCTTTAGCTTCCCATCAGCCTTGCCCTATGAGGGCCCTGGGTCTCAGTGTCCCTCAGTAATCACTGCAGCACTCTCTGTGCACTCGTATTCACACACCTCCAGACCTCTGACTTTCCAGCTCCCCTGAGTTCCCATGTACTCCAGAGACCCATATGAGTCTGGGTCTCCAGGGTCTCATCCAAAACTGGGGTTCAGTGCAGTCAGAAGTAAATTCAGCGCAGTTGGGAGTTTCTGTCTCCCTCCTACTAGAGAAAGCCAGTGGCACAATCAGCAGTCAACCCTCTGTGTGTGCACACCTGCAGACTTCTGCCTTTCACAGCTATCCTAAGTTTTCATGCACTCCTCCCTTTTCATGACCATCCAGTTTCCCCCCATATGAATCTACCTAGAATTAGGGTTCAGTGCAGTTGGATATGGGGTTCAGTGTAGTCAAGAGTTTCCGTTTCCCTCCCACAAGTGGAAGCTAGCCAGACACTCCACTGCCCTCCCTCTCCACACACATCTTTGTACCTCAGCTTTTTGCAGCTCCTCTGAGCCTCCATGAGCCCCTTTCCTTCTAGTTGTAGAATTTCCACTTAGCCAGCTTTCCTGTGGTTCTGAATGATGTCCGTTCTCTCTTTTAGTTGTAGTTTTGAACTATTGTGTGAGGCAGCAGTTTAGGTGTTCACCTATGCCACTATCTTGGCTTCTCTCTCAGCTATTTGATTTTTCAATGCATATTCTCCATTTCCCTGTACACTGAGTGACCAGATTATTATGATCTCTAAACGCATAATAATCTGACCACTCAGAGTGTGTGTGTGTGTGTGTGTATGTGTATACGTACATACATATATACATACACATATATACGTACATACATACATATGTACATATATTAGAGGCCCAATGCATGAATTCATGTATAGGTGGGGGTCTGGCCAGCCTGGCCAGGGGGAGAGGACATGGGTGGTTGGCTGGCTTGCCTGCTTGTCAAACTCCTAATCGAGGGGACAATTTGCACATTAGCCTTTTATTATATAGGATATACACTGAGTGGCCAGATTATTATGCGTTCAGGGATCATAATAATCTGGCCACTCAGTGTATGTATGGTCAAGAACCATAACTTATAATCATTATTGTCAACAAAAGAAAAAATTTTACAGTTGGTTTCTCAATACCTAGTCCTCCACCTGTACCTAATCTTCTGCCCCTAGTATCAATATTGAGATGATCACTGAATGCCAGTAATTATTCCTGAACCATGACTTCTGACAAGAAAGTTCTCTTGAACTATGTGAGAATTCACTCCTATTATTTCTTCTAACCCCATTTCCAATTACTGTATACCATATCTGGCCCAAAAATAACAAAGTCTCATGTTTATTATGTGAGAAGAATTTCACAAATGGATCTGTTTACAAAGGTGTGGACAAGATGTAAAGAAACTACAAAGGGTAATTAAATAAGCTAGGACTAGTAACAGTGGGACAATGTTAACATCTCCAGGCCCACAGCAATGAAGGATAAGTGGAGTGTCTACCAGAACCAAGAAGGAGGGTTAGACAGACAGAAAGAGAGAGAAAGAAAGAGATTGGGGTGGGAGTGGAGAACTATCTGAAAGGAACTGTGACTTTTAGGCAAAGAAAGAGTCCAGTTTATGTACAATGGCAAGGGCTAGAAACTGGAGTAATACATTTCCCCCTCTCCTTCTGTCCCACTGCTCTAACCCAAGCAGAAGCCAAAGAACAGAAAACCCTATCAATGTAGTCCATTCAGTTTAGCTTCTCTGGGCACAGGGCATAGTAGAGAATCTGAATAGTCAAAAGCAAGACATTGCACAGTAATTGAAATTTCTATTCATAAATTAATTCAATCAAATGCATAAATCAAGCAACACAAAATCTTTTTAGTCATTCCTCTTCTTAGCAATATCTTCTCCTATACATTATGTTAAGCCATATACAAATTATTAGTATTGTTATGCTTTCTTATTAAATTCTGTGCTCTGAGTACAAATATGACAAAACTCACATCAATAGACACAAAATTGTGGTAAAGAAAATAAATAATTTTAATTCAGAATTTTTCATCTTCCAGCTAAAGAGATAAGAATTTAAAAAGGATAGGATATTTATCTCTCACATATTTCCATAAACATTTACCATTTTACCATCTTCTCCATATTTTTTCTCTTTTGAGTAGCTTCTTTTATAATCTAACCATTTTAAAGGACATCTTCCTTCCTTTTATAGATTAATATAAAACCTATGTTTCCAATAAATAAAATTTATTTTCGTTTCTGTTAAGAAGGCAGTTAATTTTGATCCCTTTCATAATTCAATCTATTAAACAGAAGAGCAAATAAACACAATAAAAAAAACAGCTAGAAGCTCAAGGTAAGATAATTCTGAAATATACCCAGAGTATTTTCTTTAAAAAAAAAAAAAACATGTATTAGAATATTAGTTGATTAAATCTCTGAAAAGTGATTTGTCCTGAAGATGACAGCTATCTCAAAATGAGCACTGTTCTGACTTAAACTAAGTATTTAAGTAATTCAAATTAGCATCCAGATTTTATAACATTAATTGGGCATTCACCATGTGCCAGATATTGTGCTAGAGGGTTATAGTAGTTGAGGAAACTAACTTGTAAACAAATACTTATAAATCCATGTTAGTTGAGGAACAATCTTACCACTAGCCCTTTCTGACTATACTTTTTCACTATTGTACTGTACCCTGCAAATTGTACAACACCTCAATCAAGAAATCAAATTAAGGAGCTATTTATTCAAAATTTGGCCACTGTGAGGGGACATTAACTCTCCAAACTTCACAGTGCAGAATGGTGGGAGGATGACACTTATAAAGGCAAAACTCACAAAGGTAGCATTTATGTCCCTAGTGTTGGAATGGGGAACTGTTTTTGCAAAAGTAGTTTTATACAAAAGCTAAATTGTGCAAGTTAGTTATCTCTAAAGATTAATTATAGTTTTAGTTCTTGGAGCCACTGAGTCAATGGAAAAGCGATTAAAGCAATTAAAGCAATTTTGTGGTTCTGGTCCTCAGGCACAGAAGAATCACTTTTGTGATGTGGGCTGGCAACATACTGGGTTGATTTATGTGAGCTTCCAGGTCTCAATCTGGAAACGGAGGTAACTACTATTGTTTAAAAAAGCAGGTGTGCACAGAAGCCAGAATAGCAGGGTTAACATTCAAACAGCAGTTTTTACCCAAAATGAATGTTACTGTGCTTCATTGCTTCATCACAATGGTAGAAATTGACTCTTGCTGTCTGCCGTGCCTCTGTTCCTCAGCTTCCGCTGAGATATGTTCTCCTTCCATCCAATCATATTTCATCTTCAAAGTTCAACTCAAATCCTGTGTGATAGAGGCTGCCAACTGCTCACCAAATTAATTATCTTTCTGCTGGGAGTATAGCTTTACCACATTTCTCTGTTTCCCTTGTTGTTCATTGGGCCCCCAAGAATGAGTACTAGTCAATGGAATATGGGTGCAACTGGTAGGAGCTACCTGCAGACATAACTCATTAAATGTGCTGCACTCACTGGTTCATGTTCTTTCCTACCAGAGATGAGGGTGGTGATACCCAGATCAATTTGAAAAGCCAGGTGTCAAAGCTGCAACTTCTATTGCTACTAGCCTGAATCCTTGAAGGTTATATAGATCCAGAATCCCCTGCCAACCAAACAGCCCCTGGACTATTACATGAGCAAGAAATAATGCTGAACCATTACATTTGAGATTCCATTTGTTACAGCAATTCAGCTTCCATTAAGTCACTTATAGTCACTCTCATTGATACCCATTGAACACTTATACATTATACCATATACTAGGACATTCAATTTATGTTCTCTCTCTCTCTCTCTCTCTCTCTCTCTCTCTCTCTCTCTCTCTCTCAATGTATTACAGTGGCCTATTTGTATTTCCTAGCTCCTTAATTCCTTAAACCAAGGATAATTTTTCCCTGAGGCTAGGCCAGTAGTTTTAGCATAAAAGAAACATGATTACATAGCAAAACTGTTAAGTAAAAAACTTTCTGTGTAATAAATAATTAACCTTACCAAAAGAGAGATCTGTCCCACCTCCCAGGAGGTAACCTCTGAACTCAGGTTTTCCTGAGTGATAGGAAAGAAGGGTCTTTGCTGTCCCGGCCACACCTGAGTTTACATTTCCCAGGTGACTCGCAGTGGCCCTCTTATTGTGCTAATAAGATGACTCAGGATGTTGGCTGGCTACATCACAAAGATGACCATGTGCTTGGAGTTGTAGTTTTAAGCCATATGCTATCAGCTTGCCCTCCAAGGAGAGGAAGGGAGTGGATATTGAGTTCAAACATGTGGATAATTGTTTAAGCATACTTACATGATAAAATCCAACAAAAACGCTGGAAATAGAAGCTCAGGTGAGCTTCCTGGGTTAGTGATACTGCATGTGTGTGTTGCCACACATTTATGCTGGTGGGGGGAAATGTGTCACTGAGGACATGGAAGCTCCAATTTTGGAAACCCCAGTCCCAAGTTTCTCCCAAAGTGTCTTTCTTTGTCCAATTCTGATTTGTATATTTTTCTGTAATAAACCTGTAATCATAAGTAATGCAGTTTCATGAGTTATGTGATTGTTACAGTGAATTATCAACCCTGAGGGATTCCATTGTAACTCTGGATTTATAACCAGCTGATCTGAAGTCAGGATGGCTCTGGAGACTCCCAATCTTGTAGCTGGTATCAGAAGTCTTGGGGAGATTTAGCAGTCTGAGGATTGTGCCCTTAACTCAACTTTGGCTAACTCTGGATACTTGTAAATTCTAAATTTAAATGTAAGACATCAGCATGGACTCATGACTTTTCACTCTTAAATCTTTATACATTTCCTAATTCTACCCACTGAAAAAGCCTACATGCAATGACTGCCCAGTAGCAATAAATACTGCCAGCAATCAGATTGTGCTTTCTACATATCATTTAAGGAGGGTTTTTGGTTGGTTCTATATCTGGAACAAGATGCATACCCCAAAGATAGGATCATCTTCCTGTGCCAGAAAGCAAAAAGCCTTATTGGGTTGACATTGGTTAATAAAATCATATAGGTTCCAGGTATACAATTCTATAATACATCATCTATATAATGTATTGTGTGTTCACTAGCTTAAGTCAAGTCTCCTTCCATCACCGTTTATTCCCGCTTACCCTTTTTTACATCCACCCACTCCCCTTTCCCTCTGGCAATGGATTAAAGATTTAAATGTTAAAATCTCTGATATTTCTCATAGCAATATTTTTTTCTGATATACAGTGGTACCTCAAGATACAAGTGCCCTAACATATGAGATTTTTGAGATACGAGCCATCGACCGAGCGATTTTTGCTTTGAAATATGAACATTTGAGATAGGAGTAATTGCGCGACAGGTTGCACACGACCCACCAGTTTACCGCGACTCGAGCGTCTCATAGTTTCCCATGCCTCAAGGTTACGGAATGAATTAAACTCATATCTCAAGGTACCACTGTATCGCCTTGGGCAAGGGAAACAAAAAATAAATAAATAAACACATCAAACTAAAAAGTTTTTGTGCGGCAAAAGAAACCACCAACAAAATGAAAAGACAACCCACTGAATGAGAGAACATATTCACCAATGATATATGTGGTAAGGGATTAATATCCAACATTTACAAAGAACTCATAAAACACGGCCAAAAAAAAGTCAATAACAAACAATTCAATTTAAAAATGGGCAAAGAACCTAAATAGACACTTCTCCAAAGAGGACATACAGATAGCCAATAGTCATATGAAAAAATGCTCAATATCACTAATCAACAGTGAAATGCAAATTAAAACTGCAATGAGATATCACCTCGCACCTATCAGAATGGCTGTCATCAATAAATCAACAAACAAGTATTGGTGAGGATGTGGAGAAAATGGAACCCTCATGCACTGCTGTTGGGAATACAAATTGGTGCAGCCACTATGGAGTTACCTCAAAAAATTAAATATGGGACTGTCTTATGATCCATGTGCTTTTCATAATGAAAGCTTTAGGCTGACTCCACTGAATGATCAATTATTAAATGTGAGTTAACAAAAAAGAACATGCTTCATGATGTGATGTACAAAGTAGCCAGAATAAAGTACAAAGTAGCCAGAATAAAGTATTTTTCCCTCAAAATTGGGATCTGAATCTCATAAAGCCTCTAGTTCTAATGAAGAGTGAGCAGGAAATAGAGTAGATCAGTCATTCAATAACACCACAAGGAAGCAATTAGCCAAGTCCAGAATGTGGAACATTCTATGTATGACTCAGTTTCTTCAACAAATCAATTATGTAATTTTAAAAAAGGATATATAAGAGAAGACTTTAGTAGAATAAGAGACTTCAAAGACCTAATGACTAAATATAACTGAGGATCTTGTTCAATCCTGATTTCCATAAACCAATAGCAAAATGATATAATTGAGATAATAAAAAGGACTTAAATTGATATTTAAATAAGGACTTAAATAAATGATATGAGGAATAATTGTTAAATTTATTAGAAATGATTACTGCATGATAGTTACATTTTAAATTTCTCTTTATACATTAGAAATGTATATCAATGTATTTGTATGTAGAATGATATGATATTTCAGATTGCTCTAAAATAGACCCCCAAGCTCTGGCTAGTTTTTCTCAGGACTTAGAGCATTGGCCCACAGGCCTAAGGATCACAGGTTTGATTCCCATTCAAGACACAAATCTCAGTTGCAGGTTCAATCCCCAACCTGGTCAGGGTGAGAGCAGGAGGCAATCAATTGATGTGTCTTGAACACATTGATATTTCTCTCTCTCTCTCTCCCTCCCTCCCTCCCTCCCTCTCTTTCTCTCCCCCTCCCCTGTCTCTTCCACTCTATCTTTTCAATAGAAAAAATATCCTCACTCCTCAGGTAAGGATTTTTAAAAAATAGACCAGCAAGATGAAAAGCAATAAAAATGTAGCAAAGTTAGGTATAGGTTCATTTTACTATTCTCTCTTCTTTTGTATATATTTGGGAATTTCCTTTTGAAAAAATACATGTAAAAAATAGCCTGTCCTTTTTCTTAAAGTGGTTTTGAATATTATTACCTCCCTTAATGATAGGAAACCAAATGTTGACAAAGAAACTTGGGGAGAAGAAAAAAGAATATGAAGTTCCTGCACTTTTTTTCTGTCTTGTTTTAAAAGGTTCAAAATTTTGAGTAATATGGGCTTCAGAAGGCTATATGGGATATATACGTCAGTGGAGAAAAAGACAGCTTGTTCACTGGAGAAGGTGCAAATTCACAGACACACATTCACCCTCACTGACAAAAGGATCCCTTAGTTAACCGTGGCAAGAGCCACTGTCAGTGTAGAAGATGATCAGGGGAGCCAGAGTATGGTGGAATGTATTTTAGGCCCAATTAAGTCCAAATTGTGCTTAGGAAGTGACAAAAATGAATCACAGCCATTAATCACGTGCCTAGCTAGTCTTTTAGGAGGGCTCTCAACTCTGCACATATTGCTGCAGTCCCAAACTTCCTCAGCAATACCGAGAAGCTCCTTTGTCTCCAGCCTTGATATACAGTACCAACAGATCTTTCAGAAAACTTCAAGGGGGCCTTACTCTCCTCAGGAGAGAGTAACTTCATTACTACAACACTAAATCATCATGAGGATGTCCACAGCCCTTCTACAGGTCCAGATTTTGGAATTGATGACCCCACAGCTCAGAGAGAGACTGCCTGCTAAGGAATCAGTTATCACGATTTCTGGAGCCATAGGATTAAATCATTTATATTCTAAAGAAATATAAATGTTCTGACATAATGGGGGGTTGAAGGAGTGAAAGATGTAATGTAGAAAAGCAATTAGATATTCAGAAATATGTTTGATTGAAAAATAAAATTACTCAATTAACAAACAAAAAAACACTTTTTTTTGGATTTCTTAAGAAAACTGACTTTACTCCAGTAACAAAATTCTTCTTCACAATGGGATTTGCAAAATACCCCTAACATAGTAAGCGTCCATTCATTGTCCTAATATAAATGAAAGCAAGATGGCAAACAGAAGGTCATAGAAGCTAGTCTGGAGACTGCCTAAACCACACATCTTTTCCATTTAAAAACGGCAACACAGAAATCCCTATTGAATTCTTTCACCAACAATTGACAGGGATCATTATGTCCATTCTAGAGCCGCTGAATCTGAATATCATAGAGTTTAATGTAGCTTGCCCCAAACTACTCAACTGTTACTACTTAAGAGTGAAACAAAAAGCTGCAAATTAAAAATTCAAGTTTCCTACAGCTTTTGTGTTAGTCCTTTTATTTTCTGTCGTTTCCCTTAAACAGTTGAGCAGGGGAATAAAGGTAACCTTTGCAAGTGAAGCAGATGAACAGCAGTTCAAAACAAATAGAGTGGATTAAGTTTCCTGCTGAGGAAACAAATATTACAGAGATATCACTGTATGTGGAATGAATCTTCTGGGCTTAATATTTTATATTAACTTTTTTCCTGCTGAAATTTACTTTAGAAATTTCAAGCTAAAATATCCCTTTTGGATCTAGGTGTGTCCTTTACCTTTGTCCTCAATAGGAGTTCTACACATATGAAAGTAGAAATTGGCTTTTTTATAGTAGATCGATAAAAGCTCTCTGGGAGTGAGCAGACTGCCTCCCAGAAACATTTCTGTCTTTACATCTCATAAAATGACTTCAATATCTGGAAGAAAAAATTTTCTATTTTCCCATCCACTTCTATTTTCTTGTATCACAGAGACTGCACATTGCTTATACTACGCAGTACACCATGACAGCTGGGAGAGAGATTTATCTCATCGTGATACTTCTCAGTTTAGAGAGGCCCTGCTGCTGTTCCATGTCACTCGCATACACTGGAGACTAGAGGAATTAAACTCAAATACTCAATGTAAGTAAATATTCCATCAAAGAGATCAGTAAATGTATCTTCTGTCCTGTGTTTTACTCACCTTTCCTTTCATCTCCATCTTCCCTTCTTATTCAATTTTCTCTTCCTCACATAAATGTACAAAATTAAACACGCTGTATTTCAGAACCTGAATCACTAAATTTTAACTACCCGGTATTTACATGGATAAAAACATATCTTTGGGCAAGTTGACAAAAATAATGTTCAACTTTCCAATAAGTTATATTAGATTTGAGAAAAACATTTTAGATTCTATTTCCACATATCCTAATTTCTTGGAAAACATTTAGACTAAAAGTGCTGAAAGTTAGTATGTCATAGCTTTTATGGAATAAACTAGAGTCCAGGTGCATAAAATTTGTGCACTGGGGTTGTCCCTCAGCCCAACCTGCACCCTCTCCAATCTGTGACCCCTCAGGGGATGTCCAACTGCTGGGTTAGGCCCCAACCCAGCAGTTGGACATCCCTCTCACAATCCAGGACTGCTAGCTCCTAATCACTTGCCTACCTGCCAGCCTGATCACCCCTTAACCACTCCCTTGTTGGCCTGATTGACATCTAATTGCTCCTCTGCCAGCCTGGTTGCCCCCAACTGTCATCCCCTACTGGACTGACCACCCTCAACTGCCCCCCTCACCAGCCATCTTGTGGCAGCCATCTTGTGACAATGTGGGGGAGGCCATCTTGTGACGGCCATCTTGTGATGATGTTGGGATGGCCATCTTGTGATGATGTGAAGGTGTGAGGGCCACCTAGGCTTTTATTAGTATAGATAATTTTAGGAAAACTCCAGTAACTGAATTTAAATACCTTGATGCACACAATCTCAGAATTACATTTTTTAAGGTAGTAACTATACCTAAAACTAATACAATATTGTATGTAATTGAAAAATAAAAAATATATTTAAAAAATAAAAAGCTAGAAACTTGAATTTAAAAGGTAGGAAACAGAGGCTGCAATTTAAAATCTTGTTCAACTCTTCTGCTTTTCTCAATATCGTTTAATAAATAGCTCTCATTTCATGGCTATGTATGTTTTTACAACTAAAGCAGTAAGTACTATGGCAAATCTAATGTAAACTTAGCTATTTCCAGATGGGACATAAAGACATTATACCTTTCTGCAGCCTTATTTTAAATTATACTTCAGTACTTCCACTTTGGGTACTTGAGTGAATAGCCAAATACAGCTAGTTGATACTATAACAGAAAGTGAATATATAGAACTCTTCCATCATCACAGAAAGTTCTATTGGACAGAGATGATCTATATTGCCTTTAACTTTGTGCATAATATCTGTCCCTGTCCCCAGGAACCAACCTATATTCTCTCCAGCTAAATCTGATAGGTCCTTCAGAGCTTCTACTCTACTGTTGACTCTCACTATTCTAAACTTTATGGCTCTTGTTTCAAGGCCACATATCACTCAAATACTGTCTTGTATTATTAAGCTTTTCTGTACATATCTGGTTTTATAAACTTATTCATTCAGTCTTAAAATATTCAACAAGTACTCTACATGATAGGCACTGTTCTGAGTTCTAGAAGATGATGTTCATCAAACAGACAAAGGAAAGAGCCAAAACTTCTCTAAATTCTCTAATACTTAGAATAAAGTAAGGACACAGTAAGTGAATGAAAGATATTCTTATGAAACAGCTATAGAAGTCCACAGTTTAAAAAATAAGTAAAACAACAAAACTAAAGAATATTTTGGTGCTTTCCTCTTAGATCTGCATCCTGAATTAGATATGTTTCATTGGGTCACTTAAATACTGCTTTATTATTATATGTATGAGAGCATTCAACCCAGTGTATAATTTTCAGAACTTTTTTTAATGTAATTAAGTTACTGAGGCCATTAACAACCACATACACTAGGCTAAATGTTGACCTCTTTCATAGCAGATGATAATTATTTAATCATAAAAGATGAAGTATATTAGTTATGATAAAGGGTAAGGTACTTTAACAATGAGATTAAGAAATAATGGCTTATATAAGATACAACTTCTCTTTTATATAACAATCCTGAGGTAAGTATTCAATTGTTCTGGGTAGCTCTAATCAGCAAGGTGCTTCAGAATGACAAGATTTTTTTTGTCTTATTGCCATCACTCACTGCACTAAGGTATTATATTCATCTACATGGTTGAAGATGGGTCACAATCCCATTATATTCCTACTCAAAAGATTGGAAAAAAGAAAGAAAATCCAGAATATGTTTTATTTTTATACAAATGAGGCAAAAGTTGTCCACATCACTTTCATTCCAATTCCACTGGTGATAACTTAGTCATGTGGACACTACTGACCAAAAGAAACCTGGGAAATGTATGCTCCCAAAGAGAGAATAAAATGGGAAAAAGAAGGATAGTCTCCTGGTCAAATTACTTTAGCTGCACTGTCTAGAGAAACTGTTCTCTTAGGTTATTATTCTATTTGTACACAAAACACAAAGGAACTACCAAATGAATTACAATTCTAAACATGTATCTGTTAAAGAAAACATTATTGTGTTATGTTCAGAATTCAGATTGCCATTTTCCAAAGATTTATATGTGTCCAGGAATAAGACTGATAAAAGGAATCCTTATCAATTAATAGTAGGTTTTAATAAATGTTATTGACTTACTGTGTTACTATTTTATAAAATACTAGAGGCCCAGAGCATAAAATCCATGCATGGTTAGGGTCCCTAGGCTTGGCTGGCAATCAGGGCTGATTTGTGGGGTGATCTGTAGGGCAATCAGGGTCTCCCACTGGCACCCATCTTGGCTGGCCTGAGGTCTGCAGGCTGGAAGCAGTTTCTGCATTAAGTATCTGTCCCCTGGTGGTCAATGTGCATCATAGCGACTGGTCGCTCCATGGCTCAACCTAATTTGCATATTAGGCTTTTATTATGTAGTTTATACAATATACGAAACTGCCTCAAAGAGCTTATGACTCAAAAGAGACCAGCAGAATGTGACATATATAGAATTAGAAGTACACAGTGCATTTAGCATCAGCTCAGATAAAATTATGAAGTATGCAATATGTCATCTCTCCTATTTCTCTATTTCAACACTCAGCATCTCCCCCAAAACAGCAGCAATTACTTAAGCAATAATGCCAATTCTTTGCAGAGTCTCCTCCCCATAGGAAAATATTATATCTAAAAATCCATAATATCTGAGCATGAGTTTGTTCAAATTATATTACTCCAAATAATGTTTACGTTTTAATGGAGGTTTTGGAAGGGGCAGGAAGAACACAAATGACTGACTCTGTAATGGTCATATGATGGGGCATAGACTTCTGTATGAGGGAAGCACTTAAGGTAATCTAATCCTTTCATAAAATATAATGAATCAGCTCATAGTTCACACATAGCCTGACTTGCCTATATTCACATTATTTGATCAGTAATGTTTATATCCCCTAGTTCAGTGGTGAGCCACTTGCAGCTCTTTGGCCCCTTGCGTGTGGCTCTTCCACAAAATACCACAGCCTGGGTGAAGAAGTAGTGTTGGAAGAAGTTTCAGTTTAAAAAATTTGGCTCTCAGAAGAAATTTCAATCATTGTACTGTTGATATTTGGCTCTGTTGACTAATGAGTTTGCCGATCACTGCCCTAGTTCTCCCACAGCTTCAAGTCTGCAATTCTTCCCAGAGAACAAAGCTTTCTAACAAACTGTACTTGACCCTACCACCAGGGACAAACTATTGAGCTTGATGCTTCCCTACAGCAAATGATTATGTTCTTAGAATTCTACTTTATGACAGTGACCCAAGAAACTCTAAGAATATTGCCTTCTACTAACCTTGAGAAATATATCATACTGAACCCAGTCCTTGGTAATATCACTCAGACTCAAATATGAATCCACCCACTTGTCCCAGTTGGCAGCTAGATTGCAACCAGACAGATGATAGACAGATGATAGATGATAGATAGATAGATAGATAGATAGATAGATAGATAGATAGATAGATAGATGTTAGATAGATGTTAGATAGAAAGAAATGTGATTCATAATCATTTCTCTAAATCTAAAAGCTGTTCAACCATAACCAAAGGCTGGTGAAAACTTGTGATGATGTTAGCTTTCTAGGAGTAAAATGTTAATAAAGAAAGATACGATGTTCTATATTTTTATTGTCACATAAAATAACAATTTATTATGATCTCTCACATTCCTGACTTGGTTAAAATAGCCAATCTTTTTCCTTGAAGCCTCTCATTACTGTATTCAGAAAGCAGCAAGGCTGAAGTTATCTAAATGCTTCATGGGCCCTAGCCAGTTTGGCTCACTGGATAAAACATTGGATTTTGGACTGAAGGGTCCCAGGTTCAATTCTGGTCAAGAGCACATGCCTGGGGTTGTGGGCTCAATCCCCAGTACAGGGAGTGCAGGATGTAGCCACTCAATGGTTCTCACTCATCATTGATATTTCTATCTCTCTGTCCCCCTCCCTTCCTCTCTGAAATCAATAAAAATATATTCAATAAATAAATAAATGTCTTGGACAAATATTAGCAATTATACTCTCCCTGGCTCAGTTGGTTGGGCATCATCCTGTGCACAGAAAGATTGCTGGCTCCATTCCCAGTCAGGACACATGCCCAGGTTGTGGGCTCAATCTTCAGTTTGGGGCGTGCAGGAGGCAGCCAATCAATGGTTCTCTCTCATTATTGATGTTTCTATCTCTCCCTTTCCTTTCCTCTCTGAAATCAATAAAAATATATTTAAATGCTCAATGGGACTGGTGTCCAAGGTAGCTGTCTCACAGGACTGACAATGGATACTGGCTGCAGGAGGGAGATCAGCCACAGCTTTGATCCAGAGCTCCTACACTTGACCTCTACATGTGGCTTTCACTTTACAGTATGGTGGCTTCATTCCCAGGTCATCTATTCCAGGAGTCCAAAAGCAGAAATGGCCATTGTCCTAATGTCTAGGCCTGAAAAGTGGCACAGCATCAACCCTACCACATTCTATTATCAAAGCAGTCACAGAGCTCACTCAGAGTCAAGAAGAGGGGCCATAGACTCCATTTCTCAATAGAGAAGTGCCAGGCAATATCTGGACACCTCTAATTGCTCATGTAGGCTGTACAGTCACTGCTGATACAAGGAACATCAGCAAAGAGATCATTAAGAACATTTTTTCCTGTATTACCAGAGAGTTAAACTAAAAGTGATAGCTCAGAACAAAATAATTTACATTAAATTACTGCAAATGAAGTTCATCTAGCCTGTAAGGAAATTGCAAAAGTCCTATTATGATTATTACTTAGTAAGTTATGGAGTTCTCTTCAACAGAAGCAAATAGCTTGATGAAATTAAAATGAAATTGTAAAGTAGCGATATATATGAAAAAACTAAGGGCCTGGTGCACAAAATTCATGCATGAGTGGCAGGGGAGGGTGAGGGGATGTCCCTCAGCCCAGCCTGTACCCTCTCCAATCCAGGATCCCATCAGGGCTAAACCAGCAGTCAGACATCCCTCTTGCAATCCAGGACTATTGGCTCCTAACCACCCACTTTCCTGCCTGCCTGCCTAATGCCCCCAACTGCCCTCCTCTGCTGGCCTGATCACCCCTAACTGCCTCTGCCTTGGCTCCCACCACCATGGCTTTGTCCAGAAGGAAGTTGGACATCCGGAAGATGGCCAGTTGACCCGGTCTAATTAGCATATTACCGTTTTATTAGTAGAGATAAGTCAATGATTAAATTCAGAATGCTCTAAATTATAAGAAAAGAAGGGAACAAGCCTTTCATGGAAAAGTAACACGAATAAATTTTAATTAATATACCACCTGTTCATCAAAGTGAATTTTAAAAAGAGAGACCTAAATTTCTTCAAAAATATTCCAATTAAAAATATAAAAAGAAAGGGTAAATGAAAAGATACCATAGCAGAGACAGGCTGTTTGCCCATCCCATCATCTCTTTCTGGGCCTGAGTAAAACTACACACCCTGCTCCCTTGCAGTTAGTTAGGGATACCTGAGAGGGTTCTGGCCAATAGAACTGGTCAGAAAATGGCCTGTACAATCTGAGTACTTTCCCTCTGCTTCTTAGCCAAGAGGATGAAAGAGCTACAGTGGAGGACTCCCCGTATCTCTCTAAGGGTCAATATAGACAAGTCACCTACCAGTAGAGATTTGCCCTGTCCACATCTGACATGAGCAAGGGGGGAAAAACCTTTTGTTGTGCTAAGCCACTGACATATGGGAGTTGCTTGTTATAGCCACTAGCATTAAATACACTGATTAATAGAGAACATGGAAGTATCCCTCCTAAAAGAGACATAGTAATCACCTTCTTTGGAATGCTCAATGTATCTTAGACATTCAAAGTTGACAGGCACCACAGATGTCATCTGGCTGATGTATTTTTTGATGCCAGTAATCACACACTGCCACCAATGAATAAAACACTTACAAACACCCAGACTCAGAGAAATAGACATTGCAGAAAGCAGAAGTGTGGAATTCTATGTTGCCATAACAACAGGAACATAATTCCATTACAAAAGAATCATCAGCTCCTGTATGAAAAATAAACTTCTCTTCCAAGCAAGGTTTTTAAATGTTGCATGCAGGAAGAAAAGTATTGAACATCTCACTCCAAATAGCTGATTACATTCTTTGGTGCCATCAATGCCAACTGTAACCTATAGTAAAAAACTACTTTGGGCAGGTGTGGACTAGAATGGGCAATGGGAGGGGAGGATATCTGTAATGCTTTCAATAAAGATTTAAAAAAAAAAAAACACTGGTTTCTTCAGGTGTCCCTAAAATATAAGTGCCAACAACAAAATGAAACTTACAAATAACATACAATTTTCTGTGAAAGGAAATTAAGTAGCTCTTCCTTGAATGTTAATAATCATGCAAGTTCAGTAATTTTCCCAAAATGAAATGTTTAGAGCTAATATACTAACCTTATGAATAAGCTCATATCCTGAAAGTCTTGCTCTTCTAAATAAATAACTCCTCAAAAATGACAGGATGCTGATGTTCTTTGAGGCTATGTGATCCTAATATTATAGAAAGAGATTATTTTAGAATTATCAGTAACCCTACAGGTCATTTAGTCTAAATTCTTCATATTATGGATTAGGAAACTGGACTCGGGGATGCTCACTGATTCAACTAATGCCACAGATTAAGTAATTCTGTTGTCCAATTATACTGTATTTGCCCTATTGCACTGTTGATACTACTTTCATACACAGTATGATGTTTTCTATTAAAATAATTGAAGCACCACATTTTGAGAAATTACTTTAGAATGCTTACATGATCAATAATACTATAATCTCTAGGGATTAAAAAGACATTTTGCCAAGATTATAGTTCAACCCTAGCTGGTTTGGCTCAGTGCATAGAATGTTGGCCTGGGGACTGAAGGGTCCCAGATTTGATTCCAGACAAGGACACATACGCAGGTTATGGGCTCGATCCGCAGTACAGAGCATTCAGAAGGCAGCCAATCAATGATTCTCTCTCATTATTGATGTTTCTATATCTCTCTTCCTCTTCCTCTCTCTCCAAAATAAATATATATATATATTTTTTTAAATATTATACTTTAACATGTGGAAGTAACTTCTAATGCAATCTTTTTAAATTTAAAAAAAAAGTGTAATGGAAGAATAAATTGACTTCTTAAAAGTTTCAAAATCTTTCTTGTCCTTTACTGTATTTTTGAAAAACTGATACTATAAAACTATTAAGTTTTTGTTCATTAGAAAAAACTCTTATCTAGATATGCAACATGCCCATTACTATATACATAATTATATATATAGCATAATTTTAAGTGTACAGCTTTATTATTCCCATTGTATACATGAACCGAACTACCCAACACTGAAGTCCTACTTTAATAGATAAGAATGGTTTTTAATATCATTGAACAGCTGCCTCCTGCATGCCCCCTACTGGAAATAGAGCCCACAACCCAGACATGTTCTATGATAGGGAATCAAACCATGACTTCCTAGTTCATAGGTCAATGCTCAACCACTAAGCCACAATGGCCAGGCTACTATCAATTTTCTTAAAAAAATTCTTTTAATTGAATACATTAAGGTAAATTCTAGTTAGGTTCTTTTCAAATCAATGAATTTTTTTTTCATTTTGAAGAATGAAAAATTTAATTTATAATTAAATTCTAAATAAAATATTTTTGTATACTAATACATTAAATAACAAAAAAAATTAAGTCTGGATAAAAGTATTTATCATTATATTTTCTAAAATGAAATGAATAGGGAAACTTAAAGAAAAGAGATTATAAATAAACTGGAGGCCCAATGCATGAAATTCATGCATGGGGGAGGGGAGGCCCTCAGCCTGGCCTGTGCTCTCTTCCAATCCAGGACCCCTCAGGAATGTCCAACTGCCAGTTTAGATCGGGCCTACACCGGCAGTCAGACATCCCTCTCTCAATCCAGGACCCCTCACTCCTAACCACCTGCCTGCTTGCTCCTTACGAGGCACCTTCTCGCTCCTTACCACTTGGCTCACTGCTCCTTAGTGCTACCATGGAGGTGGGAGAGGCTCCGGACACCGCCACTGCTCTAGCCAGCTGTGAGCCAGGGTTCTGGCTTAGCGATGCTCACACTATGGGAGCACACTGACAACCAGGAGCCAGCTCCTGCCCCCTGGTGGTCACTGCACATCATATTGATAGGTCATTCCAGTCGTTCCATTATAATGGTCGCTTAGGCTTTTATATACATAAAGATGTGTTCTTTTCACCAACCCCTCTCAAGCCTAATTAATTAAGCCTAATTAATTACAGTATTTTTTAATTAGCATCGCAATTTAGAAAACAGGTGTATCAATTTTCTTCATATATTTGAGATAAAGGTGGAAGAATAAAACTATGGAGAGAGGAAAATATATGGATGGATAATGTGTGAGCTTTCCATCTTTCCTGGCCACAGGGACCTTCTCTTTCTGAAGTTTTTGTTTCCTCTGTAACCATCTACCACCTTACAGCACAGCCCAAAGAAACCAGAGTAAGGTGATCAACACCCTCCCCAAAAAATGCTGAAAAGGAGATTTGGCTTCACAGTCACTACTGGCCATCTATTAGGAACAGGATTTATATAAAAACAAAAGCAATGGGATATCTACCAGTCAGCTCACCCCCCTATGCATCATATGTACCTGATAATTATTTAACAAATGTTAAATTTAACCTTTCTTTGATTTACTCATATTTCCATCCTGGCAAAGTTAGCATGATATTGGAATGAGATTATCATTTCCTTTTTTATTTTCACAAAATTGAAATCATAAATACCCAAAAAGAAAATAATTTTAGCAGCAGCAGACTTACAAATTGCCCCCATATTAAAAGAACAATACAGTCTCTTATTCACACACATACCTGTGTTGAGTTATTGACAAAATGACATAAAAATATGATTTAAAATAATAATTCATAATCGTCATCTTGACAAGATATTGGCCCAGAATAATTATCTCTTTATCATGAGGAAGTTCTTAACACAATTGTAAAATGTTGCAAGTGTTTGTGGTTTCTGTTTTGTTTGCTTTGGGGATTGGTATTTGCTTTCAGAATAGTGTTTCTTGCTCATCAAATACAATGAAAACCAGCAATAAATATCAACATGAAAATTAAAAGCTCAAAAACTAAATTTTAAAATGTATTTATATTTTTAATATAACCAGAAGATCAAATTGTCCCAATACTATCACCATCACTTTCTCTCTAAAATGTCTATGAACTAACCTCATTGTGGGGATTTAAAGCCATTCTCTCTCTTTGCCAATTCAGTAGTCTTTGGAGAAGAAATTGTCACAGAGAAACCCAGATAACAGCATAGGTGAACACCTAAACTGCTGCCTTATGCAACAATTTCAAAACTACAGCTAAAAGACAGAATGGACATCATCCAGAACCACAGGAAAGCTGGCTGAGTGGAAATTCCACAATTAAAAGGAAAGAGAGGGGCTCACGGAGACTCAGAAGATCTGCAAAAAGCTGAGGTACAGAGACATGTGCATGGAGACGATGGGCAGCGGAGAGTCTGGCTGACTTCCTCTAGTTGGAGGGAGACGGAAACTCCTGACTGCACTGAACCCCAGTTCCAACTGCACTGAACCATAGTTCCAGAAAAGACTCATACAGGGGAGTCTGGACTGTCAATAAAAGGAAGGAGTGCATGGAAACCTAGGGGAGCTGCGAAAGGCAGAGGTCCAGAGGTGCATGCATGCGAGTGCACATAGAGAGGACTGACTGCTGATTGTGCTGCTGGCTTTCTCTAGCAGGAGGAAGACAGAACCTCCCATCTGCACTGAACTCCAGTTTCAACTGCACTAAACCCCAGTTTTGGGTGAGAACCTGGAGACCCAGACTCATATGGGTTCCCGGAGCACACAGAAACTCAGGGGATCCGCAAAAGCCAAGGTCTAGAGGTGCACACATAGAGGGCTGCAGAGATTACCAAGGGATACAGACCCAGGGGCCTCATAGGGCAGAGCTGACAGTAAGCCAAGACTGTCTACTCAGCCCTAAGACTCTGTCCCATCCAAGCCAAGCTTAGAGGTTTTTGCAATTTTGCAACTCTTGTCTCATAAAGCTGACTCCAGCTCAGAAGTTCTCCCAGCGTAGACACAGCTGATCCTCACAGCCAATTGGCTAGGAGGTCAATTCCCCCCAGTGATACCAACAACAATCAAGAATTAACTACAACAAGGCTGTACACACACTCCACAAAGGAGTACACCAAGAGTGTCCATCTCAGGTAACTGGGGAGGCAGAGCTACTAGGCCATATAGGACAACTAGCACACGAAGCTACTCTACAAACTCAAAGAAGCAGTGAAAAAGAAACAGATAACAGAAAACAAAAAAAAAATGGAGGTAAACAAATGACTGGATATAGAGTTCAAAACATGGTTATAAGGTTTTTTAAGAATTCCCTAGAAAAGGTCGATAAATTTAACAAGACCTCAAGGATATGAAAAAGGGCCAACTAGAAATTAAACATACACTGACTGAAATAAAAAATATTATACAAATATTATACAGAGACCTAACAGTAGACAGAAGATTGCAAGAATCGAGTCAAAGATTTAAAATACAAAGAAGAAGAAAATACTCAACCAGAAAAGAAAAAAGAAAAAAAAATTCAAAAATGTGAAGATAGTGTAAGGAGCCTCTGGGAAAACTTCAAGTGTACCAATATTAGAATTATGGGAGTACCAGGAGAAAAGAGAGAGCAAGACACTGAAAACTTCCCCACCTGGTGAAAGAAATAGACTTACAAGTCCAAGAAGGACACTGAATCCCATATAAAAGGAATCCAAAGAGGACAACACCAAGACACATCATAATTAAAATGCCAAGAGTAAAAGACAAAGAGATAATATTAAAAGCAGCAAGAGAAAAACAGTTATCTGCAAGGGAGCACCCATACAATTTTCAGCTGATTTCTCAACAGAAACTATGCAGGCCAGATGGGAGTGGCAAGAAATATTCAAAGTAATGAATAGCAAGAACCTACAACCAAGATTACTCTACCCAGCAAATCTATCATTCAGAACTGAAGGGCAGATAAAGAGCTTCACAGATTAGAAAAAGCTAAAGGAGTTCATCACCACCAAACCAGTATTATATAAAATGCTGAAAGGTATTTTTTAAGAAGAGGAAGTAGAAGAAAAAGGTAAAGATAAAAATTATGAACAATAAATACATATCTATCAATAAGTGAATGTAAAAATCAAGTGAATTAAAAATCTAATGAACAGAACAAACTGGTGAATATAATAGAATCAGGGGCATAGAAAAGGAGTGGACTGACAATTCTCAGGGGGAAAGGGGTTTGGGGATTCGGGAAGAAACTGGACAAAAATCGTACACATATGGATAAGGACAGTGCAGGTGACATAAGGGCAGAGGGTGGAGTGGGAACTAGAGGAACATTTGTAATAATCTGAACAATAAAGTTTAAATTAAAAAAATAAATACAAATTGGGAAAAAAAGAAAAAGAAATTGTCAGGTTTTCCTCTGACACCTTCCCCTTTCAACTCTTCTCCATAACATAGACTGAGCACAGCAGCATTTCTCCATTATTGAAGATATTTGATGTACAAAATTGAAAAGTAATGAGGTGAAAAAGATTAAGGGATTTTGAGTAACTCATAGCCCAGGAACTAAACAGGAGTAACTGAGTGAGTGCAAAATGGTCCTGAAATATAGGAAAATGAATGGTTATACCCTTGGGAATTATAGATCATATTTTTAAGCATTAAAACCAAACAATGCTTCTAAACTCACCTTAAAACTAATTTTAGAATTTTCATTATATTCCATTCTCAATGTGTCTTTTAACATTTACATGGATAAGGAAGGAACTATATAAACAGTTCTCTTCACATCAGGGCAATGTGCAGTGCATTTCCAATGCCAGTCCCTTAGGAACACCAGTCAGTTCTTTTGGTATTTATTTTCCCTTTAACAATAATAGACACCACACCAAGATTAGAAGCCCCAATAATTAAGAAACACAAAAGAAAGAGCATCTATGACCTTAAACAATAAATATCTCCAATTTTATCTATAAATGGGCAATCTGGTTTATGTTATTTGAACTTAGTAAGTAGCAGCTGGAAGTTTTTAAACCATATTTTAAGATATTTGTTGTTTATTTGTTATTGCTTAGACAGAGAAAAATGAAAATGAAATCCAATCCCCTCAATTTTACCAAGCCACACTAGGATAGCAGTCAAAAATTAAAATGTGATCTCCCAATGTGAGTTGTGAAATTTATAAATGTATGTCCTATATGGAAAGAATTTGAGAATACAAATGAGTATAATTGCAAAATAATACCTAAGGATTTCTGCATCTAATGAAATATTATAAGCGTTCTATAACATGGCTAAATATACTCTAAGATCTAATTTGTATATGAAACAGACATGTTCATGAATTTCTGTATAACTTTGCAATATGTTACATAATAATTTTCATTTGGTCAGCAAATATTTTAAAGCTAGTTATTGCTAGTCAGAGGTCTAAATGGTTGTTCAAAGGAACATTGGGCATAATAGAATGTCTCAAATAGCAGCACATAAAGAGTTTTATGAGAAAAAAAGACATAAAGATTAATGTAATATATACACTTGAACAACATTTTTAATGCTCTTGAAAAATGCTGTGTTATGTGCATGCAACATTTGAATTAATAAAACACTACATATACTCCAAACATCTTTATGTAAAACTGAACCTTTGATAACGAGCCCTGAAGACCTCTCTGCACGTCTATGCCTGTTATGTCATTGTGTACATGAAAATCAGTTACTCCTGTCATTCTGAGCAGCACTGAGAAAATAAGGGAGCCTACTTTTAAGAAAGAAAAGAGACAGTCATACTCAACAGATTAAAAATGAATATAGCATTCCTTTTGGTTATTCTTTCTCACTGTGTGCTCTTGTTGCTTAAGATAGGGAAGAAGGAAAGATAAACAAGTCTTCCACAGATGTTTACTTGCTCTAGAAACTACAATGAATTTAACAAGTGCCACCCACTCCTCTGCAGAAGCTTTTTTAAAAACTCTTACTTAGTTTTCGTAGATACTTAGGCTCCTAGACCAACCCTTAAGAGAACTTACAGCAATATCTCAGACAAAGGAAATGGGATGTGGAGAACTGACAACTCAAAAGGCGTTACCTAATTATGTCAGATAGCAATGGCCTCCTGTTAGCTATTCCTGTTTCATTTCCTTTTTAAAATTCACCTTTAGTTTAAAAAGATAGAATATTCAGAATTTTTAACTAAAAAAGGCCCGTTTGTTTCATTTTTCTCCCAGTAGAATAGTTCAAATTGAGAAAAGAACAAAGCTAAAAAGATTTAAAGAATGAGACCTTCACACAGCAGTTTAGTCTTTTCCTCATGGTTCTTTACATTTATCTCATGAATTTTTTCTGAAACTACTGATTTAAAAATATAAGACTTGCAGTTTTATTTCATATTTTTTGCATCTGTATAATGCTCTCCTACATATTATACACTGTTATACATACTAATTGCATTTTTAATTTAAATATATTCTTATTCATTAATAGTTTAAGTCCATAGGCCACGCACATCTGAAGTAAGCAAATGAGTCCTTGGAATCAGTTTGCTGGACCTTGGGAAAGAGATGCTGCAATAAATATAATTGATAAACTATGAGACTGAGGCCCTCTGCTGGCAGTTGTGAGGCATTATTTTTTTAAACCACAATAATACAAGAGGGAGGTGAAGTCTACTTAACATGAAGTATTCCTTTCTACTTAGAACCTTTTATTGCCTTCCTACGACTTTATTTCTTGGTCCTGCTACATTATAAACAATTTGGGTCTTCCATTTTCACAGCAGTTGCTTTGCTTTTTGAAAAAAGAAAACAAATATTAATACTATTGGATGAAAATATTAATTGTAATACTACTAATGTTTTAAAGCAAATTAAATTTGTTGGTAAATAATGCTTAAATTTTCTTCAATATGGTATATGAAGGTGTAGATATAAACACATCTTCATTATTTAGAATATGGAATTTAGTATCAAAATTGAATAACATTTTGATAACATAATTACTAAGACATCTCTCATTTTTCCAGAAACTAGACTTGTTTCTATGTAATATATGCCTAAATAGCCTTCAAAGACAAGTTTCTATCTTAATGTCCAGAGCAATGTTTTAAAGCTTGAAAATGCAATAGGAGTGGTTATCTTTCACTTCACTGCACCACTAACATCACCTGTGCATTCCTTCTATTAAAGTCATGTGATTATGACTGAAAGAGACCATAGAAGTAAATGTAGCCTAACGCTTTCTTTCAAAAAAAAGAAAAAATGAGACCTAGGGAGGTGAATAACAGCCTCTGCCTGCTGGTTCATGCCAAGTCAGGGTAGATGAACAATAACTCCTAAGACATTTCTAGGGAGATACCTCCTCAAGCAAGAGAAGAGCAAGGGACCACAAAGTTGCAGTTCTCCACAATAACCCAACTCTGCTGTGGATTCAGGGAGACCCAATCCAAGACTGATTCCAAATATTCAAGCATCAAGGAGGAAATTTGGATCCAGGAACCAGAAGCAATAATAACCATCATGACAAACATCATTGATCACTCAATATGTGCCAGGCAGGCACAATTCTAAGCACTTAACATGGGACAGCTTATATAATCATCACAGCAATTCTGAGTAATGGACAAAATTGCTAGTTTTAATTAAGGAAACTGAGGCACAAAGAGATTGAGTCACTTCCCCAAGGTAAGGTCACTTGGTCAGGTTCAAATCCATGCACTGTGAATCCCGAGCTCATGCTCTTAGCCCCACATTATGAAAAAAAACATAACAAGCCCTAAAATTGGTCCATCCCCAGTCAGGGCATATGGGGAAAGCAACCAATTATTTCTCTCTCTTTATCTTTCCCCCTCCCTTCCACTTTCTCTAAAAATCAATGGGGAAAATCCTATATAATAAAAGCCTAATATGATAAGTGTCCAGTTATCCATTCAAATAATCAAAGCACAATATGCTAATGATATGCTAAGGCTGCTTAACTGCTCACTGTGACCTGCACTGACCACCAAGGGGTGGACCAGTCACTATGACATGCACAGACCACCAGGGGGCAGATGCTCCAACTGGTAGGGTAGTGTGGTGCTGGGGTCCAGCTGATCAAGACTGAACAAGACAGGCCTGACATGCCATTCTGCAGTCTCTCCCCAACTAACCAACCTCCCACATCTCTCCCCAACCCCAACTGATCATGCACTGGTGGGTTCCCTCAGCCTGGCCTGTGCCCTATAGCAGTGGTTGGCAAACTCATTAGTCAACAGAGCAGCAAACCACGGCTTGCAAGCACCTGTAGTTAGCGAGACGCAGTTTGCCAACCACCGCTCTATAGCAATCCAGGACTCCCCAGAGGATGTCAGAGAGCCAGTTTGGCCAGATTCCACAGACCAGCAGGAGGGACCCACTGGAGCATGAATTCCTACACTGGGCCTCTAGTAAAGAAATAAAATTAATATACAAACCTCACAGCCTACCAAACTGGGTATTATTTTTTTAAAGCTACTATCTTGATCTTAGAATCAAGTGAATATTCATACTTCTATTCCTATAAAATTTATAAGTTGCCCCTTTTACTCACATAATTGTTAAAATGATAGTATTTCTTTTTAGTTTCTTAGTAGTCCATTAACAAAATGTTAATAACATGTGTACATTTAATGATTTGCATAATATTTATAAACCAGCTGTTGTTATTTACAAACTGTTGATGAATGAAACTGCAGTACCAATAATGGCTAATTGTTGAGATGAATGAACTAGAGCAAGCACTTACTTTGCAAGTGCCTTCAGACTTGAGCAGACTACTTGCTAAAAACATATTTACCCAAGGAGGGTGATACTATTGTTTCTCCTCTCCTGTAGCTCTTTTGCAGCTGCCTTAGAAGGTGTTGATGGAATCACGTTCCAAGTGTGATACACTTTTATTCCAAAATATTGTTGATTTTAACCTTAATTTCTCCACCAACAAGCTACAGATAATAACCCTTGTATAATAGATATCTGACAGAAAAATTATGGGCTGTTTGCCAAATAATTACTAGATTCCACACCCTAGTTCCAGGTACTTTACACTATTATAATCTCATAATCTCACCATGTGACAAGTAGAATATTGTAAATGAAGGAACTAGAGCAACAAAAATTTAATAATTAATAAAAAATAGCAGAAGAGGAGAAACCAAGATGACGACATAGGTGAATGCCTAAACTACTACCTCTCACAACAATTTCAAAACTACAACTAAAGGCAGAATGGACATCATCCAGAACCACATGAAAGGTGGCTGAGTGGAAATTCTATAACTAGAAGGAAAGATAGGGGCTCACGGAGACTCAAAGGAGCTGCAAAAAGCTGAGGTATGGAGATGCACCCATGGAGTGGACGGGGCAGAGTGCCTGGCTGGCTTCCTCTAGCAGGAGGGAGACAGTAACTCCCAACTGCACTGAACCCCACTTCCAACTGCACTGAACCCCAGTTCTGGGTGAAACTCATACAGGGAGTCTACACTGTTTTGAAAAGGGAGGAGTGCAGGGAAACTTAGGGGAGCCATGAAAGACAGAGGTCTGGAGGTGCTCAAGGAAGTGCACAGAACCCCAAACAAAAGGAATTCAAAGAGGACCACACCAAGACACATCATAATTAAAATACCAAGAGCAAAAGACAAAGAGAGAATCTTAAAAGCAGCAAGAGATAAACAGTTAATTACCTACAAGGGAGTACCCATACGATTGTCAGCTGATTTCTCAACAGAAACGTTGCAGGCCAGACGGGAGTGGCAAGAAATATTCAAAGTGATGAAAAGCAAGAACCTACAACCAAGATTACTCTACCCAGCAGAGATATCATTTAGAATTGAAGGGCAGATAAAGAGCTTTATAGATAAGAAAAAACTAAAGGAGTTCATCACCACCAAACCAGTATTATATAAAATGCTGAAAGGTACTCTTTAAGAAGAGGAAGAAGAAGAAAAAGGTAAAGATAAAAATTAGGAACAACAAATACATATCTATCAACAAGTGAATCTAAAAATCAAGTGAACAAAAAATCTGATGAACAGAATAAACTGGTGATTATAATAGAATCAGGGGCATAGAAAGGGAGTGGACTGACAATTCTCAGGGGGAAAGGGATGAGGGAGGTGGAGGAAGAGACCAGACAAAAATTGTACACCTAAGGATCAGGACAATGGGGAAGGTAAGGGCAGAGGTTGGGCTGGGAGCCAGGTAGGAGGGGAGCTATGGGGAGAATAAAGAGGAAAATTGTAATAATCTGAACAATAAAGATTTATTTTAAAAAACTACAGCAGAAAAAAGGCTATCATAAGTTAGATTTTCTCACGTCATATTCCAGCTATCAGATAACTGAACCCTGAATAGGAAAACAAAACAGATCATATCCTTAAGTAATTAGTGATTCTTTGCTTGTCATGGTCTCTATAAAAGATTCAGAAACTAGATGGCACCAGTCCTGCATACCAACAAAAGGTTCAAGACCACCAAAACAGGATTTGTAAGTAAAGTGCCTGAGAAACTATTTTGCTCTCCCACCCCAAACTCGTGTGGGAACACTTAAACCCTTATCAAATCTGTCATCTGCAGAAAATTTTAAAGAGAGAGACTGAAGGAAAAAGGGAAGGTGAGGATTAGGAGAGATTAGGAGGAGAGAGGACCACGATGTACTCCGAAGCCTATAGAAAGGGGCACTGATGGTCTAAACAAGAAGCTGGACATATTTCCTCTAGAGTTTGGAAATCACAGCTACCTGACGTCAGACCCACACCTGATTCTGCCTGGTGCTGACCATGTCTGGTCTGTATCTAATGGCAGAGAGTTCAGAGAGATTATCCCATTGAACTCATTGTATTTTTTTAATATATTTTTATGGATTTTTTGAGAGGAAGGGAGAGGTAGGGAAAGTTAGAAACATCAATGATGAGAATCATTGTTTGGCTGCCTCCTGCACACCCCCTACTGGGAATCAAGCCCCAACCAAGGTATATATGTGCCCTTGACTGGAATCAAACCTAGGACCCTTCAATCCACAAGCTGACACTCTATTCACTGAACCAACCCAGCCAGGTCTGAACCCAATGTATTCTTGACACAAAAGACAGTGGCCTTGATGTTGTCTTGCACGGGAAGACTGGCTTTCCACATGAGATAAACCAGCAGGGAGTAGACCTTCTAAATTCCTAAGAGCTGAAAAAAAGAGCTATAAACAGCCAAAAAATATGTTTGCCAGCAAGCCAAGAAAATGTAGGTGCTAGATCTTCAACAATGGAGGAAGGAAGGTGAGGTGTTCTCCAAAGAGCACACAAAAGCACTGTTTCCAGGAAAAGGTGACCTAGCATATCGGCCATAGACAGAGGAAACCAACACAAATCAGTACCAGACAAGTAATATCCATACACACACACACACACACACACACACACACACACACACACACTTACATACATATGCATATACTAGAGGCCCAATGCATGAAATTCTTGCAAGAGTAGGCATTTCTTCCCCTGGCTGCAGGCACCAGCTTCCCTCTGGCACCCGGACCAGGGCTTCCCTCGAAGCCCTGACTTCTTCAGGAAGATCATCTGGAAGGACATCTGGCCTAATTAGCATATTATGCTTTTATTATTATAGATACCTGCCCTCCCCACACCTCTTTCCACCCTAGATGAAAAATGAGAGGCAGCTTCCAGAGGAGGAGGAGAAGCACCCTCTGGAGAAATCAAGAAGCTAACCAGGTCTCTTTTTCTCAGCTGAGAGCCCCAATCTAAGGGACGAGAAAAATCTTTAATTTCAATGAACTTGAAAAGTCTAGTTCATTAAAATAAATATTTGAATGACCTGAGATTGTCCAGAACTAGATGAACCTACAAGTAACTTGAAAAGTCATGAAACTAGTCTCAAGTTTATTCATGGGGCAAGAGGAGAAGTGGCTCCATAGTAAGATTTCAACGAATAATGGGAGATGAAAATGAAGTTGCTTCATGACTGTACATTTTGTGTCCCACCATTTCTACATGTTAGTGTAGAATGATTCTACACTAAACCAAAAGGAAATGCTCATTTGTTGTGCAAAATGTAATAGCACCTATACATGATAATGCATCAAGTATTTTGTGTGTCACATATCAGTTGGATATCTACAATATGAAAAAAGGCAAGTTTTTATTATGATTCTTCCATGAAAGAGGCATTGTTAAGTAATGGTCCTCAGCTTTATAATGTGAACATCAATCAGTCTGAAGGTATTGATTAAATTCCTCTAAACTTCTTCTCTCTCTCAAAGGAGTATAAATTCTAATGAAAGAGGATTAAAAGAAATGTCTATGGCTCCAAATAAAAAGTACCAGTTTTGAAATTTTAAAAATTGAATATTAGAGAGGTTAGCAACACTTTTTTAATATAAAGTTGAATTTTATAAGTGTGTGAGTTTTTTTGTGTTTTTTTTAAAGGGAGGGAGGAATAGAGAGAGAGAGAAACGTAGATGTGAGGGAGAAACATCCATCGGTTGCCTCCCACATGCATCTACTGAGGATCCAACCTGCTGCCTAGGTATGTGCTCTAACTGGGAATTGAACCCATGATCAGCACAAGACGAAACACCAACCAACCGATCCATGCCCACCTAGGCTAAAAATGTGTTTTATTATTCAAGTAAACTTAGTTTTGTTTCAAAATAATATGTGCTTTATGCCTGAAAATTAGAAGAATAGTTGATACTGGAAAATTCTGAAAAAGAGCAATCCCTATTGATTGATCCCTAAAGATACTATACTTATTTATTCAAATGAGCAGATGGCCCAAATTTATTTATGCATCATAAATATTTCAGTGATAGAAACAAAATAAAGCAGCAACCTAAACACCAAAGATAACAACACCACAGAAACTGCTAATAGCATATGAAGCTTTTAACCTCTTTCATGTAAATATATTTTTCATATTTTTTCTAAGTCTAACTGTTCTTAACAACCATGCATTATATTCCACCTTCAGGGTTCACTAACATATGTTAAGAAAGTGCCATAAAATAATTTACTCAAATGCTCTATTATAAAAATCACTTTAATAAAAACAAAGCTATTAAATTTAATAACTAATTCTATTAGTAGAATAATGAATAACTATTAAATAATTAAATTATCATCCACAAATAAGTTTACATTTTCTTGCTATTTTTATCTCCAAAAAATGTTAAAATAGAAACTTAAAAAGCATTAAGAATCACAAATATACCATCTGATTCTTTTTTAAGTGAAGAGGTATTAAAAAAGAAAGAAGCAAGATTGAGAGAAAGGAAGTTGAGAAAAGCCTTAACTGAATAAAGTAATAATATATCAAGTGGTATATAAACTAAAATATATAAAGATGGTTGCAATTTCAATAAGAGCAACAAACATTTGATTTACAGAGCCGCAATAAAGTTGGATCAATGGAACTCACTAACTAGAGTTTATTGACACTATAGTGGGGGATGGGGGGGAAACTGTTTCTATCCTGAGGTTCCAGATACTAGAAGCTACCTTGCCAATAGGATAATGAAGCCAGGCTAAGGATACACTCAAAGGAAAGCAGAAGGAGAGGAAGATTCCTGTCAACATATTTGATCTCTTGGATTCAACAGGACCTGTAGAAGACAGCCCTGAGACTTTCATTTATAGGAGCCAATAAAGCCCTTGAAGGTGTGCTGATTAATACAATTCACATGAAATTTATTCCACCAGTAATTAGAAAATAGAAACAGATTGAGTATTTGTGTTGTAGTGGCTCCAAAGATGTTCGTGTTCCAATCCCTGGAACTTGTGAACATTTCACCTTCCCTGGAAAAGACACTTTGTAGATGAGATACAAGTAGGGATTTTGGGCTGAGGCAATGATCAGGGTAGGACCAATGTAATCACAAGGGAGAAGCAGGAGGAGTCAGAGTCAGAAAGAGAGAAAGCCAGTTGCAGAGACTGGAAGAGAAAAGTAGAGATTAGAGGAATGAGCTTTGAAGGTAGAGGAAAGGGCCCTGAGCCAAGGAACACAGATGGCCTCTAGAAAATGAAACAGATGCTCTCCCTCAGTTTCCTGGAGGAATCAGCCATGCCGACATCTTGACTTTAGCCCAGTGAAACCGACTTCAGACTTTTGGCCTTATAACTGTATTATTTGTGTTATTTAATATTTTTTTATTATTTATCTTAGAGAGGAAGAAGAAAGAAGGAGGACAGGAGGGAGGGAGGGAAATATTAATTTATTATTCTATTTATCATTGGTTTATTCCTGTACGTGACCTGACCTGGGATGGAACTGCAACCTTGGCATGTCTGGACAATGCTCTAAATCTAACCAACTGAGTTACCTGGCCAGAGCCATTTGTGTTATTTTAAACCATCAAGTTTCTTATAATCTGTTATAGCAGCCATTGGAAACCAACACAGTAGAACATTTCATGGGAGTATTTTGGGTACTATCCAATATCCTATACATAATTAAGAACATTATACCTCTAAGAAAGCTAAAATTGGATTTTGGTATGTTGAAATGAAAAATAGAATAGTAAAATATCCAACCCTAAATCTTGGTTTCTAAATACCATTTTCCATTAAGAGAAGCAAAGCCCATTAGAGAAATGTCTGATTCTGGGGCTGAAGTTGGGAACATACAAGATGAGTCTGGAACATCATTTTATGTGAGAAAATAATAATAATAAATTACACAGGCTCTAATATGAAGGAACATCCACTGACCAGACCAAGAACAATGTGAACATCAAAATAAATAAGAAAATTAAAGTCCATTTTAATAGTAATTTGTGAGCCCATATTAATAAGTAAATAATTTGTGAGTCCATATCAATATAAATAAGTAATTAGATGAATAAATAAGAACCTTGCACTAGAATGGCAATTATAAGTATAGAAGGAATGCTTAAATTAGAAAAATTAATCTTGGCAACCTTTATCATAACAATTCAGCCAAAATATAGCAATAGATACTAAAACTAATGGGTGACAGTTTGACAAAGAATGAGATATTTACTTGGTACAACATAGAGAAGATTAGCATGGCCCCTATGTAAGGAGGACATGAAAATTCATGAAGCATTCCATATTTTTTACAAAGATTCATGTACATATTTAGATATATACTAGTAAAAAGTATTAACAAAACTGCAAAAAGAAAATAAAAGAATATCATTAAGCTAGCCCTGAAAGCCAATCTACCTCTGCACAGAAATTCTTCCCAAATACTGAATAATTATTAAGAGAAATGAGTAACTTTACAGTAGAGAAACCTGAGAGATGCCAGTATAATCAAGGATTCAGAATGATCATCACCAATAATGGAACAAATTAAAATCAGAGAGCACCTAATGATATGCAATAATAGGAAGACATCATCACTTGTTTCTGTCAGATACCTACCACATATACATAATCTAAAGTTAATTATGAAGAAACCTCAGAAATACCCAAATTGAGGGCTATTATACCAAGTAAAAGGTTTAAGAAAGCCAAGGATGACTGAGATTCAAGGCTGAAGGAGATTAAAGGGAAACTAAATGCAACACATGATCCTTGGCTGCATTCTTTTGATATAAAACATACTATTGGAACAACTGCCAAAATGTGGATGAGGTTGAAAACCAGCTAGCAGTAATGTGGCAATGTTAGTTTCTTGATTTGGATACTGAGATGGCATTTTGGTAGAGCATGTCCTTGCTTTTGGCATCACACGAAAGTATTGGAATGTATCAGGCATCAGGTCAGCAACTTACAAGTGGTTCAGAGAAAAAAATTAATTGTACCATACTTAAAAATTTTCCACAAATTTAAAATTGTTTCAAGGTAAAGTAAAAAATATTTAATACTATGATTACTTTTTTTTAAAAAATAAGCCCAGAAACTACAGTTAAATTTGTGCAGCCTTACTGCCATAGTCAACACATGAACAGACAAGGTTGGTTATGTTGTCTTAATTATGCCTACTCCTAAAAACCAAACAAATCCCCAAAATTAAGTATATAAGTTAAAAGCCTTGGCTTAGTGGCTCAATTGGTGGGAGTGTCATCCAATACACCAAAAAGTTGTGGGTTCAACTCCTAGTCAGGGCATATCCCTAAGAGGCAGGATCAATCCTAGTGAGGGGTGCATATGAGCAGGAGCATATCAATGTTTCTCCCTCCATATTTCTTTCTTCCTTCTCTAAAACCAATAAATACATATCCTTGGATGAGGATTAAAAAATAAGTAAAAATAAAAGGTCACTTTATGACATCTGAAGGTGCACTAGCCAGGACTGCTGTTTTTTTTATTAAATCTTTATTATTCAGATTATTACATTTGTTTCTCTTTTTTCTCCTTCATAGCTCCCCTCCACCCAGCTACCACCCCTCCCTCTACCCTTACCTTCCTCCCATTGACCTCATCCATAGGTGTATGATTTTTGTCCAGTCTCTCCCTATACACCCCTCATCCCTTTCCCCCTGAGAATTATCAGTCCACTCCCTTTCTGTGCTCCTGATTCTATTATATTCACCAGTTTATTCTGTTCATCAGATTTTTAATTCACTTAATTTTTAGATTCACTTGTTGATAGATATGTATTTTTTGTTCATAATTTTTTATCTTTTACCTTTTTCTTCTTCCTCTTCTAAAAGAGTACCTTTTAGCATTTTATATAATACTGGTTTGGAGTTGATGAACTCCTTTAGCTTTTTCTTCTCTGTGAAGCTCTTTATCTGCCCTTCAATTCTGAATGATAGCTTTGCTGGATAGAGTATTCTTGGTTGTAGGTTCTTGCTTTTCATCACTTTGAATATTTCTTGGTACTCCCATCTGGCCTCATCATTTCTGTTGAGAAATCAGCTGACAATTGTATGGGTACTCCCTTGTAGGTAATGAACAGTTTTTCTCTTGCTGCTTTTAATATTCTCTTTGTCTTTTGCTCTTGGTATTTTAGTTATGATGTGTCTTGGTGTAGTCCTCTTTGGATTCCTTTTATATGGGATTCGGTGCGCTTCCTGGACTTGTAAGTCTATTTCTTTTACCAGATGTGGGAAGTTTTCAGTCATTATTTCTTTAAATAGGTTTTTAGTATCTTGCTCTCTCTCTTCTTCGGGCACGCCCACAATTCTGATGTTGGTACACTTGAAGCTGTCCCAGAGGCTCCTTACATTATCTTCACATTTTTTGATTATTTTTTCTTCTTGCTTTTCCAGTTGAGTGTTTTCTGATTCTTTATATTTCAAATTTTTTACTTGATTCTTGCCTTCCTCTAATCTGCTGTTAGGTCTCTGTATAATATTTTTTTTATTTCAGTCAGTGTATGTTTAATTTCTAGTTGTTCCTTTTCCATCTCTAGTTGGACCTTTTCCATCTCTAGTTGGTTCTTTTTCATCTCCTCTTGGGTCTCACTAACTTTACCCATCTTTTCTAGGATATTCTTGAAAAACCTTATAACTATGGTTTTTGAATTCTATTTCCAGTCATTTGTTTTCCTCCATTTCTTTTTTTTTGTGGTCTCTTCCTTTGTCTCTGCATTTTCACTATGCTGGGAGAACTTCTGTGTTGGATTCTGCCTTATGATACAAGACTTGCAGAACTACAAAAGCCTCTCTGTTGAGCTTGGGATGGGTGGAGTCTTGGGGCTTAACAGACCACCTTGCCTTCCAGTCAGCCCTGCCCTCCATGGCCCCTGAGTCTCTCATGATTGGGTAATCGCTGGAGCAATCCCTGTGTGTGCTCGCGTTAACTATCTCGCAGTGCCTCTAGACTGCTGCCTTTCCGGCTCCCCTGCACTCCAGGACCATCTGATTCTGGGTCCCCAGGGTTTCGCCCAAAACAGGGGTTTAGTGAAGTTAGAAGTGGCGCAGTTGAGAGGCTCAGTCTCCCGCCCATTTGTGAAAGCCAGTGGCACAATCAGCAGTCGGTCTTCTGCGTGCAGTGCTGTGCACGCCACCAGACTTCTGCCCTTTTGTGACTCTCCTAAACTTCCGTGCACTTCTCCCTTTTCACAGTCCAAACTCCCCCCATATGAGTTTCAACTGGACCTGGGGTTTAGTGTCATAGGATAAGGGGTTCAATGCCATTGGAAGTCTCTGTCTCCCTCCCACCAGAGAAAGCCAGCCAGGTACTCAGGCACCCGCTCTCTCCATGCGCGTCTCTGTACTTCAGCTTTTTGCAGCTCCTCTGGGTCTCTGTGAGTCCCTCTCTTTCCTTCTATTTGTAGAATTTCCACTCAGCCAGCTTTCCTGTGGTTCTGGATGATGCCCGTTCTGTCTTTTAGTTGTAGTTTTAAAATTGTTGTGCGAGGCAGCAGTGTAGGTGTTTACCTATGCCGCCATCTTGGATTCTCCCCTAGCCAGGACTGTTTCCTCATTCAGACATCTGCTACTGACACTGATGTAGTAACAAAGATTTCCAATCTTCTCACATAGAAAACATGACCAATAGTTGTGTGTAAAGCATTCATTACTCTTTCCTCTTTACTAACGCAATCCCACTCTTAATCAGGCATCAACTCTTCCTACCATTATCAATATTTTTTCATAGAAACTGATGGACCCTAATATAAGTTAGGCCTCCTTGTCAAAGAGCATTGCCATCCCCCATATTAGAGATTGGTTCAGCTTATTCAATTTGCTTGTGGTGGTCCTATAGCCTCAAAAATTGGTTCAAAAATCAGCTTGTAACCTAATTAAGGTCAGTAAGTTATGAAGCAAAAGCAAAATAGAGTCCCTCTCATTCTCTCTATGCCCATTCTATGGAGTCTAGAACTTCCAAAGGCATTTTGCAAAGCCGACTCAGAAAAAATCTATTGTACTGAAAGGAACAAAGCCAAGGAACTGCAGAGAAAAGAAGTCATACTCACAGAGTTAAGCCGGCCCTAAACCCTTCCTTTGTGAGTCAATTTAAAGCAGAGGCATTGAAGTGAAATTTGTTACTTCCTTCCCAAAGTATACCAACTGGTCAGTCTGTAATTTCAGTTTTGAAAAGTTGTCACACACAGACCGGTCTTTCCAGGTATTTTGTTCCCCCTCTGAAGCCTAATATGAGCCTAGGGAGAGGAAGAGAAGTGAAGACAAGGGAAAGATGGCAAATTAATCTATTAGTTGAATAGAAGTCTGGACTTAGATAGGTATCTACATGTACATTTAGAAGAGGGAAAGTTTTTTTATTTATTTAACAAGTATACATACGGCAGTATGCAGATGTTTTATAATGTGAATTCATTTGATCTTATAAAATATTTATGAGGAATCGTTGTTACTACCCGGTTTCCCCCAAAGTAAGACATCCCCCGAAAAATAAAACCTACTTCCAGTTTTGCCTCTCGCTGTAATATAAGGCACCCCCCCAAAAAAATAAGACCTCCCCAATAATAAGGCCTCCCCCGAACATAAGGCCTCCCCGGAATATGAGGGCCCCAAAGCTACTGTAAGGCATCTGACTCCTGATTTAAAGAGACCTCACGCTGCCTGAACAGCTCAGGCTACACTGTGGCCAATCAGTGAGCTGGTTTGTGATGACAACTACTACCATACCTTATACAGGTAATAAATTTCCTTTTTTTTTTTTTTGTTCAAAAATAAATGTGTACCATATTTTTCTTCTTGGAAAAATAAGACATTCCCTGAAAATAAGACCTAGAGCATCTTTGGGAGCAAAAATTAATATAAGACAATGTCTTATTTTCAGGGAAACAGCATATATCCCCAATGTCAATTAAAGAAATTGAAGTACATAAAGGTTAACTAACAGGCCTAAGGTCACAGCTAGCAAGCAACAAGCCAAGATTCAAATTATTATGTTATGTTAATGCCAGAGAGAGAAGAGATCATCTAATGAGGGTATTTTAATACTATATACTATATACTATAGGATATCGCATATGAAAACCTAAGATTTGCATCAAAGAAGGTCAGTATTTCTCAAATATGAGAAGAAAAATAAAGAGAACCATTAATCATTTATCTAAGATTAGGGCCCTGGTGCATTGATTTATACACATTGAAAGGAAATTAATTAGAAGGTGGCTGTTGGGGCGGGACTGAGCAGGACTGGGCGGTATTGGGTGAGACAGGCTGGACATGCGCTGGAGCCAACTTCCCACAGCCCCTCCTCTGCCAGATGCATCTGGGGCGGAAAAACGGGGTCCCTCTGGCATGTGGGGGGTCCCTCATCCTGGCCTGTAGGAACTGAACCGAAATCAGCTCTCCAACATCCCTCAAGGGGTCCCAGATTGTGAGAGGGCAGTTCACCACAGCTCAGCAGCTCTTGCATTGAGTGTCTGCCCCCTGGTGATCAGTGTGTGTCATAGCTACCAGTCAGATAGGTGGTTGGACAGTCACTTAGCTTTATATAGAGTATATAGATAGATAATTACTGTATGTCTATGTTCATGTAAAACCAACACTTGAGCATATAGTAGCCCAAATTCAGTAATCATAAAGTATGATGTATTACAGTAGAAAAGCCTGTTAAAAAGAAAAAAGAGAGAGGGAGGTGGATGGCTGCGGCGGTCTGAAGCTGGCGACTGGGGCACCCATCGAGCAGCAGGGACCCGGGGACCCAGAACTCCGCTCTCCAATTGGCACGGAAACGCGGCAGAATCAGAGATCCACAGAGCACACGGAATGGTCAGATTTCGCCTGGGATAAGAGGGAGGTCTGAAAGCTGCGGCTGTTGGAGGCACCCACCTAGCAGCCAAGGACCCAGAGCACAGCATTCCAGGTGGCGCGGACACGAGGACAGCAGATTCGGAGATCCACGCAGTGCGCGGAAAGGTCAGATTTCGCCTGGGACAGGGTGAGGTCTCCTACCCCCCACACAACAGAGACACGCACGCTGTGGGAACTGGGCTGTGGGAAAGCTGCCTCTGGAGAGGTCCGCAGAGGTGGTCAGGGCATGATCCCTAAGTGTGGAGGCAAACTCTCTGAGCTGTTGACAGAGGGGAGCTCTGGAAAACGACTCATTTTTTTCTGGGGCAGAGGGACAGCCTGGGAGTTATTACAGTGTCCCGGCTGCAAAATCCCCACAAACTGGCTTTGAGAACCACAGAGTAGCAGGATCTGAGCACAACCTAGAGAGGTCATGTGCTTTGTCTCAGAGATCAATTCCAAAACACTGCCACCCAGTGGATGACACACAAATTGACTCTCGCATAACCAAAAAAGAATAGAGATTAAAACACCAACAGGGGAACACAGGGAACTGCAATACCTTCTCTACTGGGAAACAGGAATGCCAAGCAGAATAATAGTGGAAGTGAAGGACCATTCTATTTTTTTTTCATTTTTACATGTTTTAATTAAAAGAATATTTTTTTTCTTTCCACCTCAATTGATTTTATCTTTTTAATTATTACATTTTTGTTTTCAACTAGTATTACTAATTACTACTAGTACTTTACCTTTTTGGAAAAAAACAAGTGTCATTTTGTTTTCTCTTTATTTTATTTTGGGATTAGAGTTCTACATTCTATTTTCATCTTTCCTTTAGCATAATTTTATTCCAACTCAACTCTACCTTTATGCCAACACTTTCCTCCTAACTTTCCCCATTTTGTAGTCATGTTTCTGTTTCTCTTTTCCAACTTTAGATTCTCCCTATTCTTTCTTTGTACCTGGTTAAAATTTCACCCCATTTATGTATCTAATTTCAAATCCCCTATACTACAAGTCCACACAAACCTCTCTCTTCTTGTCTTCACTAGCCAAAAAGTTGTTTTTTCTCTATTCCTTTTGTTGCTGTTTGCCTGAAAGGTGATTATATCGATTTTTTTTAAATTTTTAGTGAGATTGTTTTAGTTTATTCTACTTGTTTTATTTTGCTTTTTGCTTGCTTTGTTTTTTACCTCTCTATTCCTTCACCTCCCTCGATACCAGTTGCTGTTTGCAGTTTATATTAATCTCTGGGTACTACTTGCTGGCCTTTGTTGGGATTAGTGACTGTTGTATTGGAGTTTTCTCCTGACATCTATAGTTTGTTTCCCTTTTCTCTCTTATACGCCTTCTTTTATCTCTGACTTTTTTCTCTTCCTCTTCTCTTCTCCTTCTTCTCGATTTTATTTTATTATTTTATTTTATTTTATTTTTGTTCATTTATTTATTTTTTTCTTGCTCTCCCAATTTGATTTTGGCATTTCTTTCTTTTTTTTTCTCCTCATTTTCCATTTCTTCTTTCTCTATTTACCCCTAGTTTGTCTTTCATTGGTGGTCACCTTATTTGTGATTATTAACGTCTTGAATACATTTCTACTCAATGCCTTGTGTGCTGTACCTGGTCGTGTTGTAGTTTGTGACTTTCAGTCAACATAGGAGAGAGAACTACATAACCAGACACCTGGAGAAGAAAGACCATGGGCAGAAAACGAAACAGCCCACATAAGACAGAAAGACAGGTTTCACCAGAAAAGAAAGTAAACGAAATAGAAGCAGAAATAAGCCTGCCAGAGAAAGAGTTCAGACAAATGATCATAAGGTGGATGAAAAGAATGGAAGACAAAATCGACAATCTGAGTAAGAGCCAAGAGGAAATGAAGAAGACCCAAGAGGAAATGAAGAATACCCAAGAGGAAATGAAGAAGACCCAAGAGGAAATGAAGAAGACCAAAGAGGAGATGAAGAAGCAGAAAGAAGAAATGCAGAAGAACCTAGAGGAGGTGCAGAATAAACAAGAAGAAATGGAAAATTACATCACTGCTATAAAGAACTCAATAGAAAGCATCAAAAGTGGACTAGAAGAAGCAGAGGACCACATCAGTGAGCTAGAAGACATGGTAGGAAAAACTATCCAAGTACAGCAGCTTCTAGAAAAAAAAGTTAAAAAGCAAGAGGAAAGCCTAAGGGAACTTTGGGATAACATAAAACAAAACAACATCCGCAAAATTGGGGTTCCAGAAAGAGTGGAAACTGAACAAGGATTAGAGAACGTGTTTGAAGAAATAATGACAGAAAATTTCCCCAATACAGGAAAGGAAAAACCCACACAAATCCAAGAAGCTCACAGAGTCCCAAGCAAAATGAATCCCAACAAACCGACACCAAGGCACATTATAATTAAATTGGCAAACACCAATGACAAAGTAAGAATCTTAAAAGCAGCCAGAGAGAAACAGAAAGTTACCTACAAAGGAATCCCCATAAGACTAGCTACTGACTTCCCCACAGAAACTCATCAGGCCAGAAGGGAATGGAATGAAATATACAAAGTCATGCAAAGGAAGGGTCTGAATCCAAGAATACTGTACCCTGCAAGACTCTCAATCAAAACTGAAGGTGAAATCAAAAGCTTCACAGACAAAATAAGGATTAAGGGAATATATTTCCACCAAACCAGCAATGGAAGAAATGTTAAAGGGTCTGCTGTAATAAAAAAAAAAAAAAGAGGAAGCAAAGAAGGAACTCGGGGGTAAGGACTAAAAATGGCAACAGAATAGTACTTATCAATAATAACTTTCAATGTAAACAGATTATACGCTCCAATCAAAAGACATAGGGTAACCGATTGGATAAGAAAACATGATCCATATATCTGCTGTCGGCAAGAAACCCACCTCAGGAAAAGAGATGCACACAGATTGAGGGTAAGGGATGGAAGATGGTATTTCAGGCAAATGGAAATGAAAAAAAAGCTGGGGTTGCAATACTTATATCTAACAAATTAGATGTCAAAGTGAAGGACATAATAAGAGATAAAGAAGGCCACTTCATAATACTAAAGGGAACAATCCAACAAGAAGAAATAACTCTGGTAAACATATATGCACCCAATATAGGAGCACCTAAATACATAAAAAATCTCTTGGAGGATATTAGGGAGAGATTGACAGCAATACAATCATAGTAGGAGACTTTAATACCCCACTGTCACCATTGGACAAATCCTCTAAACAAAAAATCAGAAAAGAAACATCAATCCTAAATGACTCACTACACCACATGGAATTAATTGACATCTTCAGAACATTTGTGGCCCAAAGCCACAGAATATACATTTTTCTCCAGTGCACATGGGTCATTTTCAAAGATAGATCATATGTTGGGTCATAAGAAAAGTCTCTTCAAATTCAAGAAGATAGAAATCATATCAAGCATTTTCTCAGACCACAGTGGCATAAAACTGGAAATCAACTATAATAAAAACAATAGAAAGAAATCAAACAAAAGGAGACTAAACAGCATGCTATTAAACAACGACTGGGTAACCAGACAGATCAAGGAACAAATAAAAAACATCATGGCAACAAATGACAATGACAACACAACAATACAAAATTTATGGGACACAGTGAAAGCAGTCTTGAGAGGGAAGTTCATAGCCCTATAAGCCTACTGCAAAAAAAAAGTAAACAATGGTAATAAATTACTTAAACGTACAACTCAAAGAGCTAGAACGAGAGCAACAAGAAAAGCCCAGTGTACTCAGAAGGAAGGAAATAATGAAGATCAGAGCGGAGATAAACAACTTGGAGACCAAAGAAACAATTCAACAAAACCAAGAGCTGGTTGTTTGAAAGGATAAACAAGATTGATGGACCTATAGCCAGGCTCACCAAGAAGCAAAGAGAGAAGACCCAAATAAACAAAATCAGAAATGAAAGAGGAGAAATAACAACAGACACTGTGGAAATACAAAGGATTGTTGAAAAATACTATGAACAACTCTATTCCAACAAATTAGACAACCTGCAAGAAATGGACATTTTCCTAGAAAAATATAACCTTCCAAAACTCAATGAGGAGGAAGCCAAACATCTCAATAGTCCAATAACTATGGAAGAAATTGAAGCAGTCATCAAAAAGCTTCCAGCAAAGAAAAGCCCGGGACCAGATGGCTACACAGGAGAGTTTTACCAAACATTCAAGGAAGAATTAAAACTTATCCTCTTCAGACTATTCAAAAACATTCAAGAAAAAGGAACACTTCCAAACACCTTCTATGAAGCCAGTATCACCCTAATACCAAAACCAGATAGAGACAACACAATGAAAGAGAATTATAGGCCAATATCTCTCATGAACATAGATGCCAAAATCCTCAACAATATTCTAGCAAACCGGATCCAGCAGTACATCAGAAAGATCATACACCATGACCAAGCAGGATTCATCCCAGGAATGCAGGGATGGTTCAATATCCGCAAATCAATAAATGTGATACATGACATAAACAAATTGAGAGATAAAAATCACATAGTCATATCAATTGATGCAGAAAAAGCATTTGACAAAATCCAACACCCTTTCTTGATAAAATCTCTCAGCAAAGTGGGAATAGAAGGATCATACCTCAACATCATAAAAGCCATATATGATAAACCCACAGCTAATATACTCAATGGGCAAAAACTAAAACCATTTCCCCTAAGAACAGGAACAAGACAGGGATGCCCACTCTCACCTCTCCTGTTCAACATAGTACTGGAAGTATTAGCCATTGCAATTAGACAAGAAGAAGAAATAAAAGGCATCCAAATTGGAAAAGAAGAAGTAAAGCTGTCCTTATTTGCAGATGACATGATATTGTATTTAAAAAACCCAAAGGACTCCATTCCAAAACTAATTGACTTAATTAATGAATTCGGCAATGTAGCAGGATACAAAATTAATGCTAAGAAGTCTGTGGCATTTCTATACACTAATAGTGAAATTACAGAAAGAGAGACTAAAAAAGCAATCCCATTTACCATCGCACCAAAAAAATTAAGATACCTAGGAATAAACCTAACTAAAGAGGTAAAAGACCTATATGCAGAAAACTACAGGACACTGAAAAAAGAGATAGAGGAAGATGTTAACAGATGGAAGAGCATACCATGCCCATGGATTGGGAGAATCAACATCATTAAAATGTCCATACTACC
>JAAGEH010002531.1:23818849-23915336 GCA_011751065.1 Lasiurus cinereus
CAGCAGGAAGATTAAAGTTAGGTGAGGTAGATAAGAGATCAATCAAAGGACTTGTATGCATGCATATAAGCATAACCAATGAACATAGACACTGTGGGGTTGGGGTATGCCTGGGAGGGAGGGGGGCAATGGGGAGATATGTATAAAAAATTAATAAAAATTTTTTAAAAAATAAATAAATAAATAAATAAAATTAAAAAAAGAAAAAAGAAAACAACTTCTTGTTAAAAATAGAGGTGGCCCTACCTGTTTTTGCTTAGTGGTTAGAGCATTGTCCTGCAGACAGAAGAGTCCTGTGTTTGATTCCAGTCAAGGCCTCAGTTGTAGGCTCCTCCTGGCCCAAGCCCTGGTAGGGACACGTTCAGGAAGCAACAATCAATGAGTTTCTTTCACATCAATGTTTCTATCTGTCTTTCCCTCTCTTCCATTCTCTCTGAAAATCAATGGAAAAATGTCCTTGGGTGAAGATTAAAAAAAAAAAAAATAGAAGGTGTTTAGGTATATAGTAGAAAATCTGATTAATTTTAGTCATCAACTAAGAAACAGTATCAGACACAATTTTCATTTTTGTCCCATACATTGGGTGCTGTTACTCACTCAAGTCTGCCTAATTGATACCTAAGTTTCATTTCTCATCGCCTTACTGACTTAGGTTATAGTTCCCAGAGAAGGTTGTTCTAACAAATATTCTCCAGGCTTGGAAGGAAAGGAAAAGAAGGAGGTAGACCTCTGAACTAAGGGTAAAGGAAGCCCTGTGTTTTCCTGGAATAAATCCTCCTTTAAGGTAGATATAATAGAGAAGATGAGTAAGAAAGGACCTTTTTTTCAACACATGACGACTGAAGTGCTTAATGATGCCTTTAAATATTTAAATGCTGCATTTTCTAAATTTTAAAAGGACAAACATAATATTGAGCGTTCAGGAAGGTTAACAGCATAATTTAAACCGGTTTTGCTTGCTACAAGAAAATTGATCAGAAACAAATCATCAATAAAACTTCCCTGGGCAGTTTTTAAGCCAATTTGCAAAGTTTTTATAATGCATATTCCAGAAATGAATTGAAAAAAGTGAGGATTTCCTGTGATTTTGTGATTTTATAAATTCACTAGAGGCCCAGTGCATGAAATTCATGCACGGGTGTGGAGGTGTCCTTCAGCCCAGCCTGCTTCCTCTCCAATCTAGGACCTCTTAAGGAATGTCCAACTGCCCGTTTAGGCCCGATCCAGGTAGAATCGGGCCTAAACGGGCAGTTGGACATCCCTCTCACAATCCAGGACTGCTGGCTCCCAACTGCTCACCTGCCTGCCTTCCTGATTGCCTCTAACTGCTTCTGCCTGCCAGCCTGATCACCCCCTAACCACTCCCCTGCCAGCCTGATTGATGCCTAACTGCTCCCCTGCCAGCCTATTTGCCCCTAACTGCCCTCCCCTTCAGGCCTGGGTCCCCCCACCCCAACTGCCCTTCCCTGCAGGCCCGGTCACCCCCAGCTTCCCTCCTCTGTCGGCCTGGTCACCTCTAACTGCCCTCCCCTACAGGCTTGATCACCCCCAATCACTGTCCCTTGCAGACCTGGTCCCTCCCAACTGCCCTCCCCTGCTAACCATATTGTGGTGGCCATCTTGTGTCCACATGGGAGCAGGATATTTTGATTACATGGGGGCAGTCATCTTGTGTGTTGGAGTGATGGTCAATCTGCATATCACTCTTTTATTATATAGGATAGGGGCCTGGTACATGGGTGGGGGCCAGCTGGTTGGCCCTGAAGGGTGTCCTGGATCAGGGTGGGTGTTCCCTTGGGGCATGGGGTAGCCTGGGCAAGGGGCTTGTGGTGGTTTGCAGGCTGGCCATGCCCCCCAGCCACCTAAGTGGAGGCCCTGATATCTGGGATTTATTTATCTTCTACAATTGAAACTTTGTAGCCTGGAGCTGAGCCAAGTCTTCTGCTCTCACAGCCATTGAAACTTTGTTGCCTTAAGCAGAGGCCTCCACCTGCCAGGCTTTGCAGAAATTTTGACTTCCTCCATCACTAGGGGCAACCAAGCCTTCATTCTGCTCTCTCTGTGGCCATAGCTATCTTGGTTGAGTTAATTTGCATACTCACTCTGATTGGCTGGTGGACGTGGCTGGTGGGCATGGCTGGTGGGCTTGGCTGGTGGGTATAGCGGAGATACAGTCAATTTGCATATTACTCTTTTATTACTCTAAACTAGACTTAATTCTTGGTATAATTTGTTTTGATTTCAGAGTTTATAAGGTTTGCTGATATGATAAAATTTAGATTGTGGCTAAAGTTGTTACTATTTTTTTCAAGCCAGTTTGAAAAAAATATAAATGGTTGGAATATAAATGGTTGGAATTTGTATTGTGAGAGGCAGAAATATTAATCATGCTGTAAATCTTAATTGCTCTGTTCTGACTAGAAAAAGCATATTCTAACCTGGCTGAGAGATGTACACCTCAACCCAAGACATGGGAGTTAACCTGGAATGCAGTCCATTCTCCTTATCCCTCCTTAACAAGAAAAGATTAACAACCTTTAACAATGGAGATTAACTAATCCAGCCCTAATTGCCTGTAACCTGTAACCATTGGACACATTCTGATTCCTTTTGCCTACTTCCCCATGCCTATAATTCTTTTTGCCCACTTCTCCATGTCATCTCTGTCCTTCCCAATATAAGCAGCTGGCTTATAGGAAGGGGTAGAGCAGCTTTCCATAAATGACCTGCTGCTCTCCCAGACTGTCAGCATTTTTGGAATAAACACTCATATATGATTCAACTCTGTTTCTGCTTAATTGGCTAAAGTAGTGACAGGCAGCCGGAACCCATTGGTTGTACGGTTTCAGTATCAGGGCCAACCAAATTTGGTTCTGTTTTCTTTCAGCTGCTTATCTTTCACATTAGAAAATATAGGAATAAAAAGCCAAAAATCTTAGAAATGTTTACCAAACATCTAAAGTTATTTTTCAAACACCATTCAAAAAGGAAAAAAAAATGTAAAAAAGGGAAATGACCCATGGAAAATCCTACCGGGGGATTTTACTTTAAAATCCATTTCACAGTTTAAATGTGTATATAAGGGTGCCTGTGTGTGGATGCCTGACATATATTAAATAACATAAATTAGATGCACATGAGACTATAAAGTTAGTAACTTGAACACATCCAATTAATGCATGTCTGTTTTTTAGGCTTTGAGTAGGCTGCCCTCTAGGAATTACAAAGCAAATTTAGGTAAAGTTATTTGCTGAAGTAGAATTAATTATGCTTTTATTAAATGAGTATTAGTTATCTGGATAATTAACATCCTGAAATAACATTTATAAATGCTATGCTAGTGAATCTGGATAGTCTACTAAAATCCTTTCAGGGAAACAAAAAAACAAACGTGTGTGTGTGTGTGTGTGTGTGTGTGTGTGTGTGTGTGTAAGTATAAAAAAAATAAATAAATAAAACTATAGCTTACATGACATCTGAAAAGACTGGTTCTAAAGAGTAAAAATTTATTTGTCTCCACTTCCACTCTTTCAGGAAAGAGTTTCCAGGTGTCCAGATATTTGGCCAAACACGATGCTGTAGGCCATTAGACAGACATGAGCAGAGCCAGGGTGATGGGCCAGGTACAGAAGGTCACTAAGGTGGAAAGCCCCGGGTGTCTAGCAAAAGACAATTGTAGGGTGGGATCTAGCTCCAAGGTGACTTTTCCTCCCCCAGCATATCACTGGTCTTGCAGTTTGGAGCCCCTGACCTTTCCCCTCTAGAGATAACATCTAGCCTCAGTTGTACTTCAGTTCCAGTCCCAAAAGCAACAAAACTGACACTGCAGATGTGAGGACCAGCTGCATGGAATAATGACCCCTTGCCCTGGTGCCAGACAATCAATCAGTGGGGACCGCAACCTGAAAGGATGGACACACCTGGAAAACCACTGAATATCCTATGGAGATCTTCCCCTGGGACCTCCCCTAAAATCTCCATCCTTAAAACCCTTAGGATGAAGGTCCCAGTGCGCTCTCCCGCCAGGGAGCATGCCCATGCCCTCCCCTCCCCTTTCCCCCCTCTCTGCCCCAGGCACATTACCATTAGCTTCCTCACCCCTGAATTCCAAAGGCCCTTCTTTTCCTCTGTAACTTATTCCCTAAGCCCATTTCTTCTAGGAATTATTTCTTCAGCCTCTGTGATGGACCGAATAAATGCTCTCTTATTGTTTGGGTCTTGGCTCTGAATTCTTTCCTAGCCAGAACCCAAGTACCAAGGTTGCTGAGCCCAGGTTTGGTCTGACCCACCAGTTAGACACCTGGTTTCATTCCCGCCACCTACAAAAATTATTGTAAGTGTTTCTGTGAGTGTGTTTTGGAGTAAGATTAACATTTAAATTGGTGATCTTGGGAAAGTAGATTGGTCTCCCCAGTGTGGGTGAGCTGGGCTCATCCAATGTGGTGAAGGCCTAAGTGAGAAGGCTAAAGGGCTAATTCCAATGTAGCCCTAATGTTTGGGGGTGGGGGAGGGGGGAGTGAGAGGCCTAGCAATCTGAATCTGTGCAGTAGCCTAATGTCCATTCTTGATAACCTATAATTAAGCCACTGCCCCTTCTCCACAATCTGGTCTTGCAAGACCTGTTACCTAAAAGCTCACATTTTGCAGAGGCCATAAACCATGAACAAGACACAACCCCCGGGGAAGGTTATCAATGCTGGCACCAGACCAGGCCCTTAGATATGGTCTCAAGGCCCCCATCCCAATACACGGGGCTTTTTGCAAAGCCCACAAAGGGTCCAGAAGCCACATCCATATTTGGATGACAAAGAAACCCAAGGGCCAAAGGAGATCAAAGAAGAGCTTCCACCATATTGGTTTGCTCAGACTTGGGAGGCAACTCCTCTGAGATCGCTGGCGTAATAAAGCTCTAACTCCATTTCCCTAGCGTCACTTGGGTTTCTTCAGTCTTCTACAACATAAGAACAAGCAGGATGATCCTCCCCCCGGGAAGAGAATGCCTCCTGCCCGCCTGAGACATTTTCTTTGGGAGATATGTCGCCCAAGACCAATTATGTCTGGATGGACTCACAACCCAAAGATGCTCAGAACAAAGGCAGAAGAGTAAATATTAGGTTAAAGGTGTGGATGAAAGGGGCCACGTGCTAACCTGACAGGCTCCAGGGAGGCCTGCATGGCAGTCTTGAAAACTCAAAGACCTAAGGTAACCACAAAGGATGGTCTGAAATTAAACTTTAACTAAAAACAGGTATGGTGGGTAGTCACCTCCTAGGCCAGGTATCTTCCCTGACAAGGTCAACTTCACTGAGCCTATTTGTCTTTTTGCATCTATAACATATCCTTGAAATGTCAGGGTAACTTGTAACTTCCCTTTTTCTCAAACCCCTCAGGCCACAACCAAATGCCCTGGGCTCCAGGACAGGAGACCATAAATTCCTTCACTTTTGTTGATACCATGTTAATTGTTGATTATTAATTACTCTGTACCCACTAAGTAAAAGAAGTATGTGTCTATCGTTTTATTCTTTATCCAATCCCAGAGGTTTTCCCACTTTACTTTCTCGAGCCTCTCTAATCTATCACCAATGGATTTCATGTAACCCACCTACCTCTCCTCCTTTGCTTACAATGTATGAAAATAGATGAAAAACCACCATTCTCTGGAGTATTACCCCCATCCGTTGTGATTCTGCTTTCCGGCAATTGTCAACAGTTTGGCTCAGATAAACTCACACAAATTCTTTACAGGCCTGAATGTTTTCACGTTAACAAAGGTGGGCTCACATGAAGGACATGCTGCCCACCACCTCTCTATAATACAACTCCAGTCACCTCTCCTCTCCCTTCTCCCCTGTCCTTCATCTTTCCATTCCACCTCTCAACACTGGCAACGTCACCAAATTTTAGAATTTTCTACGCTTTTAAGGAACGAATAGTAAGCATATTTTAATCTCAATTTCTGATTCAAATTTGTTAGTGAAACCAAAATATGGTGGTCTGAGTTTGTTGTCTCACAAAACTAAAGAACGGATTCACAGACAAAAAAAAAAAACTGTTAGCGGAAGCAAAGCAGCTGGGGTTCCAAACGCAGACCTGTGTCCAGAGCTTCCTTTCCATGTGGCAGCTGGGTATAGCTCATTATCCAAGAGAATTAAATTCCATTAGTCCATGTGTGCAGGGGTGCATATCTCCTGCACAGGAGCATCAGGAACCCGGGAGGGGGCGGGGGGGGTGCGCTGGGAGAAGGGGGAGGGGAGAGTGCACTTTCTTATCTTTGCTTGCTAGTTTCTGATTGGTTCTTTTAAATAATTCTGCCTCAGCAACATCATTGGTATTGATTATAAGCCTCACTGCCTTTGTGATTGGTTATGTGCAAGCTGCCTGTCTCAGTAACAACCATATATATATTTTTTTAATATATTTTATTGATTTTTTCCATTTCTTTATATTTTTTATTTTTTATTTTTTTTCTCTTTTTTAATTTTTATTAATTTTTTATACATATCTCCCCATTGCCCCCCCTCCCTCCCAGGCATACCCCGACCCCCCAGTGTCTGTGATCATTGGTTATGCTTATATGCATGCATACAAGTCCTTTGATTGATCACTTATCTACCTCACTTCTAACTTTAATCTTTCTGCTGTAATTTCACAGTATGTTTGATGCTTTATGATTTTTGTCCTCCTGAGAATTATCAGTCTACTCCCTTTCTGTGCTCCTGATTCTATTATATTCACCAGTTTATTCTGTTGATCAAATTTTTAATTCACTTAATTTTTAGATTCACTTGTTGATAGATATGTATTTGTTGTTCATAATTTTTTTGTCTTTTACCTTTTTCTTCTTCCTCTTCTAAAAGAGTACCTTTCAGCATTTCATATAATACTGGTTTGGAGTTTTTTTTTTATGAACTCCTTTAGCTTTTTCTTCTCTGTGAAACTCTTTATCTGCCCTTCAATTCTGAATGATAGCTTTGCTGGATAGATTATTCTTGGTTGTAGGTTCTTGCTGTTCATCAGGTTGAATATTTCTTGCCACTCCCGTCTGGCCTGCATCATTTCTGTTGAGAAATCAGCTGACAGTCATATGGGTGCTCCCTTGTAGGTAATGAACTGTTTTTCTCTTGCTGCTTTTAATATTCTCTATTTGTCTTTTGCTCTTGGTATTTTAATTATGATGTGTCTTGGTGTGGTCCTCTTTGGATTCCTTTTATATGGGGTTCTGTGTGCTTCCTGGACTTGTAAGTCTATTTCTTTTACCAGATGCGGGAAGTTTTCAGTCATTATTTCTTTAAATAGGTTTTCAGACAAAGAGAGAATATTAAAAGCAGCAAGAGAAAAACAGTTCATTACCTACAAGGGAGCACCCATACGACTGCTAGCTGATTTCTCAACAGAAATGATGCAGGCCAGACGGGAGTGGCAAGAAATATTCAACGTGATGAATAGCAAGAACCTACAACCAAGAATAATCTATCCAGCAAAGCTATCATTCAGAATTGAAGGGCAGATAAAGAGCTTCACAGAGAAGAAAAAGCTAAAGGAGTTCATCAACTCCAAACCAGTATTGTATGAAATGCTGAAAGGTACTCTTTTAGAAGAGGAAGAAGAAAAGGTAAAAGCCAAAAAATTATGAACAACAAATACATATCTATCAACAAGTGAATCTAAAAATTAAGTGAATTAAAAATTTGATCAACAGAATAAACTGGTGAATATAATAGAATCAGGAGCACAGAAAGGGAGTGGACTGATAATTCTTAGGGGGAAGGGGTGAGGGGTGTACAGGGAGAGACTGGACAAAAAGCATACACCTATCGATGAGTACAATGGGAGGGAGGGAAGAGTGGGAGCTGGGTGGAGGGGTGCTATGGAGGGGAAAAAAGAGAAACAAAAGTAATAATCTGAATAATAAAGATTTAATTTTAAAAAAAGAAAGAATGAATGAAATTAAAGAACAATGAAATTGTATGACCATGGTATGTATGTATGCACACACCAGGGCTCCAGATTGCCCACCAGGTCTATAATCTAAAACTGTTAAGATTATCTCAAAGATCCCTTTAAACTGCAAAGTATGTGTGTCTTCCATTTTGAGTCATAGGTGTGCGTTTTTTAACCTTAATTTCTATCCATTATAGAGAAAACTTACTTTTTTCCAAAATATATAATATTTGAGGAGAAAAGATCACAAATAATTTTGCATTTTGAAACATCATGATTGAAAAGTTCTCTGACGGATGTTTGCATTTTGTCTAACAATTGCATTTGCATCTTTTGAACAAATGCATTGGGTAGATAAACACATGGTCATTTCCCCATCAATATTACCTAATCAGGTAGACAAACATGTACGCACTTTCTACAGTAAGAGAAGTTCTGGGCAAATGAGCATAAACTCAGCCATTCTCATTTTCATATATATAGTCACTGTGTCAACTTGCTGAATTAGAAAAGCTGGATTTTTTTTTTTAGTGATTTAAAAAAAATGTTATGAGGAGGAATCTAAACATCTCAATAGTTCAATAACTATGGAAGAAATTGAAGCAGTCATCAAAAAGCTTCCAGCAAATAAAAGCCTGGGACCAGATGGCTACACAGGAGAGTTTTACCAAACATTCAAGGAAGAATTAAAACCTATCCTCCTCAGACTATTCAAAAACATTCAAGAAGAAGGAACACTTCCAAACACCTTCTATGAAGCCAGCATCACCCTAATACCAAAACCAGATAGAGACAACACAATGAAAGAGAATTATAGGCCAATATCTCTCATGAACATTCATTGATGCCAAAATCCTCAACAAAATTCTAGCAAATTAGATCCAGCAGTACATCAGAAAGATCATACACCATGACCAAGTAGGATTAATCCCAGGAATGCAGGGATGGTACAATATCCGCAAATCAATAAATGTGATACATCACATAAACAAATTGAGAGATAAAAATCACATAGTCATATCAATTGATGCAGAAAAAGCATTTGACAAAATCCAACACCCTTTCTTGATAAAAACTCTCAGCAAAGTGGGAATAGAAGGAGCATACCTCAACATCATAAAACCATATATGATAAACCCACAGCTAACATCATACTCAATGGGCAAAAACTAAAACCATTTCCCCTAAGAACAGGAACAAGACAGGGATGCCCACTCTCACCTCTCCTGGTCGACATAGTACTGGAAGTATTAGCCATTGCAATTAGACAAGAAGAAGAAATAAAAGGCATCCAAATTGGAAAAGAAGTAAAGCTGTCCTTATTTGCAGATGACATGATATTGTACATAAAAAACCCAAAGGACTCCATTCCAAAACTAATTGACTTAATTAATGAATTTGGCAATGTAGCAGGATACAAAATTAATGCTAAGAAGTCTGTGGCATTTCTATACACTAATAGTGAAATTACAAAAAGAGAGACTCAAAAAGCAATCCATCCACCAAAAAAATTAAGATACCTAGGAATAAACCTAACTAAAGAGGTAAAAGACCTATATGTAGAAAACTACAGGACACTGAAAAAAGAGATAGAGGAAGATGTTAACAGATGGAAGAGCATACCATGCTCATGGATTGGGAGAATCAACATCATTAAAATGTCCATACTACCCAAAGCAAACTATTGATTCAATGCACTACCCATTAAAATACCAACGACATATTTCACAGACCTAGAAAGAATTCTTCATAGATTCATCTGGAACAAAAAAAGACCACGAATATCTACAGCAATTCTGAGAAAGAAGAAAAAAGTTGGTGGGATCTCAATACCAGCTTCCAAGCTATACTACAAAGCAACTGTTCTCAAAACAGCCTGGTACTGGCACAAGAACAGACATATATAGACCAATGGAATGGAATAGAATAGAGAACCCAGATATCCACCCAAACCATTATGCTCAACTAATATTTGACAAAGGAGGCATGAACATTCAATGGAGCCAAGATAGCCTCTTCAATAAATGGTGTTGGGAAAATTGGACAGATACATGCAAAAAAATGAAACTGGACCACCAACTTACACCAAATACAAAAATAAACTCAAAATCAATACAGGACTTAAACATTAGAAGGGAAACCATAAAAAATGCTAGAGGAATCCACAGGCAGCACAATCTCAGACATATGCCGAAAGAACTTCTTCACTGATACTGCTCCAAAGGCAATGGAAGCTAAAGAAAAAATAAACAAATGGGACTACATCAAAATAGAAAGCTTTTGCACAGCAAAAGAAACAATCAACAAAACAACAATAAAGATCACTGTATGGGAGAACATATTTGCAAATGATATCACTGATAAAGGTTTAATCTCCAAAATCTACAGCCAACTTATATAACTTAATAAAAGGAAGATAAACGATCCAATAAAAAAATGGGCAACGGACCTAAATAGAACCTTTTCAAAAGATGACACATGAAAACATGTTCAAAGTCACTAATCATCCAAGAGATGCAAATCAAAGCAACAATGCGATACCATCTTACACCTGTCAGAATGGCAAGCATCAACAAGTCAACAAACAACAAGTGTTGGCGAGGATGTGGAGAAAAAGGAACCCTTGTGCACTGTTGGTGGGAATGCAGACTGGTGCAGCCACTGTGGAGAACAGTATGGAGTTTTCTCAAAAAACTAAAAATGGATCTCCCATTTGACCCTGTAATCCCACTCTTAGGAATGTATCCTAAGAAATCACAAACACCAATCAGAAAGGATTTATGCACCCCTATGTTCATAGCAGCACAATTTACAATAGCTACAATTTGGAAACAGCCTAGGTGCCTGTCAGCAGATGAGTGGATCAGAAAACTGTGGTACATCTACACAATGGGATTCTATGCTGCCATTAAAAAGAAGGGATTCTTACCATTTGCAGCAATCTGGTTGGAACTGGAGAGCCTTATGCTTAGTGAAATAAGCCAGTCAATGAAGGAGAAGCATCACATGAGCTCACTCATTTGTGGATAATAAAGAACATTATAAACTGATGAACAAAAGGATAGATACAGAGGCAGTAAAGCTTCAAACAGACTTTGAAATTACAGCAGGAAGATTAAAGTTAGGTGAGCTAGATAAGAGATCAATCAAAGGACTTGTATGCATGCATATAAGCATAACCATTGAACATAGACACTGGGGGGTTGGGTTATGCCTGGGAGGGAGGGGGGGCAATGTGGAGATATGTATAAAAAATTAATAAAAAAATAAAAAATATAAATAAAAAATAAACTTTATAGTCTAAGTTAAAAAAAAAAAAGAATTATTTTTCCTGGATAAAAGACTTCCTATTTTCAGAGAAGAAATGTTTTGCTGAGGATGTTTCAGTCAGGCAGTTTGACAAGAATCCTCTAACATTCTCAGGAAAACCCTGAAATAGGATAGTATCCCAAAGGTAGATATTTAAGACTGGATTTGTGAAACATAAGCATTCTCTGGTGATTCTAAGAGGTATCTGAGGAGGACATTGATTTTTTTAAATATATTTTATTGATTTTTTACAGAAAGGAAGGGGAAGGAAAAAGGATAGAGAGTTAGAAACATGACGAGAGAGAGACATCGATCAGCTGCCTCCTGCACGCCTCCTACAGGGGATGTGCCCGCAACCAGGAATCAAACCTGGGACCTTTCACTCCGCCAGGCCGACGATCTAGCCATTGAGCCAAACCGGTTTCAGCTGGTTTCTATTAATTATATGTGTGGGATATGACTGTTCACTGAGTCTTTTTTTTTTAATATATTTTATTGACTTTTTACAGAGAGGAAGAGAGAGAGATAGAAACTTAGAAACATCGATGAGAGAGAAACATTGATCAGCTGCCTCCTGCACACCCTTTACTGGAAATATGCCCACAACTAAGGTACATGCCCCTGACTGGGATTGAACTCGGGACCTTTCAATCCGCCCGCCAATGCTCTATCCATTGACCAAAACCGGTCTCGGCTGCTCACTGAGTCTTAAGTCTCTCCTGTAGGACAGAAATATAAGAACAAACAAGTAGTGAGGTGCTGGTAAATGTTTAAGAACTGGGTTGCCAAGAAAAATAAAAAGCCCTGATTTGTAGTGTACTGTATGCTGATTTCTAAAATATTGTTTGAAACAGTAAGAGTAAAAATCAACTTGGAATATTTTTGAAACAGTAAGAGTAAAAATCAACTTGGACTGGAAGACAAAAGCCACTCTGTGGAAGGACAAAAACATAAAGCCAATCACAGAGTTAACAGGACCAATTGCTTCTCCCAAGGTTATGTGGCTGTAAAATGTGATAACAACCTTCTTTAGGGGAGTGATCACTATTTTCTTACCTAGGACATGCCCTTTGCTCTTTCCACTTAGAGACCCAATTGCTAAACCTTCCTATCTCATGGCAATAGGAGACCCCTAGTTAATCCCCACTTCTAATCCTGTCAGCAGCCAACCCAGAATGGATCTCCCCTTCCCCTGCTCTCTCCTCAGAACCATCCAAACATCACCCAACAGTTATGGTTCTCTCCTCCCCCTTGTTCGGAGTGACACCGCGCAGTGTCTCCAAGTGTGCACTCTTGCTGTGCATCAATAAACAGATCAGATTTTGTCAGACCACAGGCTGGAAGTCTAACATTCTCATGGTGTTAATACTTCCCCCAAGGCTGATTTTAAACTACCGATGTGATGTCCCTGAACATGAATTTCGGAAGAAATGGCCACAATAAAAAGTGGATAGATACAAGCTAGTTCCAACACATCACTGCCCAGGATACATTCTCAACAACCATGGAAGAGATATTCAAATCTCCATCTTCTACATCAGAAAACTGAGGCTCAGGCCCTGGCCAGTGTGGTTCAGTTAGTTGAACATCCCAAGAGGTTACAGGTTGAATTCCCAGTCAGGCCACATGCCCAGGATGTGGGCTCGATCCCCTCCCTGTACGGGGCACGCAGGATATAGCTGATGGATGATGATGTTTCTCTCTCCTTCTTTCTCCTTCTTTCTCTCTCTCTTAGATCAATAAAAAAAACATTTTTAAGAAGAAATCTGAGGCTCAGAGAGTTTATATAAATTCTTTAAATTCACAAAGCTGGTAGTAGAGCCACCATTTAAATCTGTGTTGTTCTGATTCAAAATACAGTGATCTTTTAACACTTCACTGTTGAATATAAGATCATCTATTTTTATAATAATAATCACGATATCAATGTTTCTAAAGACTTCACATTGCATTGCTTGTATAGACTGCATTTTAAAGCTTTCTTGTATATCTTCCACACACTGTATGGAAGCTGTGTAACTTCAGGCAAAATATTTATCATCTTTAAGTCTCAGCTTCATCATCTGTAAAATAGAGACAAATATACTGCCTACCTTTTAGGGTGGTTAAATAGATTTTTGAAATTAATAAAAGTAAACTGCTTAGGATAAGGACTAACACGTAGTAAGTACTTAATAAATGTTGATGTTAGGTATTGAAATTATAATGCAGTACATGTAAAGTGCTGAATGCCATTTTTGGAGGCATTCAACTTAATAAGTTTCTATAATTGTCATTAAATCATTTCAGATTTTCATATACAGGTGAGATGGTTTTAAATTTTTTTTATATAATCCTGTTTCCATAATCCATTACTATTTTACAAACCAAAACTTATTGGCTTAAAAAACAGATCCAGAGACAGAGAATCACTGAACAGACTGTGAAACCTTAGAAGGAAGGCAGGAGAGGGTGGAGGGAAAGGGGAGAGATCAACCAAAGGACTTATATGCATGCATGTAAGGATAACCAATGGACACAGACATGGGGGGAGGGGGAGAAGCGGGGAGAGGCATGGGGACATAAGGACACATATGTAATACCTTAATCAATAAAAAAAAATCCTTATTTTTAAACCACGATAATGTACTATTTTTGTACATTTCTGTGGGTTAACTGGGTGTCTCTATTCTATGTACTGTGAGCCGAGGTCTCTCCTGTGGCTGAGAACTTGGCCATGGAGCTCTGGCCTCTCCTTTACCCAGGGCCCTTTACCCTCCAGGGACATTTCACCTGGCCTCTTCGCTAGCAATATTGCCTGCACTTCCTTACCCTGTGGTATCTGGGTTTCAAGATAGAGTTTTCTAAGAAGACAGCTTGAATGTGCAAGCTCTCAACAAGCCTTGCTAATGTCTGTTGACCATAGCCAACCACGTGGCCAAGCCCAGAGTCCTTGTGGAAGGGGCTATACAGTTAGTATTGAGAGGCACCATTTTGGGGGGCCACCACCAGTGCAGAGTCTGCCACAGATTCTTGTGCATTTTCAGGTATAAACCTCTTTCAGAATCAATGAGAAGATGCCAAATAACAGATTTTATGGAGAGAGTTTTTAGTCCTGTGAATAATGAAAGCAGAATTGGAACTGACTGAAGTTCTTGAGAGTCTGATTCTCTGTGCCATATGTGCATGGGCTTCTCATATGATGAGAATTTAGAAATAATGGCAAAGTCATTTTAATGAGCTAGGGAAAAGTGAATAAATTATGATCCCCTAAGTACTCATTTCAGCCTACCTCTTTATGGACTGAAAAAAAAAAGTGTCACAGATTATGACAGTTACTCATCTAACAACACACACATAGTGCCATCATCATTAGAGTTGCCATTATAACCATTACATTTTTATTAACATCTTCTCCCTGAAATCTCCATTTGAAAGCCAAATGGTAATTTCATTTTGAAATCAGTTCTATGAATGACTCCAGCACAGATTTTGCTTCTGAAGTCAGCCTCCCATGACCAAAGCTGGCCTGTTTCACTTTATTGTTCCTTTCCTCTGCCCTTCTGGGGTGAAAATGAAAAAGCTATAAATAAACAAACAAAGCTACTGTTTTGTCTACCAAAATTATAATAAGCAAGATTTAATTACATGGTTCTAAAATAGTCATTGCAAATTTACAGTTTAAAGATATTTCATTTTCTATTTATGTGCAATTCCCACACTCACAGTATAAATACTTACAGCTAATTATGAAAAAGTTCACACATTATTCCCAGTAGCATGAAAATGTAATAATAAATTTACATTAATAAGAGATTCTTTGAAAAGTTACGTAGAAGTGAGGAAAGAGAAAAATATCATAGGGAGCCAGGGACTTAAGCGTTGGTGCCTCTCCTCTACCCAGGGCACTTCAAAGGCAAATTTCACATAATCAGATGTTTCTGTAAAATTTAAAAAATGAGGATATGTTCTTTTATCTTAGGACCTGTGTCTCTTTCCTCTCTGAATTCCCCTCCATCACATGTCTTCTCAGGTTGGGTGGCATTTGAGTGGCTGTGGCATTCCTGACCCTGGTAAGAAAGCCAGGGATACATGCAGGTGGGGTTTTGTGGGATGTATATGTGTATGGTTTCCAGCCACATCACCACCGTATAGCAGAATTAGTGCCAGTCATCGCAGTGTTGGAGAGGCTTTCAGAAATAAACACGGCAAGCTCACTCACTGGGGTGACAGGAAGGTGCAGGGCAAGGTCCTAGCTCCATATGAATGCATCTTATAGTATCTGGCACCTGGCATGGAAGTTTGTTGACAGTTAGGAAATACACAATTTGAAATTTACGGATTAAATTGTCTTTCTCTTCTGAAGTGTAATCAAAAATACACATCAGCCCCCAGTTTGGTTCAGTGCCGTGGTCGGCAAACTGAGGCTCTCGAGCCACATGTGGTTCTTTAGCCCTGTGAGTGTGGCTCTTCCACAAAATACCAAGGCCAGGGCAAGTCTATTTTGAAGAAGTGGGTTAGAAGAAGTTTAAGTTTTAAAAAAATTGGCTCCCAAATGAAATTTCAATCTTTGCACTGCTGATATTTGGCTCTGTTGACTAATGAGTTTACCAACCACGTGGTTCAGGGAATAGAACATCATCGGCCTGCGGACTGAAGGGTCCTGGGATCGATTCTGGTCAAGGGAACATGCCTGGGTTGTGGGTTTGATCCCTGGTGTGAGGCATGCAGGAGGCAGCCAATCAATAATTCTCTCTCATCATTGATGTTTCTATCTCTCTCTCTCCTTCCTCTCTGAAATAAATAAAAATATCTTTAAAAATAATTTTTTAATACACACCAGAAAAAAAAATACACACCAAAAAACTATTAGGGGGGAAAGCGGGGACAATAATGTACACAGGTATATCAGACAATTAATGAATAAAAAAATATATGTTTTCTTTGCAGATTTTGTGATATGTATGATATTTGTCAGCTTTAAACTTTTGTAAATTACTGTGATTCCTCTCCTCATGCCAAATACATATTCACTAATTTGGAAATAGTATTTTTGTATTCCATTAAAGAACATTCCCCAAGCTGTATAAGCAAACATGAATTTTCTCCCAATGGTAACTAATCTCTGATAAAGCAAAATCCTCTTCTAGTTGAGGCATTAGCCATTAGACAATAATAAAATCACGTTGAGTATTTTCATTTTTCTTCTCTGGGTTCATGAAGACTGATCCATTCATCTATACAATGTGACTCTAGTTTCTTACTTTCACTTTAAACTCTAACACATAGGATTATAGATAAATTTTGGCCAGAGGTAGACCATTAATCCTGACTGACTGATTATATTAGTCTTCTCTGGAGAAACAGAACCAGTCGGATGGGGGAGGCGGAGATTTATTTTAAGGAATTGCCTCACAGCACTGTGGAGGCTGGCAAGCAGGAAATCTGCAGGGTTTTGTTTTTAGGCCCACCGAGCGAGTCCTGCAGGCTGGAGACCCACAGAAGAGCTGCTGCTGCAGCTGGAGTGTGAAGGCCAGCTGTGGGCAGCTCTCTTCCCCAGCCCAGGGAAGTCAGGCCTTTTCCTTGAGCTGTGATGGGTGAGACCCACCCCACAGTCTAGGGTAATCTGTTTTATGCCAAGTCTACTGATTTAAATGGTCACCTCATCAAAAATACCTTCACAGCGGCAGACTAGTATTACATCAAATATCTGGGTGCAGTGACCCAGCCAAGTTGACACATCCCTCGGCACACGGTCACCCTCCACACACAGCGAAGGTGGGAAGGAGCATTGCTACATGTACTGAAGTCACAACATGAAAATACATATGCCATATTTTGTTCATTTGTCGGAAGATGCATTTATCAAACTTAACAGAGGAGACCAGATAAAGAGCATAGATAGAATGTTGCGATTTGGGCCAGGTCATGAGGTAGGCCCAGTCCCCAGGACCATCTACATACACAAACTACTTTGGCTTGTATTTCCCCCAGTCGCTTAGAGAACTGCAGAGATGCAGAGTTCACAACCATGTGAACCAAGATCTCTTACAGTTCTAATATTCTATAACTCAATTTAAAGTTATTAAATAAGATTTAGAGAAGATGGGAGAGGAAAAATTGAAAAAAAGAAGATTTAGTAGCTCCACAGTAGATGTGTTAGTGGCTTATGCTACCTTTGGCCTATTAAATTCTCACACAAAAGAGAGAGAGAGAGAGAGAGAGAGAGAGACAGAGAGAGAGAGAGAAAACTTTGAGAAGCAAAGGGAATTTAAAATCAGACACTTGTATAGTTCCCGTCATAGTTCAGAGTAGCTGACTTTCTAAACAATGTTTCAAAGAACTGCTTGGGAAATAACTTTTAACAAGTGCTAACAAAAGTTAAACACAAACTAAGCACCCCTTTTCAAGCCAAAACTTCAACATTTTGAAATGGAGCTATGGGGTAGAAAAATCTTTTTCTTTTTTTTTTTAATATATTTTATGGATTTTTTACAGAGAGGAAGGGAGAGAGATAGACAGTTAGAAACATCGATGAGAGAGAGACATCGATCAGCCTCCTCCAGCACGCCCTCTACTGGGGATGCGCCCACAACCAAGATACATGCCCTTGACGGGAATCGAATCTGGGACCTTTCAGTCCACAGGTCAACACTCTATCCACAGAGCCAAACCGGTTTCGGCAGAAAAATCTTTGAATACATTTTATTAGATGCCATAGCATCTTAGCAACATCCAATGGCTAAGAAGAAATTACCATTCCAAATTCCAATATTCTCATTAAGAGACTTATCTTTTAGCCTGGCCACAGCCATCAAGTAAGCCAGGAGGGTGCTTCCAAGTACATCCAGGAGCTGTGGAGGAAGGAGCAGTATTGCCAGCTCTCTGTGCTCCAAAGACCCCCTGCCCCTCACCGCCCCTCACCCCACCACCACTCTCACAGGTTGGGATACAAGGCCAAGCAAGGTTATGTCACATATCAGATCTGCATTTGCCATGGTGGCTGCCAATGCCCAGTTCCTAAGGATGCATGCAACCCACAGCAAACGTGTCCATCATAGGGTTAAACAACTAAAGTTTGCTCAAAGCCCTCAGTCTGTTGCCTGGGGGCACACTGAACATCATTGCTCTGAGAGTCCTGAATTCTTACTGGCTGGTGAAGATCCCACATCCAAATTATCGGAGGTTAGCCTCACCAATCCATTCCCTTAAGCCATCAGATGGAATCCTGACACCCAATGGATCACCAAGCCAGTCCTCAACCCAGGGCTGATATCTGTAGGCCACAAGTTCTGCCATACTATTGGTGGTTCTCACAGTGCAGCATAAAGAAGGTGAACACTCTCCAGCTCCACTGTTACTGCTAATACAAGAAATGTTTGTGAAATTCTTACCAATTAAACAATTTAAGACAGTCAAAAAAGATAATTATGAGCCTTTTCAAAAAAAAACACAGAACATTTAAAAATATTTTTTTTATTTTAGAGAGGAAGGGAGAGGAGGAGAAAGATAGAAACATAAATGAAAGAGATTAATTGATCAACTGCCTCCTTCACACCCCCTAATAGGGATCAAGCCCACACCCTTGGCATTTGCCCTGACCGGGAATCAAATCCTGACCTTATGGTTCATAGGTCAAAGCTCAACTACTGAGCCACACCGGCCAGACTTTTTCTCTAAAAACAAAACAAAACACTTATATATGTTAATGGATTATGAACCTTTTAATTATATTTTCTTCAACAAATATCATGCTCTTCATGCCATTGTACAGTTTACCATAATACATATTGCCTATCAAATATCGCCTGCAAACATGCTCTCCCACCAGTCTTTAACTTGATTTCCCTCTGTATTCTGGTCAAATTCTGTCTGTACATTTTCTCCTATATTTCTTTCACTCTCCAGCTTATACATCCTCTTTCTTTATCCCAATCCAAATCTAATACCTCATTCAAAGATCTGATCAAATCTTAACCCCTTAATAAATGTGAATGCATAGAAAAGAAGCATCAAGATAATAAGGCATTCAAAATTCATCACAGTGGTTTTTCAAACCATCATCTTACAAGACACGGGTTTCTCACATGCTGATCTAAGATATTTTAGCTACTAAAATCTAATATTGAAAGCCTTTTCCCAATCTTCATATAATTAGTAGATAAAATTTTGATGCTAAAGAATTTATTTTATCCATTTAAAGTAAAATTTTAGTGTCAGCTAATACCCACCAGAGTACAAAATGAATGCATTAATAAATGAGTACTAATAAAAAATAAAAATAAATTCATTTTATCTTCTAATGTGTATAAGCTATCACTACATTTTATTTTATTAATATGTTTTTATTGATTTTAGAAAGAGAGAAAGGGAGAGGAAGAAAGAAACATCGATGAGAAAGAAACATCCATTGGCTGCCTCCCACACGCCCCTACTGGGAAATCCTGCCTGCAACCCAGGTATGTGCCCCCAATGGAGAATCAAACTGGTGACCTGGTTCATGAGTCAGTGCTCAACCACTGAACCACACTGGCCACACTCAAAATAAATTTTTATAGAAATTCTCTACAGGCTTGGACGTTTCTTACATCAACAGAGTATACAAACAAATTGAATTTCTTTATCCAAAGTTTTAACCCTGAGCTTTATTTCCCACCAAAGACTTGCCACCATGGGAGACCATGCAGAATCAGCCAACCCACCATCATATCTTGTTTTAGAAATGCATTTTTTGTTTACCAAGTTGTAAGTTCTTCAGATGCTTGGACTGTGAGTTTCACTTCTTTTGTATCCTCCACACTATTATTGGCTTATCAGATTGCTTACTAAACCCTTATGACAGTTTTTCCTATCATTATATGCCACCCTCCAGTATCAGAAGACCCGGAAGTCTTTACCCCACTATCCATATGCCTGCCTGCATGGCTCCTCCCAGAACAAACCCTAACTGCTGGTCTTTTGATCAGAACCAAAGAGTAATTGAGACCAATGTTTTGTTTTGTTTTCCCCCAGGGTGCTCAGTTTCTCTCCTCACTAACTACTTTAAAAGAAGCAAAAGAAAAGAGTAACCTCACCCATCATTTTTTGGCAACTAGATCTCTGGAAACCGAAAGTGCACTAGCTGAGAACAAGAGCAGCATCAACAACATTAACAATAATACTTACCTGTATTCGGTGCTTAATTCTTATCAGGCAGGTGCTAAGTATTTTACATCGGTCATCTTATTTATTCCTCTTAATGCACTTGTGAGGTAGGATGTGTATCTGGATGGCCATTTCCCACAAACTCGAAAGTGGGTGTAACATGGAAGAGAGACCACGGCTACCTGAAGAGGCCTTGTGCCCAGGCAAAGACTAACAGGTAGTTATCATAATTATGTAAGAAGTCAGCTGGAAGGCTAAAGAACTTTGATATTCAGCATGAGCTGAAAATCAGCATAATACTGCCCTGCTTTCGGTCAAATGGCTGAAGCCAATCCCCTAACTTGATAATCCTTTTATTGTTTACCAAACTTTACCATTGATATGCCTGTTTGCTTTGCTAAAGGGCAAATGTGTATTCTAGTAAATAAAAGCTAATGGGTCTGAGGATTCAGAGAGCCTCTCAGCTAGAGAGTAAGGTCTTCTCCTGGCTCTCCCATGCCTTCTAAATTTATATTTCTTATCCAGTGTATCTGTTTGTGCACAGCCCCTTCTCCAGACCCTGAACCCTAGCCACAAATAGATGTGGCATTCACAGTCTTGCAGTAGGGATGAGGGAGAAAGAGCAGCCTGGATGATTAAACTGCAGACAGGAGAGAGAATGTCCCAGCTGATGTCAGATGGGATGTACCATGACACCCAGGACCACATGTCCTTCCTCCCTTATCTTAGCACTACTCAGAGGAAAGGGAACAGCTTGTATACATGGGGGAGGGGAAGAGGGAAGAGGAGGTGAACCCTGAAAGGACTGAGACTGTTTCTACCAATACAGGAATTGAGTGTTCATAACAGAAATTAATTTCAGTTATAGGAAAATAAATGTGTATTTCTTGCACATCTGAATTTATAGACCTACATAATAATATCATGCGTATAGCTCAAGAAAAAAGAACTAAGATTCACACAGGTTTAGACACTGTTCAAGATCATACAGATATTCAGTGATGGCATCTGGATTTTAAGCCATAATGTCTGAGGCCATAGTTCACTCTATTGAGTAATGGATATATATAAACACAACAAATATAATAGGAATAGTCTGACATTTAAAAGGTAACCTGACTCAAGTATAATTTCTTCTAGAAGTAAGATCCTTTCTTTGTTTCCCTAAGTCACCAAAAAAGGCATAAATATACCTGGATCATAGCACTGTCCTATAGAAATAGCACTCAAACTAAACATATAATTCTAAATTTTCCAGCAGCCACATTTTAAAAAGTAAAATTAATTTTCATATTTCTTTTATAAAGTATCCAAAACAGCCTGGCCTGTGTAGCTCAGTGATTGAGCATTGACTTATGAAGCAGGAGGTCACACAGTTCAATTCCTGGTCAGGGCACATGCCCCAGTTGCTGGCTCAATCCCCAGTAGGGGACATGAAGGAGGTATCCAATCAATGATTCTCTCTCATCATTGATGTTTATATCTCTCTCTCCCTCTCCCTTCCTCTCTGAAATCAATAAAAATATTTTTAAATGTAGTGAAAATGAATTAGAATTCATATAAAACCTGTATTTTTTAAAGTGTGTCCAAACATTATTATTTCAAATATAATCAATATTTTAAAATATAAAACTATTTACATTATTTTTATATTAAATTTTCAAAATCTGGTGTGTATTTTTCTCAAGTAAGATATAATTGACATATATTAGCTTTGAGTGTACAACATACTGATTCAATATTTGCATAAATAACCAAATGATCACCACATAAGTCTACTTAACATGTCACCACTCATGTTCACAAACTTTTTGTGTGTGTGATGAGTACTTTTAAGATCTACTCTCTTAACAACTTGCAAATATTCAGTACAGTATTACTAACTGTAGTCTCTGGTGTATATTTTATACTGACACCACATCTCAATTCAGATAAGCCATGTGTGTCTGGACTGTTCAGGTTGAGATAAAACAGAGTAAACTGGAGATTCAAATTCATAGCAAAGGACGACTTATGATCACAGTTCATGTTCTCCATGGATAGTGTTTCCGTGCGGCAGGAGGCAGGAAGCATAGCCCTTCGGTCTGTCTTTCCCAGAACTTTATCTTCCTTTGTAAAAAGCCAGATTTTTCAGGAGTCAAGCTTAGCACTTTCTTTTAGGAAAATACTTTTCATTTAAACTTTTCTTCTTTCGGTTTTGCTAACAGCTTTACTGAGGAATGAACAACTTAGATTAAGTGAGAAGTTTTTTACTTTGTTTTAGTAAAAACAAAAGTTTATTGTGCCTTTACTATATGCCCTGCCCTACCTTAGCATCTATTAATAATCTAAGTGAAGTCTTGCCACCTATGAGATGGGTACTACCAGTATTATTTATCCCATTTCATATATCAGGAAATTGAGGCTGAGAGGACTAAGGTTATTTGTCAGTGAGATTTGACTAGAAAGTGAAGGCACCTGAATTCAAAACTAGGGAGGCTATCCACTTAGCATACAGTCTTCAAGACTATCAGGCTGAATATCAAGAGGAACTAGAAGTGTGATATTGCCACCATAAAATGTCAGAGGCAGAGAAGAGAGGAGGTGCTGGGAGATTCTAATATAGCTAGTGGCCGGTGCATGAAATTCATGCACGAAGGAAGAGGGGTGTTCCTCAGCCCCACCTGTACCCTCGCCAATCTGGGACCCCTCGAAGGATGTCCTACTGCTGGTTTACAGGGATTGGGTCTAAACCAGCAGTTGGACATCCCTCTCATAATCTGGGATTGCTGGCTCCAGCTGCTCACCTGCCTGCCTGCCTTATTGCCCTTAATCACTCTGCCTGCCAGCCTGCTCACCCCAACTTCCCCCACCACTGGTCTGCTCGCCCCCAACTGCCCCCCTGTGCCAGCCTGCTCACCCTCAACTACCTCCCTGCTGGCCTGCTTACTCCAAACTTCCCTCTCCGCTGTCCTAATCATCTCCAACTGACCCCCACTGAAAGCCTGCTCACCCCTAACTAACCCCCTTACTGGTCTGCTTACCCCCAATGGCCTTGCCCACCACCAGCCTGATCACCCACAACTGCCTACCATCCTGGCCTGGTCACCCCCAGTGACCCAAGCTCCCAGCCCCTCCTTTTTTTATTTTTTATTTTTTTCCAGCCAGGGCCGGCTGGAAGCAGATATCTGGGATTTATTTATCTTCTATACTTGAAACTTTGTAGCTTTGAGTGGAGGCCAGGGCTGGCCAGGGTAGATGGGAAGCTTGGCTTCCTCCATCACGGAGGCAACTTAAGCCTCCTGCTCACTCCAGCAGAGTGGCTGCCAAACATCTTGGTTCAGTTAATTTGCATACTTGCTCCTGATTGGCTATTGGGTGTGGCTTGTGGGCATAGCAGAGGTACAGTCAATTTGCATGTTTCTCTTTTATTAGTGTAGATTACCTAGAACATTACAAGAAACAAAAAAAAAGTGGAAGAAATCAAGCTGAACTTGCTGCCTCGTACAACCACTTCAAAACTACAACTAAAAGACAAAATGGACATCATCCAGAACCACAGGAAGGCTGACTAAGTGGAAATTCTACAACTAGAAGAAAAGAGAAAAGCACACTGAGACTCAGAGGAGGTATAGAAGTAAAGAGCAGAGTTATGGAAGCATGTGCACAAAGATGGCTGGCAACTGAGTATACAGCTGGCTTTTTCAATCTTCAGGGAGACACAAGCTCCCAACTGCTCTGAATTCCAGTTCCAGGTGAGACTCTGGGGACCCAGACTCATACGGGCAGAAACTGGACTATCTGGCAGCACTTAGAACTCAGGGGCGGCTTTCTCTCAGAGGTGCTTGCAGTGATTACCAAGGGACACTGGGACCCAAGGGCCTCTTAGGGCAGGGCTGATGGGAAGCCATTGCTGTTTGCTCTTCCCTGAGACTCTGCCCTATCCAAGCTGTGCACAGAGGCTTTTGCATATGAACAGTCTGGTCCTTTGAAATCTAAACTTACCTAACAAACTGCATTTGAGTCAGTGAGACCCATAACATCCAAAAGAAGGCCCAGGGCCCCACAGTAGCTTGCATTGCTTCACAGCTGGGCCTCATCTGGGACCTCCAAAACCCAAAAAAGAAGAGGAATCTGCAGGTCACTCTATAGCTCCTACTGGATGGCCTCAGGCAGAGCTAAATTAGCACCTCCTTGGAGATCCAAGAGCCAGTGTACCCAGGGGTCAGAGTGGAACTATCCAGATTACAACTCCTCAGATCCATAAGGGACACACTTAGGGGGCAGACTCAGTGAGCACCAAAGCCCTACTGAAACAAGTCTTGCCTCATAAGGGTGTCTTCAGCACAGAAGTTCTTCCATCATAGACACAGCTGATCCTCACAGCCAATTGGCCTGGAAGTCAATTTCTCCCAGTGATACCAACAACAATCAAGGCTTAACTACAACAAGACTGTATACACAGTCCACAAAGGGCTGCACCAAGAGTGTCTACCTCAGGTAACTGGGAGGCTAAGCCACTGAGCCCTATAGGACACCTAGTACACAAAGCCACTCTATCAACTCAGGGAAGCAGCTAAAATGCAGAGACAAAAAAAAAAAAAAACAGGTCACAAATGAAAGTAAACGACTGGATATAGAGTTCAAAACCATGTTTATAAGGTTTTTCAAGAGTTTTCTAGAAAAGGCTGATAAATTTAGCAAGACCCTCGAGGATATGAAAAATGACCAACTAGAAACTAAGCGTATACTGATTGAAATAAAAAATAATATACAGAGATACAACAGCATACTAGAGGATCTCAAGAATCAAGTCAAAGATTTGAAATACAAAGAATCAAAAAAAACCCAACCGTAAAAACAAAAAGAAAAAAGAATCCAAAACTATGAATATAGTGTAAGAGCCTCTGGGACAACTTCAGGGACAGAGAAAGGGAGTGGACTGACAATCCTCAAGGAGGAAAGGAGTGTGGGGGGTGTGGGAAGAGACTGGACAAAAATCATACATGTATGGAGGAAGACAGTGGAAGGGGATGAGCTAAGGGCAGGGGGTGGGGTGAGAACCAGGTAGAGGGGAGGTATTCGGAGATGGGAGGGGGAGGAAAGAGGAACATCTATAATAATCTGAACAGTAAAAATTTATTTTTTAAAAAAAGTCTTTATGCAGATTTCTGGCTAATCTCCTGGCAGAGAAGACCTTTGTCTACTTACTTATATAGGCCTTTGACTATTCAGTCTCTTCTAACCTCAATATTTGTAAACAATGAGCTTTACAATAATTCTGCATAATGTTTGCTGAACACATTACAAGGTGGAAGTACTTTTTAAAACAAAATACTGCAAGAACACCTAATTTTTAGTATTATGCTTTCATGATGTGGTCAACTTTTAGAACATCGTTTCCGTGAGATGTAGTGTCCCCCAAGAACAACTACTAGACTGTTTAGAAGCATGAGGACTGCCAGCATGTCCCTTTTAAAGAGGTTCCTTTCCCTTACCCTGCCCACGGCCATCCAGTATCACATCCATCACCCCTAAGCAACACGGAGAGAACCCCACCAGAACCCAAGCGGCATTCTTCCCAGACTCCCAACATGTCTGAGCACTTCTGGCAAATAGGTGAATCTGAGCCATGAGGACTCTCTACAGTTTTTGTTTTCTGTTGTGTTTTTTTTTGGGGGGGGTAGGGGAGTGTAGGGAGGGGAATGGAGGACAAAGAAAGAAAAAGAAGTGAAACTCCTGGTTCCTTTTAATAAAAATATCCTGGGTAAAGAGTGAGAGGAGTATTCTGTGACTTCCACTTTTCCTCCCAGGAACTGTTTACCCCCTCCAGTGTCCCTTCCCCTCCTGCAACTCCCTTAGCCTGCACCTTCCCTCCCTCCATGAACCTGGGCCAGAGCCCGAGGGGAGAAGCCTTTAACAAAAATGTGGGAGAGCTTCGGAGCTCAAAGGTCTGAGAAATAGTGGGCATGTTGTGCCTGGAGTCCAGGGTCCCCAATAATCAACCACCAAGGAGCTTTTTCCGATGCAAAACCCGGGTTTTGGCGCTGCAGCAAGACAGGAGAGCGAGCCCCGGGGGGAACAATGGGTTATATGGGGTTAGGATATTGGGTGGGCTTTGGGAAGTGACATGGGTTACAGAGATTGCCTTATTGGGTCAGGTTTTTCAGCAAGGTCTTACAGCACAACGGTCAGGAAGTGGCCAGTATGTTCTGAGGCTGGAGCTATCCCCCATTGTTTCCCGGTTGGTCAACAGTGATATATAGGGGGTAGCCTGTAGTTAGGCTTTATTAGGACCTCAGCTGTGTCTGTGGAGCTTCATTGGTCCGCTCTGGCAGTGGTTGGGAAAGTTAAGACATTCCTGGCGGTTTAGGCAGGGGACCCAGCCCTATAGGACAAGATGGAGGGGAATTCATTTCTGCTTTGTTCTTTCAGGCACCCACATGGGTACTTCTTTGGAACCTCTGAAAGATTATAAAACAGAGTTTTCCTCGTTTGTGGATGAAGTCAGTACAGATTTTTGAAATCAAAGCGTGAGAAACGTTGGCATAACCAGAGCTCCTGCACCCAGCAGCATCCAGGAGGGTTCCAGCCCATAGTGAGCAAAGCCCCAGTGAGCTCAGCTGGTCTGGGCATCTCAGGGGCAGCACCCTCACGCCATGGTCAGCAGCAGCTACACTCCCACACTCGCCCCAAATGTGTGACTGCTTGGTGACTAAGAGATCTGAGGGTAAGCACTTACGGAAATTGATGGAAACTCCCAGAAATGTTGGGATGGGGATATCTGGAGGCAGCTGGAGGGCCTACAGAGGCAAGTTCAAGCAGAATCAGAGAAACAGGGCACAAGGTGTGAGCCTAATGTAATTCCTAGTTTTGTGTGACCTTCACACGGGTTATACAAACACTATGCTATCCTCCTACTTACTCCAGCTCAGGGTAAGTGGTCAGTCATTGTTCAGTTATTTTTTCCTGACCTTGGGAAAGAAAATTAGCATGTCATTGGAGCCCCAGAGAGATCATGTGTGGGAAGGCATGGCAATGGGATGAGTTAGGGATTGTGTCAGATGACCCATCTTTCTAGGACACGATTCCCAACAGTGGTAACTCCTGACTCTGAACCACAGAGGATAGATGCTGAATGAAAGGCTCCTCTTTAGTCAGTTCTTAAATCAAGAAGGAAGGGAGCAAAGGAATTGGTATTTTGGCAATTATTATCAATACACATGAGAACAAAATAATCCCACCTAATAAATCAAGTTGAAAGGGAATTTAATTGCTTTAATTATGGTTCTTTTTAATATCTAATGTTTGTTTTAATCAACATTAATCTTGGTTCCTCAGTCTTATAAGTTAGCAAGAAGTGAGTCACATTGTTTCATAAATTCAAATCATGTTGCATAAATACTAGTAAATGAAAAAATGATTCATCCTTTCAGATTTCTCTAACCACAACTGAGCTGCCAATAAGACTAACACCAGGAGTATGTGTCCACAAGAGGGCGCCAGAAGCTGACTTTCCTTATGTAATCTCCATGGAACTAGTGAAGATTTTTGAATTTGATGCAAAGTTAAAGACAGGAAGAAGTCAGATCTATGTATAAAAGCAGTAGGCAGGTGCATCTGGTTCACATGTTTGTTTTATGCTAATACTTAAGTAGTACTGAAATCTCCATAGTGGTTCAGGATGTAAAATATGTAAATAGCAACACCTGAGCGAGGGAGATAGTGGTATCATTCCATTTGAAATTGCCTTTCCGAGTACAGTGGGGCTTTTGTTAATGAATTCATTTCAAACAGCTTTTCTCCAGTTAAAAGAAAACTCCAATTGGTGTTTCAATTATTAGAATCATCGGTACATATCCTTTTATGCAATGGCAAAACTGTTACATAAAGCCACAGAGAGCATTAACAAGGTATCTGTGGTGGTATAAATCATTACTAATTTGATAAGCAATGCCAATTTTAAGGATTTGGGTTTTGAAGTGGCTCTAAAATGTAGAGTACAAAGAAAGTGTTTTTAGACTATTCTGTTACCAAAAGAGACAGCAACAAAGTTGATTTTTAAAGGGAAAGACAAAAATACAATCCACATTAAAGTAGAAATTGATTTAAATAACTGTTTTTAAAAAGAAGACAGAAAAGGTTAATTGTACTGAAGAACGAAGAGCCTAGATACTTTCAGCAGAAAAATATCAAGCTGATGATTCTTAGGACAGGTGCGCACAGCACAGTTTAATTCAGATTATCAGTCTCTCACACCTGTGACCAGTAACTATTAACAACATATTCTTTTATTGTAGCCTGCATTTCTCCTTTCAGCACTAAGAGTTGTAATCTGAACACCATACCCTTCATTATGGGAAGATAAGGTGGTATAGTACTTAGTCGTAAAGTTTTGCAGGTTGTTTTTTGTTTGTGGGGTTTTTTAGCCAAACACACACACACAAGATTCAAAAGAACAAAGAGCTCAGATTAGAGCAACAAGGATTGTGGGGTGGGTTTTTGTTTTTGTTTATTGTTTTTTGTTTGTTTATTTGTTTTTGGAGGTTTTTTAGGGTTTGTTTGTTTGTTTGTTTGTTTTGGAGAGTATGTTTATTAAAGCTAGGGACATAGTAACAAGAAAGCTTTAAGAAGCAACAGGAAAGAGAAAATGGGACTTCTGTCAGCTCACTGCAAAGTCAGAGAAAAGAGGCGCTTGGAGACAGGTTTAGGGGGACAAAATGCCGCTGCCCATTGCTCCCCTGATTGCAAGTCTTGTGGGGACCCTTAGAGTTTCAGAGAAAGAAAATTCATTGGAAAGGAAGATTCCAGTGGGTGTGCCTCCAGGAGGGCGAGCCGAGCAACATGGTCAACTCAGAATCCACAAGGCAGTGGAAACTTGGAGTAGACTCTAATTCAGCTCTCAGTATTTTAGTTACCTATTTTCACCCAAATAATTACCCCAGCCCCTAGTGACTTAAAACAACACAGCTTTCTGACTCACAGTTTCTTTGGGTCAGGAGTTGAGAAGCTCAGCTGGTTCTTGCTTTTCATGAGCTATCAGCAGTCAAGATATCAGCTTAGGTTTGAGTCATCTGACCGCCTGATGGGGGCTAGAAGATTCACCCCCAAGATTGCTTCCTCACGTCGCTACTGGAAGGAGGCTGTGGGTCCTAGATATGGACCTCCCCAGAGAGCTGCTTAATGGTCCTCAGAGCATGGCAGCTGGCTTCTCCCAGAGTGCTCCATCAGAACAAGGCCACATACCTTCTAGGACCCAGACTGAAAAGACGCAATCACCTCTCCGGTATCCTATTGGTCAGGCCTTTCTAATGTGGAAGGAGACTACATAAGGATGTGAATCCCTGGGGGCTAAAACCAGTGAGAACTCTCTTGGAAGCTGGTCCCAGACCCGGCTCCCCCAGTGTTCTGGATATACACAGCATTCCCACGTGGCCAACCGAGATGTAGATGTAGGCAGAAGGAATGTGTCTCTACCAAGGTCTCTTTTCTATCTCCTTCCTCCCACAGCTTCTATGATTTCTCCTCACCTTCAACCAAACCCCATAGTCTGTCACTGGGTATCTCCTAGTTCAGCTCTTTTATGTTCTGTTGCCAAATGTTCCAGAGATTTTTCACTGTTGTGGGCAGAAAATAAAAGAGAGGAAAAATATTCACTCTGGCCAGTTTTTCAGATTCTCAATAGAAAGCCATTAACTTCTTCATATTCCGGAGATTAACACCTCTTAAATAGCTCCTGCATTTTATTATATTCAAGAATATTTGTCTCCTCCTTGAGTTAAATTTCCAAAAACCCTGTTTGCTCAGTTTCAATATAAGTCAGGCTCCAGGTAAGATGGGGAATGGGGTGCAAAATGAGGAGGGAGGAAGGGGGAAACATTCCTGTGCAATAGTTGTAATCCATAAATTATTTCTAAATTATTCCTTTGGTATGCATCTTATCCAATAAAATATAAGCTCCCCAAATGCAGACAGGGTCTAGTCATTCACTACTTTAATTCTATTACCTACCACAGTGGCACATAATAGATACTCAAAAAATCATTTATAATAAAAGAGGCAGCCATTTCAATGATATTTTATGAGAGAATAAAATTGTTTTCTCATGATAATCTACTAAGTGAAGATTTGTAAATCGCAGTTAAAATATTATTGTGATCTGAGACATAATATGTTAAACTAGAAGCCCAATGCACACAGGTTTGTGCTAGAATGGGCTTTACTTTCCCTGGCTGCTGGCACTGTCTTTCCACTCGGACCCAACCCCTTTCTGCTCTGGCCCCACCCTCTCATGCTGCCCAGAGGCCCTGAGAGATGGGAGTGGGGAAGAACACCTGCGTTGTCACCATGGCGATGACACAGCATTCTGTCCCTGTCGCTGGGTGCCTATGTATGCAAATTAACTACCATGTTTGTTGGGTTAATTTGCCTATCACTCCTAATTGGCTGGTGGTGTAGCAGAGTCAATTCACATGTTTGTCTATTGTTAGGTGAGATGATGTTAATATTTTAACCTCAGTGGGCTGGAGTCTAGAGTATGGCACCCCATGCATTGACCTATATTCAGGAAGAAGAGAGGCCTCAGGGCTGCTATTCCCAGTGCACCTTTTGCCATGTTCCACCCAACCCAAGAAGAAAGGACAGACATCAGCAGAAGCAGCCTGGGGAGAAGGAGGAAATGGATCCCTCTGGGTCCCTGTCAGAATTAGGGCACGTCACCAGATAATACAGGAGAGGGGGTTATTTTAAAAGGGATGAGTTTTGAAGATATGGCAGGATGCAGACAAGCCGTAAGGGAACGTGTGAGTCACTGGAATGGCACTGCTAGCATAGCCAGAAAAGCTGAGAAGAGAATGGGCTGCTGACACCCAGTGGGAGAGAGCATTAAGGAGCTATGGCCTTTCACGGCCAGCCTCGCCCTTCTTCCTTCCTCCAATCTCCTGCCAAACACAGACAGGAGGTTTCCAATATATCCAAGACAGGACACAGGACAGCTTTATTTTATTCCTCTCTGGGTCCTTCACACATAACACAGTGCCTGCCAGAAGCAATGAGTTCATAGGAACTGTTGTTTTGTGTGAACTGAGACTAACCCCCTCCTTCTTCTCCCATGCTGTGACATCATAATATTGAGGGAGTCTTTCTGAAAGAAAAGAAAGATAACATAGTGTGAATTCTACATCTCTAGATAAATACATGTCAAGGAAGCTCCCTAAATGAGCGTTTTGTCAATAATACTAAATGTCATCACTTAGGATGTTTAATGAAAAGACAGTGGTGAGTTTCTCCTTTCAATTATTCTTCTCAATAAAATAAGGATTCCAAGGCAGAAGAATCTATATTTATTTCCATGTTACTCAATAATTCTATTTCCATTTTTCATGGGGAAAAATCAGTCTTACAGAAGAAAAATGTTGTTTAATTAGTAGTTTAGACTTAACCACAACTTTATAAAGATAGAACTGAGTTGTTCAAAATAGTAGCCACTAGTCACATGTGGCTATTTAAATTTATATTAGTTGATATTAATTCAAATTAAATATAATTAAAAATGATGTTTAATCATATTCCTCAGTCTTACTTGTCACATTTCAAGTGCCTAGTAGCCCCATGTGTTAGACAGTGCAGAACAAATATGTCCATCTTTGTCTGACGTTCTTCTGGACGGCACTGAGCCGAGGTGAATGACCTCTCAAGATTCTTCCAGAATTACATCTGAAACTCATTGGACTAAAATTTAAAATGACCACACTTTGGTTAGGTTTTTCTGACCATGACTGAGGTATGATCATAACATTAGATTCAAACTACTAATAATGGATAGCAACATAAAATATTTGATTTTTAGAAAGGAGACCAGTAGTTACTGTGAAGTTATATTTAAGAGGAATGATGTAAAATTTAAGGTCATAATATCATAAGGATCCTTTCTAAGTTTATTTATCTCTTCTTATATAACAAGCGGTTCTAGGATAAAAGTCTTGAAATTTTGTCCAGTGAAATCACATATTCACATCTGAGTTAATGTAAACAGAGAAACAGATGCAGTTCTAGGTATGCTGGAATTAATTTCCCACATCATTCAGTCCTTATTATAGCACTCGGCATGCTCTTGCCACGTAGGGCAGGATCTGAAATAGGATGCTTTGAATTGACTCCTAACTTTGACGATGGCTAAGAAAACCTGAGAAATATCCTACATTCTAAAGGGCTTCCCCAGTGCAAAGCCAACAGGATCTCACAATCATCACAGAACCCACATGGTGTGAATTTTACTAGACAAATACCTGTCAAGGAAGATCCCTCCTCAGCATCATTGAGGAGGAGACTCTGAAATGAATTCAAGGAAGACAGTGCCACCATGGCTCCCTGCACCCTGCTGTGCAGGAGGGGGCGGTGGTGTGCTGCCCCAAAAGCAATGCAAGGAAAAGGAGCCCTAACATTTGGTCACATTTTAAAAATACCTCTCAATGTTTAGGGATACAGTTAAAAAATTAGGGACCAGTGAATAAAAGCTAGTATGTATTGGGCATTTCATATGTTCCAAGGACTGTGCTCAGTATATTGCATGGACTGTATCACCTCAATTAGAACTCACCACACTAAACACTGGGTCTCATTTTACAGACAAAAAAAAAAAAAAAACACTGAAATTCAGATTCCCTAGAGATAACACCTCAAATCATAGAGCTAGCGAATGCCTGAGCAAGCGTTTGAATCCAGATCTGTCTGATTATAAAGTTCATGCTTCAGGCACTCTACCTGTGGCTAATTTTGTTGTTGTTTTTTTTCAAATCTACTGCAGCATTCTAAACTATGCTTTTAAAGGTAAAAAATATATATGTAAACAAACAAACTATGCTTTTAAAGGTAGAATAAATAAGGAAATTTTGCTAAAACCTGAACAATCAAAACTTTTACTGCTGAGTGTGTAAGAAATGTCTCACAAAGAGCAACCCAGATTTCCTTTTGATTGTCGATGTAAGGAATTTGAGGAATTTCTTAGGGGAGACAAGAACATTGTTCTTTTCCCAAATTGGTTCTATAAATTCAGCAAGTGAGTGAACACATTCAAGAACAAGGGATATGGCAGAACAGGCTTTTCAATCACTTCAGCTTCAGAATGCTTTTGTGCTCTTTAAATCCTTTTGATCATTAAACCAGCAGTAAGTGGATGTCTAAGTTAGAACATTTTGAGGAATATTCTCCAGAAAGTTTGTAAGAAATATTGCTTCTTTGAATTGAATAAATTTTCTCCGGTCATTTATTTGAAGGCAGATGAGCCTCTGCTCCAAGGAGATAGCCTACTGTCATTAATGTATTGAATCCTATACAATGTCTCAGAAAATAATTGGCTGTAGTAAAATTCGAGGGTAGAGAGACAGGTTTGCTGAGATGATACTTAGAAATGCAGAGCCAGCAATGTCTCTCAAATGAACATATTTGTCCTAATATTGCTCCCATGTTGCAGAGTGGTGTAAACTAGCATTGATGTATTTTTAAAATTTGGAAGGGAAAAAGAACTATTGCCTGATCTCCCATCTAATCCTCTTCTATACATTTTTCCTATTCAGCACAGCAATGCTGAACATATGCAATACTTGGTGTTTGCAAAGTGTATATAAGAAAGGGTCAATAAGGAAAGAGCTAACAGAAGTGCAGTATATCGATCTACAGTCCAGCTGCTAGCTCTTATCTCCATTTCTAGCAAAAGATGGTTGCTGGTGCATTTGCAGATGAAAGAAAGGACTTCTCTTAGTACTCTCTTCAGATAATAAAATTTAGACTTCCTAACTTTCATGCTGAGTAGGGATCTTCCTTGACATGTATTTGTCTAGTAAAAATTCACAGAAATTTAAAATTAGAGATAATTTTAGAAATCCTCTTGTTAAATTCTCTTACTTTTCATAGAAAGAAAGTAAACCCAAGGAGGTCAAATAATTTGCCTAAGGTAACAATAGATTTGGATATTGAAAGAGCTGGGACTAGAAATAAAATTTCTTTTCCCCCAAGGACAATTTTAGAGCAAGTGCTTGCCTGAATTAGCTTAAAACACACTTACACCTTCAGAGTAACAGTGCATATTTTAGCTAAACTTTGCTTTATGAAATAAAGAATATTTTATGAGATGAAAGACTTTAAAATCTCTATTTTATTAGTATAACCCAGTTCAGAAAATATTTTGAAGGAACTATAAAAAAGTAATAGTTTCTTTAAGGAGTGACACATATCAACCCATTCTATTAAAAAATGACAAGAGTTGAATATTGTATGCACTTTAACATATTCTTTCACCAGGAAAAATCTTTAAGGAAGTCCTGTAATTTAACATTTCTGAGCATTACTAGATTGTTCATCTGAAAGTCTCTGTGATATTTTGTTTTTGTTTTTTTGTTTCTAGCTAGATTCAGAATTCTGAAAGCATATTAAATTTTATATTATGTAATTTTAAAATACATAAATAATATAAGACAGTCAACACTGAAAAAGAGGCATTGAGTAGAATGTTATAAAGCTACACCAAGAAGCAAATGTTAATTTAAGGTCCATATTCCCATCTCCAGTATTAGCCTTTGAACTTAACAAAAAGCATTTTCCTTAAAAACACAATTTATCATGAAATAGAAGAATATCAAATCAAATGATATATATTGTATGTTTAAATCTTGCCCTAATGACATTAAACAGACCAAGTAATTATGTTATTTTATTTTTTTAAATAATGTTTTTATTGATTTTAGAGAGAGAAAAATAGAGGGAGAGGGAAAGGGCTCTCTCAGGTCAAATTTGTGACAAATTGACATCAAAGTTATAATAGTGCTAATGAATTATTTTCATTGAAACAATTTTATGATCCATAAATTTAAGAGGAGAGAGAAATTGAGAGAGAAGACAAACCATTAACAATTGGTAAATCTAAGTAAGAGATACACTTGTATTACTCTTTTCAATTTTATTGTAATTTTGACAAATTTCAAAATGAAATGTTGGGTAAAACATCATTCCTCATAAATACACATAAAATCAGATGCCTTTTGGTAGAGAACTAAAATTCAAATAAATAGACCAAAGTAAAAGCTCAGTGATGATATGGACATTAACTACTTTTTTAAGGAATGTATAAACAATAGTGAAATAATCTGCTTGCTATATATGAAAGAGTAATTTGATGAGGCTAATTTTAGTGCTGGGTTTCTAACACTCTCCAGAGGGGCAGAGAGGTCTGACAAACAGAACTTTGTGTTGATGTGGCAGTTAAATGGCCATAATGAAACTGAAAAACCGGGTACCAGCTACGATGGTACAAGTCATTAAATCACCTAATTTCCTGCTCATGAAGATCACTCTGTAGATTCTGATGGAGAAAAGAGAAGAGATAACCCATGTTGGCTAGTTCATCACGGTCTGTCCTTTCAGCAGATATATTTTCATTGTCATTCTGATTAATACATCAGTCTCCTCTAAGTTTTAGTGAAAATACATAGTTAAATGTGTAGTTGATCAGGAAGAATTGTGTTTCTGAGCATTTAGATATGGAAATAGGGAAAGCAGAACCCGAGGCATGAGAAATATCAAAATGTTTTCTTTAAGTAGTACCTTTATTTTATTATTAAAATTTAGTAATAATATTGATAAGAAATTGATGTTGGAGGGTAAGAAACATCTTTCAGTGCTATAAACACCTTCCTGGAAGGCAAATGACCTTTAATGCTCTGTCCTATAAAAGAGCACATAGCATCACAATTAAGAGAGAGATCTCAACAAGATTTTTCTTTTATTTTGTTTTGTTTTGTTTTTTGTCAATAAGGTAATTTTTTTTAAACTCTCATCTGATTGCTTTAGTCTTTAGTTCCCATAGAAATGAGTTGAAATTAATTCAACAAACATTTGCTTGGTTTTTATTACATGTGTGGCTTCATTCTGGCGACTCAGCTCTGGCCCTTGGTCTCATGGAGGGTTTATATTGTCTAAAATTTATATTTAAAACTCTTCAACATGGAGAGCAAAGTAATTTTCTTTCATATGGGCCTTAACTTTCAAACCACACTCTATTTCATGTGTTACATTGGCCTAATCAGTATATCAAACTATTCTAGTTTCTAGCACAAGAACAGAAGAAAAACTGGTGGGATCCCATAATGACAAATCCACATCTTTTCAAATCTAAGTCAGTGTTAAAACTAACTAAAATGTTCAGGAGATAATTTCTTGCCAGCTGTGCTAGATCTTTAGTATTTACCCTTTAACAAATATTGGCCAGAATAAATTGTTTCTGAGATCACCTACAAGAGAGTTCTGTTTAGATACCCAAGGAGGGAATTAGTGATGGTAGAATAAGAAATAATAGGATATCAGCACTGGAACCTGACCAATTTATAAGAATCAATTCAGCACCAACTAAATGTTATAAATGAGATCATCAAAATACAACAGAAATTGTGGAACACCAGGGGAGTATCCTAGTAGTATCCTAGTTGATTCAGTATGTGAATCAACTATACCTTAGAAGGAAATATAATGAAGAGAGTAAGAACAGTGATTACTACATGTTCAAATACCAGGGGAATTTTACAAAGCAACAAGAGACAAACAGGAAATGCAATATACCATAATAATTTTTCCCAGAAAGCCATTTGGGTATAGGCACAATGGGAATTATTATTAAAAAAAATAAAAAAGAGTATGTATTAGAAAGCAACCACAATGTGCAGAGTTAATTAGAGTTCTGGAGACAGATATCTGCTTAGTGAATTACCTCCAAATTTTAGAGGCCAAGGAAAGGGTTGGCATTTATTCTACCTTTCCAGAAGGAACTGTCATCTAGGGTAATTAAACAGCTCTAGTTGAAGAGGCTAGTTGGCAGAAAAATAGCCAATTAATAACTGTGGAATAAATGATATAATTATAAATACTGTATAACTATTTTGCAACTCTAATGATATTATTAATTCAGCCAAGTTTTATCAATTGGTGTTAGAAGGATTAGGCAAATGGTAATGGTAACCTGGAAATTTACATAGTCCAGCCAAAAAATTTTGGTCATAAATTGAGAAACATTATTGTTAATGGAAAGAAAAAAAAACCAGACTTTTGAACCCCTTGATCTTTTGGCCAAATTTAATTTCATCACTGGTGGGACTGGCAGACATTTGCAACTCCCAGTATGATGCAGTTGAGACTATTGAACATCATCTATGATTTTAACTGCAGTAAAAACGTTTCACTTGAATTTTATAAAGCCTTTTAGATTTGACTTCTAGATTCAGAGATTACTGGTGATAAAGGAACAAGTAAAACACCACTATAAGAAAGGGATCAAACATTATAAGACATTCTAAAGAACAACTGGGAGGACTTCAGCTAGTCAGGATGTCATCACAAAAGGTACTGTTGACGAATGAAAGAAACTCAAGGAATTAACAAGATGTGTTTGGATTGGCTCTTAATTAATATAAACCATTTTCGAAGGAACAGTAAGAGAAAATTAAATATAAACTAAATATTATCTGTTAGAAATAAATTATACATTTTGTTAGGTGTGACAATGTCATTTTTGGCTATACAAGTTATTTCTGTTTTTAAAGAAACATGTTGAAATATTAGAATGTAATGTATTTATTTAACTTAAAATACACAGCCATAGGCAGTGATACATGTATGCATTAGCTTTAATCTACAAACTGAAAGCGGAACACATGTATCAGGGAAAGTTTGTTAGTTGGAAGACTATTCAAAAGCCCTTTAAAAGTAGCTGCTCTTAGCTTAATCTATCTTTATTCCCATTCACCAAAGTATTATTAACTGACATAATGAATGCTAGCAGTTACTTTGCATCAATGAAATGACTGGTGTCCAACATCCAATGGATTGGCTAGCAGGTGAACTGGTCCTGAATTCTGTTGTGATAATATTATTGCATTTGCCTTTAGTAAACCTTCCATGCAAGTTGTGTATCAGAGGACCCCAAAAAAGGGAGCTGGACTTCACTGAATATATAGACAGGTGGTATGATGTGTTGGTATTAGCATGCTAAAAATGCCTGCTAGGGTTCAAAATTCAGTCTGAAGCTTGCTTTATTTCTCATATTATAATGTCTTACCTCATACCTAGCTTGAGGGTAAAGATGTTTTCTGAACTTTGGGTTTCATCTAATTAATTGATCACCAATTAATGCTCACAATTTATATGCTAATTTTAAAATAGGCCAAGACAAATATTTTCAGGTTACATTTTTGTTGTTCAAAAAAAGCATTCCTGGGGTGTGGGCTGGGGGTGGGGTTGGGAGAGCATTCCTGTTACTGAATCTTGTCAAAATAATTCCCGGTATTGTAGAAGCATGGAAAGAGAAAGAAGCTGCTTACTACTAGATTATTCAGGACTTGACACTCTTGCATAGTAAGCAACATATATTTAAAAATCAAAGGTTGGATGTCAAACCTTTCTGGTTAAACGATGGGCTATTTTAAAATTTCTTAGTCATTATTTGTTAGAGCATTGTGGCTTTCTATATTTTCTACTATTAATCTTTTGTGCATAACATAGTTTATACAATTAAGCTACATATATTTTATATTATTTTAATTTGAACCTAATTAAATGGTATTTAAAAACAATTTTGGCCTCATGTTATGTAACATTCCTACCTCTGATAAATTGTCAAATATCAAATATTTGTGGAGTATATAGTTTAATTTTACCTGGAGCCCTTACTTAAAATAATGACATCTAAAACACACAATGGGGGGAAAAATCTAATGTAGTAAGAAAACACAAATTTAACTAAATTTATATGTACATTTAGACATTAACTTTATGTTTTAGTGCATTTCAAGTGCACCTGGAATTTCTAAATACGGTGACATATTTTAAGGCTCACTATTCCAGTTACATTTATTGATATTTCTTATATGTGAGCTATGAATGAAAAAAAGATTCTATGAAAATCTTGCAGGATGATCTGATCATAAATTCCTAACTGGGTATGTCATGGTGGGTAGTCACATCCCAGGCATATACTTCTTTAGTAAAGAGTCTTTCTTTGCCATAAGTAGAGCCTGCCTATTCTTTGACATAGCCATAAACATCTCTAGATAGCCCATAATCTTGTTATCTATCCTGTATTCCAATCCTGGCCTTGTTTCCTCCCACCTTCATGTAATCTTCCTTACATTCCTGCCTTAATTTCAAATACATAATTAAAAAAAGTTGCAAAACTGTTATTCTCTGAAGCATTTTTGAGAACTTGCTCCCTGGCATATGTCATCAGTTTGGCACAAATAAACTCATAAAAATTCTCTACAAGGCTTAGACATTTCTTATGTCCACAGAGCTGATGCGTCAAATTTACAAGTGAGTGATTATTTGTTTTTTCTTATGACATTTGCACAGTTAGGGTTAATAAAGTCAGCTGAAGAAAGCTTGACATAATTCCTCCAGGTCAATGTATATGCCATTCATGTTGCTTCCACCAATGAAGGGTGATGTTTTGATAAGACCATGTCCTTGAGCTTTCCTCTCCAGAGCTAAGAGCAACTATTCCCATTTTATTAAGTTTTTTACTCCCCACAGAATAAATTTTAGTGACTACATTTGCAGAAACATTTAAAGGAAATTAATAAATATAAAGCACTTGCTGCCTTCTCTTCTATGCTATGAGTTACACCAGTATCTTTCCAGTGAATTCCTTTTTTTTTCTTTTCTGAAATAATCTGAGCTGATTTCTTTTACTTATAGTTGAAAATCCCATACCAATAAAGTAGTCCTGCTTTTTGTTTTCATAGTTTGATGAGATAAACCATTTTTCTGTGTTTTCTGAGGTAAAAGAGAGGGGAAATAGAACAAATGATATCACTGAGTAGGTTGGAGGGCATGAAATCAAAGCCACAGGTTAAAAAATGAGCCTTTGGTTAGGCACCTCTTCCATCAGGAAGGGGAGGTACAGATACCAATAAACTTCTAAGAGAAAAGGAGATGCAGTTCTTGAGTCATGCCCTCACTGATGCAGTTCTCAGCAAAATGGTAGAACCATCATCTGCTGAGTCTAAGCAAGTGGTGTTGGTATCAAGAAAGGGTTTTCAGAGGAAAGGGAAGATTTACAATAGCCACTGTCAGTTGGTCAGACACATATGAATCATAATCTTAGGAAGGAAGCATTGCTATATAGTAACATCATCAATCATCACCGTTGTGTGATTTTTCTCCAGAAACTCTCAGATGCTCAGTTCCAACATTAAAGAAACAGAATGGCTATATTAGAGTTGAACATAATAATGAAAGCATGACTTAAGTGGTAGACATCAGTGTCTGGGGCTGGACAGGAGAAAACGGGAAGACAGAAGGGGGTGATTGATTAGGAGAAAATGAAGGACTCAAAGTACATGGGGTCATGAGGTCAAAGAGCAAGCATAGTTTAAGTAAGGGCAGGAAAGTTACCAGAAACAAATGGTGGAGAGAAGCAGATGTCTTGCTTAAACATGAAGCCAGAATCTGAATCTCGCTACAGATGGAGGATATGAGTTCATCTGTCTTCTGCCTAGCATTCTTTCTTAGAATTTCCAATCTGTTTTTCTAGACTTTCACCCGCAGGTTGGATGACCAGTTGGCAGGGCTATAACAGAAAGAATATCACCCTGTTGGTTGAATATTAAGATCTACTGAGATTCTATGAAATTATACAGTTTAGTTTTAGTCTAGTATATTATGTAATGGACTTATTAAGAAGTACTTTTTTTTATTTTTATGAGCTGCCTATTCCCTATTGCTTCCAATAGAAAATAGCTGACTTCTCATACTCTGAGAAACCAAGATTTGGGGAAATTCTTTGATCTTACTCAACAATTGCTATTCCTTATATTACCAAGCTAACTATAACCTTTCTTTCTAATCTTTCAGTGGCAGTAGAAATTATCTTTAAGGAAAGGTCAGAAAAAGGATCTTAATTAAGACATTGCTTTGAGTCTTAGTCTATTAATATCTTTAGTATTTTATCTCACAGGTTCAAAAATATTATATTTCTTAGTCCCTCCCTTCTTTACTGCTGACTAGGAAACAATGATCTGTTGTATAAATTGCCACCTACCTATTATTTTGTAGCAGCCATGTATTAAAATTATAAAGAGCAGTAATTACCAGAAAAGAAGTGGAACTGTCTGACATTCTGTTCAGTTTTTTTTTAATTTAATGTATTGGTGTGACATTAGTTAATAATGTCATGTAGGTTTCAAGTGTACATTTATGTACATGATATGGATATTGCATTGTGTGCCCACCACTCAAAGTCAAATTATCTTCTGTCACCATTTATGCTATCTCCTTTACCCTTTACTACTCCTCAACCCCCATTCTTTCTGGTAACCACCCTGTTGTCAATATCTATGAGTTTCAGTTTTAAAAAATGGGCAGAGGATCTGAATAGACACTTCTCCCATTCATACAAATGGCTAGCAGATATATGAAATGATGCTCAACATCACTAGCTATTGGCGAAATACAAAACAGAACTACGAGATACCACCTCACACCTCTTAGAATGACTTTCTGTTCGGTTTTACTTTAAAAGTATCTTAGTGGTTAGCTTACTTGGATACTGTTTGCCATGGATTACTTACTCTCCTACCTTTGGCACAGTCCCCTAGAGTGTGCCTTATCTCTGCAAGGAGAAAGTGTGGCTGGATTCCTGCATATTCCCCTCTAAGACAACTCAAGCCACAGGCTTTATTACATGTTGATTTATGACTGTCATCTTGCTTTATGACTGTCATCTTGCACTTTATACTGTAGTGTGAGAAAAGCAAGAAAATGCAGACTCATGATTTTGTAACAAAATACTTGTACACTCACAACTGGCACCCAGTGGTTGAAATTATTAGACAGGGAAAGCCACTTTATTAAGTATCTGTGGAGAAACTCTCCACACTGGCTGGGTACAAGGTTGGGTGAAAGGTTCTCTGTGTTCTCTTCCAGCTCTGAGAATTTATGCTCAAAATAATTAATGCCACTCTTTCAAGACTCTAACTATGTCAATTTAATTAAATTACAATGCCTGTCAATAACTCAAGGGCAAAAATTTGCTCCAGGTCTGGAATCCAGCTATAATAGCTTAAGGAAACTGTGACAGAATATAATATAACACCACCAGTGTGAAACAAAAGTAAGCCACATACCTGCATGATATAGGGGCAACGAAGAAGAAATTGGTTACACTGTATGGAGGAATATTCTTGTATCACCTGAAAACATGTTAAAATCCTATTATGCTATATATCAAACTTTTCTTCAATTGTGTGAGATAGTCATGTTATCCTTTAATTTAAAGAAAAGGACATTGATTATGCAAGTTTTAAATTTTTACCCATTTCATAGAGTTTAATTGGAAGCAACTGGTCTGTCTTCTAAGACCCAAGACAGGGAATTGTCCAATTCTCAAAACTTTTCATTCCACTGACCTGTCAAGGGGTCTAAGGATCCTGGATTTCATCAGCACCCCAAATTGTTACTAGGTGCTTAATCAGGTGCTCTTTTCTTCTAGGAAACATAGACACATAAACACAGAATATTCTGTTCTGTTCTGTTCTCCTGTTAAACAGGAATAAATGTGAACCTCATCTTTTCTCTGTCTTATTTTCTTTCCACAAGGATAATGAGTTGCCCATCAGAAGTAAATGAACAAGGAGAAAGTGAAAATAATTAGTGGAATGAAAAAGTGAAGTGAAAGGACTGGATGGTGAGAAGGAAGAGGACAAGTAGTATTAAGTTGAACAGAGCAATCATATTCACTAAGACTCTTTCATTCTCTTGCAATGCCCTCAAGGATTACAGTTTAGAAGGCACTGCATTGGTAGAGGAAGAGAAAGAAATGTGGGACTGAAGAGAAGTGCCACCGGTGGCATAGTCAGTGTCTTGAAAGAGTGGCATTAATGTAGAAGAAGGTATATTTTTGTTTTGTGAAGAAGGTCTGGTCAGGTCAGCACTAAGAAAGAAGCATCACTATGTTCTACTGCAGTATTGTAATGTGTCACCTCCATGGTATACTAACTCCAGTAATCTGTGGGGATAATCATTTTAGCCTGTGTCCCTTCAGAAAGAAAGCATGAGACAAGGACTTACATGGAAGGGACTATTTTGGGAAATGATTCTAGGGATCAGGGATGAAAGGGCTAAGAAAAATAACATGGAAGAAAGGAAAGCAGTATCTGAGATGTTCTCAAGTTGGATTGGGACCCTTTGGGACCCTCTAAACAGCCGTGTACAATAAGCTTCAGAATTACTTACTCAAGGAATAGAAAAAGGTAGCATTTGCTTCCTGCAGTCTGTCCTTGATTGGTCAAGAGTTGCCCCACAGGCATTAATTTTCTCTCATACAATGTGTGAGCAGGTCTATTACTTCCACAGGCATCCCCTCTGCTGTGCTGTACAACAATGGGGCAGAAAGCCACAGATTCCCAGTGCAGGTTAGGAGAGAAAGGCCCAAGGCGCTATGAGTTGGGTCACACCAGTAGCCTATACAACAATTAACCCTACTAAAGATTTAAAAATTAAAAAGCCCTGAGCATAACTAAAAATGAAAAAATAGTAACTTCATAAAGAAAAGAAACCTGACAGGCTTAACCAATGACGGTCAAGCAGACATCATGTGCCTACAGGTGTGCTATGCTGGGAAGGAAACATTGCTCTTAATGTAGTATTCTGCCCAAATCAATAATAACCTGGATCTGATCATGAGGGAACATCAGACAACTATAAATTAAGTTACATTCTATAAAATAAATGCTCTGAACTCTTTAAAATATCGATATTATGAAATAAAAAGAGTGAAGGGTACTTCCACATTTAAAGAAAAAAAAGAGATACAAAATTAAATGCAATGCATGATCCTATTTAGTCCTGAACCAGAAAAATTACAAAAGACATGAGCAGAAAAATATGTAAACTTTCAATGTCTATTGATTAAAATACTTATCAATGTTCAATTTCTTGATTTTGATCATTTTACAATGTATGGATAAGTGAATATTCTTGTTTTAAGAAATATAAACTGAGGAGGAGAGAAAATGGCAGCGAAGTAGACAGATGCGTCTGGAGCTTTGTCGCTAGGCAGAGGGAGAGAGAGCAGCTGAGAGTCGCACTGGGAGTGTTTGTTGGCAAGTTAAGAGTCAGTTATCCTCCAGAAGAAGGTGGGGGACTGCTGGACGGGGCTCTCCTGGCCAGGCAGCCCCACTGCCACAGGGATTTTGTCTGCCGGAGCCACCAGCATGAACGCGGAGACCGAGCCATCTTGCAGAGGGAAGTGGATGTCTGCTGCGGTCTGAAGGGTCTGAAGCCTGCGGCTGGGGCACCCATCGAGCAGCTGGGGAACCGGGGACCCAGAACTCCGCTCTCCAATTGGCGCAGACACGAAGCGGAGTCAGAGATCCACAGAGCACATGGAAAGGTCAGATTTCACCTGAGATAGGAAGGAGGTGGATGTCTGCAGAGGTCTGAAAGCTGCGGCTGGTGGAGGCACCCACTGAGCAGCCAGGGACCCAGAGCATGGCTCTCCAGGTGGCACGGATGCCCGGGCAGCAGATTCACAGATCCACATGGCACATGGAAAGGTCGGATTTCGCCTGGGATAGGGTGAGGTCTGAGATGCGCAAGCTGTGGGAGCCGGGCCGCAGGAAAGCTGCCTCTGGAGAGGTCCGCAGAGCTGGGCAGGGCGTGATCCCTGAGTGTGGAGGCAGACTCTCCGAACTGTTGACAGAGGGGAACTCTGGAAAACGACTCGTTTTTTTTCTGGGGAAGAGGGACAGCTTGGGAGTTATTACAGTCTCCCAGCTGCAAAATCCCCACAAACTGGCTTTGAGAACCACAGAGTAGCAGGATCTGAGCACAGCCTAGAGAGGTCCTGTGCTTTGTCTCAGAGATCAATTCCGAAACACTGCCACCCAGTGGATGACACACAAATTGACTCTTGCATAACCAAAAAAGAATAAAGAGATTAAAACACCACAGGGGAACACAGGGAACTGCAATACCTTCCCTACTGGGAAACAGGTATGCCAAGCAGAATAATAGTGGAAGTGAATGACCATTCTATTTTTTTTCTTTCTTTTTTTAAAATTTTTTTTATTTTTCATTTTTACATATTTTAATTAAAAGACTATTTTTTTCTTTTCACCTCAATTGATTTTATCTTTTTAATTATTACATTTTTGTTTTAAACTATTATTATTAATTACTACTAGTACTTTACTTTTTTGGCAAAAAACAAGTGTCATTTTGTTTTCTCTTTATTTTATTTCAGGATTAGAGTTCTACATTCTATTTTCATCTATCCTTTAGCATAATTTTACTCCAACTCAACTCTACCTTTATGCCAAAACTTTCCTCCTAACTTTCCCCATTTTGTTCTTATTTCTCTTTCCCTTTTCCAACTTTAGATTCCCCCTATTCTTTCTCTTTACCTGGTTAAAATTTCACCCCATTTATATATCAAATTTCAAATCCCCTACTACAAGTCCATACAAACCTCTCTCTTCTTGTCTTCACTAGCCAAAAAGTTGTTTTTTCTCAATGTCCTTTTGTTGCTATTGGCCTGAAAAGTGATTATATCGATTTCTTGAAATTTTTTGTGAGATTGTTTTAGTTTATTCTACTTGTTTTATTTTGCTTTTTGCTTGCTTTGTTTTTTACCTCTCTTTTTCCTCACCTACCTCGATACCAGTTGCTATTTTCAGTTTGTATTAATCTCTAGGTACTGGTTGCTGGCCTTTATTGGGATTAGTGACTGTTCTATTAGAGTTTTCTCCTAACATCTGTAGTTTGTTCCCCTTTTCTCTCTTATACACTTTCTTTTCTCTCTGACTTTTTTCTCTTCCTCTTTTCTTCTCCTTCTTCTCCTTTTTATTTTTTTATTTTATTTTATATTTTTTGTTCATTTATTTATTTTTTTTTCTTTTCTCGCTCTCCCAATTTGATTTTGGCATTTCTTTCTTTTCTTTTTTCCTCATTTTCCTCTTCTTCTTTCTCTATTTACCCCTAATTTGTCTTTCATTGGTGGTCACCTTATTTGTGATTATTAACATCTTCAATACATTTCTACTCTGTGCCTTGTGTGCTGTACCTGGTCGTGTTGTCGTTTGTGCCTTTCAATCAACGTAGGAGAGAACTACATAACCAGACACCCGGAGAAGAAAGACCACAGAAAAAGAAACAGCCCACATAAGACAGAAACGCTGGTTTCACCAGAAAAGGAAGTAAATGAAATAGAAGCAGAAATAAGTCTGCCAGAGAAAGAGTTCAGAGAAATGATCAAAAGGTGGATGAAAAGAATGGAAGACAAAATTGACAATCTGAGTAAGAGCCAAGAGGAAATGAAGAAGACCCAAGAGGAGATAAAGAAGCAGCAAGAAGAAATGCAAAGAACCTAGAGGAGATGCAGAATAAACAAGAGGAAATGAAAAATGACATCACTAAACTCAATAGAAAGCATCAAAAGTAGACTAGAGAAAGCAGAGGACCACATCAGTGAGCTAGAAGACACGGTAGGAAAAAATACGCAAGTACAGCAGCTTCTAGAAAAAAAAGTTAAAAAGCAAGAGGAAAGCCTAAGGGAACTTTGGGATAACATGAAACAAAAACACATCCACATAATTGGGGTTCCAGAAAGAGTGGAAACTGAACAAGGATTAGAGAACATGTTTGAAGAAATAATGACAAAAAATTTCCCCAATATAAGAAAGAAAAAACCCACACAAATCCAAGAAACTCACAGAGTCCCAAGCAAAATGAACCCCAACAAAATGACAAAAAGGCACATTATAATTAAATTGGCAAACACCAATGACAAAGTAAGAATCTTAAAAGCAGCCAGAGAGAAAAAGAAAGTTACCTACAAAGGAACCCCCATAAGACTAGCTACTGACTTCTCAACAGAAACTCATCAGGCCAGAAGGGAATGGAATGAAATATACAAAGTCATGCAAAGGAAGGGTCTGAATCCAAGAATACTGTACCCTGCAAGACTCTCAATCAAAATTGAAGGTGAAATCAAAAGCTTCACAGACAAAAAAGGACTAAGGGAATATATGACCACCAAACCAGCAATGCAAGAAATGTTAAAGGGTCTGCTGTAATAAAAAGAAAGAGGAAGCGAAGAAGGAACTCGGGGGTAAAGGCTAAAAATGGCAACAGATAAGTACTTATCAATAATAACTTTCAATGTAAACAGATTATATGCTCCAATCAAAAGACATAGGGTAACCGATTGGATAAGAAAACATGATCCATATATCTGCTGTCTGCAAGAAACCCAAATCAGGAAAAGAGATGCACCCAGATTAGGGTGAAGGGATGGAAGATGGTATTTCAGGCAAATGGAAATGAAAAAAAAGCTGGGGTTGCAATACTTACATCTGACAAATTAGATGTCAAAGTGAAAGACATAATAAAAGATAAAGAAAGCCACTTCATAATGCTAAAGGGAACAATCCAACAAGAAGAAATAACTCTGGTAAACATATATGCACCCAATATAGGAGCACCTAAGTACATAAAAAAACTCTTGGAGGATATTAAGGGAGAGATTGACAGCAATACAATCATAGTAGGAGACTTTAATACCCCACTGTTACCATTGGACAAATCCTCTAAACAAAAAATCAGCAAAGAAATATCAATCCTAAATGACTCACTAGACCACATGGAATTAATTGACATCTTGAGAACATTTCACCCCAAAGCCACAGAATATACATTCTTCTCCAGTGCACATGGGTCATTTTCAAAGATAGATCATATGTTGGGTCATAAGAAAAGTCTCTTCAAATTCAAGAAGATAGAAATCATATCAAGCATTTTCTCAGACCACAGTGGCATAAAACTGGAAATCAACTATAATAAAAACAATAGAAAGAAATCAAACACATGGAGACTAATCAGCGTGCTATTAAACAATGACTGGGTAACCAGAGAGATCAAGGAAGAAATAAAAAACATCATGGCAACAAATGACAATGACAACACAACAATCTAAAATTTATGGGACACAGTGAAAGCAGTCTTGAGAAGGAAGTTCATAGCCCTACAAGCCTACTGCAAAAAAAAGGAAACAATGGTAATAAATTACCTAAATCTACAACTGAGAGAGCTAGAATGAGAACAACAAGAAAAGCCCAGTGTACTCAGAAGGAAGGAAATAGTGAAGATCAGAGCGGAGATAAACAACTTGGAGACCAAAGAAACAATTCAAAAGATCAACAAAACCAAGAGCTGGTTGTTTGAAAGGATAAACAAGATTGATGGACCTCTAGCCAGACTCACCAACAAGCAAAGAGAGAAGACCCAAATAGACAAAATCAGAAATGAAAAAGGAGAAATAACAACAGACCCTGTGGAAATACAAAGGATTGTTAAAAAATACTATGAACAACTTTATTCCAACAAATTGGACAACCTGCAAGAAATGGACATTTTGCTAGAAAAATATAACCTTCCAAAACTCAATGAGGAGGAAGCCAAACATCTCAATAGTCCAATAACTATGGAAGAAATTGAAGCAGTCATCAAAAAGCTTCCAGCAAATAAAAGCCCGGGACCAGATGGCTACATAGGAGAGTTTTACCAAACATTCAAGGAAGAATTAAAACCTATCCTCCTCAGACTATTCAAAAACATTCAAGAAGAAGGAACACTTCCAAACACCTTCTATGAAGCCAGCATCACCCTAATACCAAAACCAGATAAAGACAACACAATGAAAGAGAATTATAAGCCAATATCTCTCATGAACATAAATGCCAAAATCCTCAACCAAATTCTAGCAAATCGGATCCAGCAGTACATCAGAAAGATCATACACCATGACTAAGCAGGATTCATCCCAGGAATGCAGGGATGGTACAATATCCGCAAATCAATAAATGTGATACATCACATAAACAAATTGAGAGACAAAAATCACATAGTCATATCAATTGATGCAGAAAAAGCATTTGACAAAATCCAACACCCTTTCTTGATAAAAACTCTCAGCAAAGTGGGAATAGAAGGAGCATACCTCAACATCATAAAACCATATATGATAAACCCACACCTAACATCATACTCAATGGGCAAAAACTAAAACCATTTCCCCTAAGAACAGGAACAAGACAGGGATGCGCACTCTCACCTCTCCTGTTCGACATAGTACTGGAAGTATTAGCCATTGCAATTAGACAAGAAGAAGAAATAAAAGGCATCCAAATTGGAAAAGAAGAAGTAAACCTGTCCTTATTTGCAGATGACATGATATTGTACATAAAAAACCCAAAGGACTCCATTCCAAAACTAATTGACTTAATTAATGAATTTGGCAATGTAGCAGGATACAAAATTAATGCTAAGAAGTCTGTGGCATTTCTGTACACTAATAGTAAAATTACAGAAAGAGAGACTCAAAAAGCAATCCCATTTACCATCGCACCAAAAAAATTAAGATACTTAGGAATAAACCTAACTAAAGAGGTAAAAGACCTATATGCAGAAAACTACAGGACACTGAAAAAAGATATAGAAGAAGATGTTAACAGATGGAAGAGCATACCATGCTCATGGATTGGGAGAATCACCATCATTAAAATGTCCATACTACCCAAAGCAATCTACACATTCAACGCACTACCCATTAAAATACCAATGACATATTTCACAGACCTTGAAAGAATTCTTCATAGATTCATCTGGAACAAAATATGACCATGAATAGCCACAGCAATTCTGAGAAAGAAGAATAAAGTAGGAGGGATCTCAATACCAGATTTCAAGCTATACTACAAAGCAACTGTTCTCAAAACAGCCTGGTACTGGCACAAGAACAGAAATATAGACCAATGGAATAGAATAGAGGACCCAGATATCCACCCAAACCACTTTGCTCAACTAATATTTGACAAAGGAGGCATGAACATAGAATGGAGCCAATATAGCCTCTTCAATAAATGGTGTTGGGAAAATTGGACAGATACATGCAAAAAAATGAAACTGGGCCACCAACTTACACCAAATACAAAAATAAACTCAAAATCCATACAGGACTTAAACATTAGAAGGGAAACCATAAAAAATGCTAGAGGAATCCACAGGCAGCACAATCTCAGACATATGCCGAAAGAACTTCTTCACTGATACTGCTCTAAAGGCAATGGAAGCTAAAGAAAAAATAAACAAATGGGACTACATCAAAACAAAAAGCTTTTGCACAGCAAAAGAAACCATCAACAAAACAACAAGAAAAATCACTGTATGGGAGAACATATTTGCAAATGTTATCACTGATAAAGTTTTAATCTCCAAAATCTACAGCCAACTTATACAACTTAATAAAAGGAAGATGAATGATCCAATAAAAAAATGGGCAACGGACCTAAATAGAACCTTTTCGAAAGATGACAGAAGGAAGGCCAAGAGACACATGAAAACATGTTCAAAGTCATTAATCATCTGAAAGATGCAAATCAAAATGACAATGCAATACCATCTTACACCTGTCAGAATGGCAATCATCAACAAATCAGCAAACGACAAGTGTTGGCAAGGATGTGGAGAAAAAGGAACCCTTGTGCACTGTTGGTGAGAATGCAGACTGGTGCAGCCACTGTGGAGAACAGTATGGAGTTTCCTCAAAAAACTAAAAATGGATCTCCCATTTGACCCTGTAATCCCACTCTTAGGAATTTATCCTAAGAAATTACAAACACCAATCAGAAAGGATTTATGCACCCCTATGTTCATAGCAGCACAATTTACAATAGCCACAATTTGGAAACAGCCTAGGTGCCCGTCAGCAGATGAGTGGATCAGAAAACTGTGGTACATCTACACAATGGAATTCTATGCTGCCATTAAAAAGAAGGAATTCTTACCATTTGCAGCAACCTGGTTGGAACTGGAGAGCCTTATGCTTAGTGAAATAAGCCAGTCAATGAAGGAGAAGCATCACATGAGCTCACTCAATTGTGGATAATAAAGAACATTATAAACTGATGAACAAAAGGATAGATACAGAGGCAGTAAAGCTTCAAACAGACTGTGAAATTACAGCAGGAAGATTAAAGTTAGGTGAGGTAGATAAGAGATCAATCAAAGGACTTGTATGCATGCATATAAGCATAACCAATGAACATAGACACTGAGGGGTTGGGATATGCCTGAGAGGGAGGTGGGGCAAAGGGGAGATATGTATAAAAAATTAAAAATTAAAGAAAAAGAAATATAAACTGACATACTTAGGGAGAAAGTAAGTATGCACCTTACTTTCAATGATCAGAAAATAATAGATGATAGATAGATACATACATACATACATACATACATAGACAGACATAAATCAAATTTGGCAAAATGATAACAATGGTTAATCTGGGTGAAGTACACTATTGCACTATTCTTACAACTTTTCCATAAGTTTAAAACCATTTTAAAATACAAATTTTAAAAATAATTAACCTCCAAAAATAATAATAATTAAGCTCTGAGTCAGATAGAATTACACTGAGGGTTCAAAAGACCTGAGTTCTCCTCCAAGTAATTTATGCTTTTTAAGTTCTAGTTATCTCATTGGAACCTGGTAGAATTGTCCTAAGAACTAAATGAGGTAACACATGCAAAAGAGGTTTGAATAGTTTAAAATAACATACAATTTTATAACATTTTTAGAAATGAAGATCTGACATTTGAAAGACAGCTTAATAGACAAGCTGTCTGATCATGCATCATCTAAACAGTGACAGACATACGCATAGAGATGAAAGAGTGTGCAAGATAAATTGGAAGAGGGAGGATTTTAAGTCAATTTCCGTTATCAACTTTCTATCCCAAATTAGTTCCCTTCAACAAGCTTTTATTATCTGTTATATACTAGACATTGTGCATATTGCAAAATTGTCAGGATAAATGCTTGATATCTCAAGGAACTCAGAGTTTATCATGATATAAAACTAAAAAAATAAAAAGCTATGTAATGTGATGTGTTGAGAAGCATCCACAGAAACACAAATAAGAAACGAGTCAATCTGAGGTTTGGGGACAAATAAAAGAGTTTCTGACAGAAAGTAATATTTGAACTGAGCTTGATAAATGATTAGAAATATGAAAAGGACATTTTAGGCAATGAGATGACTGGGGAAGGAAGGAAATTATTTTATGTGCTTAGTTTCTTGGCAATTCCTTGCCTCCTCTATGACACCTCCCCCACATTACCCTTCCTAATACCCATCATGACATGAGAATTCCCTCCACATTTCTTTTCTGTGACTATCTTATAATTGTTCAAATGATATTAAAACTAGAGGCCCAGTGCACGGAAGTCATGCAAGAGTAGACCCTCATTCGGAAGGTTATCCGAAAGGTCATTTTTTTTTAATATATTTTATTGATTTTTTCCAGAGAGGAAGGGAGAGGGATAGAGAGTCAGAAACATTGATGAGAGACATTGATCAGCCACCTCCTGCACACCCCTCACCGGGAATGTGTCCGCAACCAAGGCACATGCCCCTAACCGGAATCGAACCTGGGACCCTTCAGTCCGCAGACCGACGCTCTATCCACTGAGTCAAACCGGTTTGGGCCGAAAGGTCATTTGGAAGGGTGTCCAGAAAGTCGTTCCACTCTTCAGCCGTCCAGTCAATTTGCATATTACACTTTTATTATTATAGATACTGGGTTGCCCATCATGGTCATGAAGAATGAATGGGGCCTGTTGGTAAAAGTTTGTTTGTTTTTTTAATATATTTTATTGGTTTTTTGTTTTTTTTACAGAGAGGAAGGGAGAGAGATAGAAAGTCAGAAACATCGATGAGAGAGAGACATCGATCAGCCGCCTCCTGCGCGCCCCACGGTGGAGATGTGCCCGCAAGCAAGGTACATGCCCGCAACCGGAATCAAACCTGGGACCTCTCAGTCTGCAAGCCGATGCTCTATCCACTGAGCCAAACCGGTCTCTGCAAAAGTTTCTATTTTAAGAGGGATAGCTGCACTAAATAATTCTCTTAAATCAGATCCTGGATTCCATACAGATTATGGAATTGTTTAAAATAAAGAAGCAGCACACATCTGCATACCATGCAGTTCTCGTCTTTGTACTTGGCTTTGGGTTTTTTCACAGAGCATTTGGATGAATGGTACAAACCAGTCTAATTACTGAGCCAGACAAAAGCTCTCAGAAGTGATACCAACGAATACACAAGCAGTGGAAAGGAGCAAGATTCTTCATAAAGACACTAAAGACTATTTGAGGTACCCAAAACAGCCAAATGGGTCCTAATTTAGGACTCAAGTGACAGACACCTCTGCGGTTAATCATTTCACTTGCCGCAAGGGTAGTAGGAGTCATAGCGGACCCGCTCCACTGGCGCTACACGTTGGTAGAAACAGAGTTTCAGTTTCAATTTTGCTCTCTCTTTCTTTGAAACGGTTCCAGCTTCTGCTTTTGAACAAACAGTAACAGTTTCTGATCCCCGTTTTACTGCCATTGAAGACCAGAGTCAGAACTTGTTTTTGAGCCAGGAAATGCTGGTAAAAATCCTTGCTCTGTCAGCACTTTGTTGGCAATGTAGGCACGGTGCTTCCATTCTCTATGCTTTGAGGTCTTCCTCTCTACAAGATGCTCACTGGATTCTGGAAGCTAGAACCATCCAAACCCTGGGCTTCAATAGTCCAACCTTGAGGGCAGGCATGGGAGTGGGAGGAGGGGGCAATGGGAAGATATGTACACATGTAATACATTCATTTAAAAAATGAAAAAAATAATAGTCCAATCTCTCATTTCACACCTAGAAAACTGAAATCATAATACTACTGATTTTTTTAAAAAGTGGTATGAAGACTCACATTAGGCAAGGTGTGAAAAGTATTCTAATGACTTTGGAAGAAAATTATGTACTCTAGAATCATAAATTTGGAAGGCTTTGTTAGAAACGTGCTCCAATTCTATAATATATGAACCAAAAGTCACTTGCAGGGCAGAGTGAATTAAGATGAATATTATGGGCCTTTTGTTTTTGAAAATTTACCAAAATAGAACTTGTTATAACAGTTTTAGTTCTTTGGCTTTTGCTGCCAATTTATGCTAAAAAAAAAAAAAGTCACTTTTTATACAGATAAATTCTTCCTTCTGCATTTTTCATCAAAGCAATCTATATGAGTAAGACCTACCTCCACTCAGTTCAGGTCCTCCCTGACTCTCCTGGAATAGCCTCTCCCTCTCAGGTCTGCCTTTGATGTACACTTTAAGACTTTACCTAGAAGGAAAACTATGGCAATTTCAATGTACTTAACCTAGAATGAAAATGATAGCAGCTGGCAGGCAGGGGAGGCAGCAAGAAAGATTTCTCAAAATCTGGAATCCTCAGGTTCCATCCTCCTGACAGATTCTGAAATCCTCAGAGAGTTTCAGCAATTCTCAAGAGGCAGCTTTGTTAGCTTTCAGCCACTTGAAGCCCTTATTGTTTTTCCTCCCTTGGGGTGCAGGCCTTAATTAACAATGTTTAATTTAAATAGTCCCAGGGTGCCACAGCTTTATATGCCTTTACCAGGTAAGCCAGAGGGACTGATGGGATTCCCCAGAACTCTCTCTTCCTGTTTCTGACACTCTCCCACTGCTCCTCTCCCTGATGACACATTTTTTTAGATGATGTATTCCTTTTGCATTTCATGCTTTGGCCTAAAGTTTTCACTTTTGCTAAAATTAAAATGTTTTTTGCACTATTATTTTTGCACTATATTGAGATGGAAGAATCTGAACAATAACCTTTTTTGTTTCGTTTTGTTAATCCTCACCTGAGGATATTTTTCCATTGATTTTTAGAGAGGTGGAAGAGAGGGGGAGAGACAGAGAGAGAAAAACATCTGTGTGAAAGAGACACATCGATTGGTTACCTCTTACATGCACCTTGACCAGGACCAAGGATGGAACCTGTAACCAGGGTACATGCCCTTTACCAGAATCAAACCTTTCAGTCCCAGGCTGACGCTCTATCCACTGAGCCAAACCAGCTAGGGGTGAATAATAATCTTTTTTTTTTCTTTTTATGTTGCCAATTTTAAATAGATTTATTTAAGACATCGCATTTTCCACTTTACAATACAGTTATAAAGTGCATTAATTTCCTTTCCCTGTGCACAGTCCATATTCAAGTATCAAGAATGCCCAGTTATTTACTATACAGCAGCTCAACTTTTAAAACTGCCATGAAATTTGCTACAAATTTGGGTCCTTCAATATTTTGCGGAACAATGCTAGAGATCTATGCTCAGAGCTGGCTTAATCAACCTCTTCAATGGTGGGCCCAGAGGAGGCACCACCCGAGGGAGGAGCTCCGCCACCAGGGAAGCCCCCAGTCATCCCTCCTGGCATGCCTCCTGCACTCTGGTACAGCTTGGTAATGATGGGGTTGCAGACCTTTGCCAACTCTTTCTGCTGGGGTTCAAATTCTTCCTTTTCTGCAGTCTGGTTCTTATCAAGCCAGTTGATGATTTCATTGCACTTGTCAAGAATCTTCTGTTTGTCCTCATCATTGATCTTGCCTTGAAGTTTTTCATCTTCAACAGTGGCTTTCATGTTGAATGCATAGGATTCACGTGAATTCTTGGAAGACACCTTGTCCCGCTACTTCTCATCTTCAGCTTTATACTTCTCAGCTTCTTGAACCATGCACTCAATGTCTTCCTTGCTCAGGCAACCCTTGTCCTTAGTGATGGTAATCTTGTTCTCTTTTCCTGTACTCTTATCCACAGCAGAGACATTGAGGATGCCATTGGCATCAATATCAAAAGTGACTTTAATCTGAGGAACACCACGAGGTGCAGGAGGTATGCCTGTGAGCTCAAACTTGCCAAGCAAGTTGTTGTCCTTGGTCATGGCACGCTCACCTTCATAAACCTGGATGAGCACGCCTGGCTGGTTGTCAGAGTAGGTAGTGAAGGTCTGTATCTGCTTGGTGGGGATGGTGGTGTTGCGCTTGATCAGGACTGTCATGACGCCGCCAGCCATCTCAATGCCAAGGGAAAGAGGTGTGACATCCAGCAGCAACAGATCTTGGACATTTTCAGATTTGTCTCCAGAGAGAATGTCTGCCTGGACAGCTGCACCATAAGCAACAGCCTCATCAGGGTTGATGCTCTTATTCAACTCTTTTCCACTGAAGAAGTCCTGGAGGAGTTTCTGCATCTTGGGGATATGTGTAGAGCCACCCACCAGGACAATATCATGGATCTGGGACTTGTCAAGCTTGGCATCCCGAAGGGCTTTTTCTACAGGGTCCAGGGTGCCATGGAAAAGGTCAGCATTCAATTCTTCAAATCGGGCACTTGTGATAGAGGTATAGAAGTCAATTCCTTCATAGAGCGAATCAATCTCAATACTGGCCTGAATGCTGGAAGAGAGTACGCTTAGCACATTCACAAGCAGTACGAAGGTGACGGACAGCCCTCTTGTTCTCACTGATATCCTTCTTATGTTTGCTTTTGAACTCTGCAATGAAATGGTTTACCATTGGTTGTCAAAGTCTTCTCCACCTAAGTTTGTGTCCCCAGCTGTAGATTTGACCTCAAAGATTCCATCTTCAATTGTGAGGATTGACACATCAAAAGTGCCACCTCCCAGTCAAAGATCAGCATGTTTCTTTCAGCTCCAACCTTTTTATCTAAACCGTAAGCAATAGCAGCAGCAGTTGGCTCATTGATGATTCTAAGTACATTGAGACCAGCAATAGTTCCAGCATCTTTGGTGGCCTGACGCTAAGAGTCATTGAAGTAAGCAGGTACTGTGACAACAGCATTGGTAACAGTCTTCCCAAGGTAGGCTTCTGCGATTTCCTTCATCTTTGTCAAAACCATGGGCGACTCCTCTTCTGGATAAAAGCTTTTTGTCTCTCCCTTGTATTCTACTTGAACCTTAGGCCTGCCGGCATCATTCACCACATTGTAAGGCCAATGTTTCATGTCAGACTAGACAACAGCATCATCAAATCTATGTCCAATCAAGCACTTGGCATCAAATACCATGTTGGTAGGATTCATTGCTACTTGATTCTTTGCAGCATCAACCAATCAATCGCTCAGTGTCAGTAAAGGCAACATAACTTGGGGTGGTTCAGTTGCCCTGATTATTGGCAATTATTTCCATTTTTCCATACTGGAATACACCCACACAAGAGTAGGTGGTACCAAGATCAATGCCAACTGCAAATCCCTTAGACATGGTTGCTGGTGTGCACGTTCAGCTAGCCCAGACCAACCAGAGATGATGTCCCCGAGTTCAATAAGCATGAATAATAATCTTGATAGATGACCTCTTAAGAATGAGAGTAAATAGTTTTATTGATCATTTGGACATGAGAATTCCCTCCACATTTCTTTTCTCTGACTATCTTACAATTGTTCAAATGATATTAAAACTAGAGGCCTGATGCACAAAAGCCATGCAAGAGTAGACCCTTGCAATCCCGGCTTCGTCCAGAAGGTTATCTGGAAGGTCATTTGAAAGGGTGTCCAGACCATTGTTCCACTGTTTAGCCATCCAGTCAATTTGCATATTACACTTTTATTATTATAAATACTGGGTTGCCCATCATGGTCATGAAGAATGAATGGAGCCAAAATCAGTTTGGCTCAGTGGATAGAGCATCGGCCTGTAGACTGAAAGGTCCCAGGTTTGATTCCAGTCAAGGGCATGTATCTTGGTTGTGGGCACATCCCCAGTGGGGGGCGTGCAGGAGGCGGCTGATCAATGTCTCTTTCTCATCGATGTTTCTAACCTTCTATCCCTCTCCCTTCCTCTCTGTAAAAAATCAATAAAATATATTAAAAAAAGAAGAAGAAGAATGAATGGGGCCTGAATGCACTGAATGCTTATTGCTCACTTACTATGTTATAAACGCTAGACTGGATACTTTTTTTTTAATATATATATATTTTTTATTGACTTCCAAGAGGAAAGGAGAGAGAGATAGAAACATCAATAATGAAAAAGAATCACTGATTGGCTGCCTCCTGCATTCTCACACTGGGGATCGAGCCCAAAACCCAGGCATGTGCCCTTGACTGGAATCAAACCCTGACCGTTCAGTCCTCAGGCCCATGCTCTAGCCATAGAGCCAAACCAGCTAGGGTAACACTTTTGGTATATTACCTTTTTTAAGTTTCACAATAATTCTGCCAAGGAGGCATTCTTATCTCTATTTCTCAGAAGGAAAATTGAGGTTCAGAAGGTGAGAAAGGCTTACACCATGTGTAAGTGGCAGCCAGAAACTAAACTCATGTTTTTCTGTAAGATGGCAAAGCTGAGTCCACAGTTGGCTTAGACTCAAAATGGAGCATACATGTTCTTACCTTGGATGATTGCAGGAGGAGAGCAGATGGATGAGAACCAGAGATGGGGGGAAGACCAATTTGAAGCTGTGATAAAGGGAAAATAAGAATACAAAAAAATGGAGTGAACAATGTTTGTGGAGTGACTACTTTGAGGAAGGCACTGTGCTAATTTCTGGCACAGGATGGTAGAGGTAAGTGCTTTAAAAAGCTGATACCCATCACATAGATAAACCTTGTTTACAGGTGTGTGTGTGTGTGTGTGTGTGTGTGTGTGTGTGTGTGTATGTGTGTGTTTTCAGATAATCTTTAAATAAATATAATACATCCATGTGTATTATATATAATATATAATCTACACTAATAAAAGAAAAACATACAAATTGACCATATCACAATATCCACCAGCCAATCAGTAGTGAGTATGCAAATTAACACAACAAAGATGGCACGTTAATTTGCATACACAGGTACAGAGCAAAGACTGAAGCCTGAAGACTGAAGAGGCTTGGCTTCTCTGTTCTGGCTGGATGAAAGCCTGGGTCCCAGATGCCAGAGGAAAACCAATGCTGGGAGCCAGGGGAAGGAAGGTCTATTGCACAAATCTTCGTGCAATGGGCCTCTAATTATTACCTAAAGTATGGCTCAGTTGGTTGAGCATGTCCCATGGACCAAGAGGTTGCCAGCTTAATTCCTGGTCAGGGCACATGCCTGAATTGTAAGCTTGATCCCAAGTGAGGAGTGTGCAGAAGGCAGCTGAACAATGATACTCTCTCATTGATGTTTCTATCTCTCTCCCTCTTCCTTCCTCTCTCTCTGAAATTAATAAAAACATATTATATATATGTGATCTAGAGGGAGATCAATAATACAAAAGAAAACAAATGGAGCAAGAAAATCCTATATAATAAAACCCTAATATGCAAATCGACTGAACAGCTGAATGATCAGTTGCTATGATGCTTATTGACCACCAGGGGGCAGATGATCAATTCTGGAGCTGCCTCCTGGTGGTCAGTGTGCTTCCAGAGGAGGAGTGCAGCTCAACCAGAAGTTGGGTATGCTGCTTCTTAGCACTTCCTCGGAGGCGGGAGAGGCTCCTGGTGTCCACTGTGCTCGCCATGCTGGCAGGCTCATGGCTGGCAAGCACAGCAGTAGTGGGAGCCTCTCCCACCTCTGTAGCATCACTAAGGACCCCTTGGGGGATATCTGACGGTCGGCTTACGGGTCGCAGGCCGGGCTGCTGAACCCTCATCTCTCCCCCCTCAACCCACAATGCACAAACATTGTTCACTGGGCTTCTAGTAAATAAATAAAAGAGACAGAATAAGCATTACCAATGGACACAGACAATAGGTGGGTGAGGGCATGTGCTGGAAGATGGAAATGGCTAGGAAGAGATCAATGGGGCGAGGGAAAGGAATCATGTATAATACTTTCAACATAAAGAATTTAAAATTTTTTTTAAAAAAAGGGAGACAGAAAATTAGGTGAATATAAAAGAAAGGTATGTTAACAGTTCATGAACAATAATTTTTAGGCTCTTCTGAATGATCACCCATCCCCTAAATTCTACTATCAGGTTATTTTCACGAACATAACCCAACATTGGATAGCTTTATGCTTCTAGCACAAACATCCAAGAGTAACTTTGAAAATTTTAAGTTTACAACAACATGGCCCTGGCAAATGTCTCCTACATATCCAGGTGCAGGACACATCACACTTCTTTATTTTCTTAAATAAACTTAAATTTGGAGTCATGCCCACCCTCATAAAGGAAGTAAAATCAGCAGATATTGGTAATGATGGGAAGGCAGGAGAGTAAGTGCTTCCTGGGGTGGTTAATGCTGCCCTGATATGTTGGAGAAGGGCACTTCTCTGCCTTCTGAAATCCTCCAGCTGTGATATCTGTTTAACAGTGTAGCATTCCCTTCATGGCAGTTCTGGGCACAGGAAACCTTGGTCATTATTCAACTTACTTTCCTCTGCCACAGCAGAAGCAGGAAGAGAAGTTCTCACTTAGTCCTTTAGAAACACATCACTAGCTACTCCTCTCTTTACAAGAGTTGCCTAATATTCCCTTTTTAATTCACAGTGGGAGAAAACATCTCTTTGGCTTTGATTTTAATAATTTGCTCTGCTGCTTAGAGAGGAAAGTCTGCAATTTATTTTTTTATATTTATTTATTTATTTATTTTTAATTTTTTATTAATTTTTTATACATATCTCCCCATTGCCCCTGCTCCCTCCCGGGCATACCCCAACCCCCCAATGTCTATGTTCATTGGTTATGCTTATATGCATGCATACAAGTCCTTTGATCTCTTATCTACCTCACCTAACTTTAATCTTCCTGCTGATATTTCACAGTCTGTTTGAAGCTTTACTGCCTCTGTATCTATCCTTTTGTTCATCAGTTTATATTGTTCTTAATTATCCACAAATGAGTGCCATCATGTGATGCTTCTCCTTCATTGACTGGCTTATTTCACTAAGCATAAGGCTCTCCAGTTCCAACCAGGTTGCTGAAAATGGTAAGAATTCCTTCTTTTTAATGGCAGTGTAGAATTCCATTGTGTAGATGTACCACAGTTTTCTGATCCACTCATCTGCTGATGGGCACCTAGGCTGTTTCCAAATTGTAGCTATTGTAAATTGTGCTGCTATGAACATAGGGGAGCATAGATCCTTTCTGTTTGGTGTTTGTAATTTCTTAGGATAAATTCCCAAGAGTGGGATTACAGGGTCAAATGGGAGATCCATTTTTAGTTTTTTGAGGAAACTCCATACTGTTTTCCACAGTGGCTGCACCAGTCTGCATTCCCACCAACAGTGCACAAGGGTTCCTTTTTCTCCGCATCCTCGCAAACACTTGTCGTTTGTTGATTTGTTGATGCTTGCCATTCTGACAGGTGTAAGATGGTATCACATTGTAGTTTTGATTTGCATCTCTTGATGATTAATGACTTTGAACATGTTTTCATGTGTTTCTTGGCCTTCCTTCTGTCGTCTTTTAAAAAGGTTCTATTTAGATCCGTTGCCCATTTTTTATTGGATCATTTATCTTCCTTTTATTAAGTTGTATAAGTTGGCTGTAGATTTTGGAGATTAAAACTTTATCAGTGATAACATTTGCAAATATGTTCTCGCATACAGTGATCTTTCTTGTTGTTTTGTTGATGGTTTCTTTTGCTGTGCAAAAGCTTTTTATTTTTTTATTTTTATTTTTTTTAATTTTTATTAATTTTTTATACATATCTCCCCATTGCCCCCCTCCCTCCCAGGCATACCCCGACCCGCCAGTGTCTGTGATCATTGGTTATGTTTATAAGCATGCATACAAGTCCTTTGATTGATCACTTATTTACCTCACCTAACTTTAATCTTTCTGCTATAATTTCACAGTCTGTTTGATGCTTTATGATTTTTGTCCTCCTGAGAATTATCAGTCTACTCCCTTTCTGTGCTCCTGATTCTATTATATTCACCAGTTTATTCTGTTCATCAGATTTTTAATTCACTTAATTTTTAGATTCACTTGTTGACAGATGTGTATTTGTTGTTCATAATTTTTTGTCTTTTACCTTTTTCTTCTTCCTCTTCTAAAAGGGTACCTTTCAGCATTTCATATAATACTGGTTTGGAGTTGATGAACTCCTTTAGCTTTTTCTTCTCTGTGAAGGTCTTTATCTGCCCTTCAATTCTGAATGATAGCTTTGCTGGATAGATTATTCTTGGTTGTAGGTTCTTGTTGTTCATCACTTTGAATATTTCTTGCCACTCCCGTCTGGCCTGCATCGTTTCTGTTGAGAAATCAGCTGACAGTCGTATGGGTGCTCCCTTGTAGGTAATAAACTGTTTTTCTCTTGCTGCTTTTAATATTCTCTCTTTGTCTTTTGCTCTTGGCATTTTAATTATGATGTGTCTTGGTGTAGTCCTCTTTGGGTTCCTTTTCTTTGGGGTTCTGTGTGCTTCCTCGACTTGTAAGTCTATTTCTTTTACCAGATGTGGGAAGTTTTCAGTCATTATTTCTTTAAACAGGTTTTCAGTATCTTGCTCTCTCTCTTCTTCTGGCACCCCCACAATTCTGATGTTGGTATGCTTGAAGCTGTCCCAGAGTCTCCTTCCATTATCTTCACATTTTTGGATTCTTTTCTCTTCTTGCTTTTCCAGTTGAATGTTTTCTGCTTCTTTATATTTCAAATTTTTGACTTGATCCTTGCCTTTCTCTAGTCTGCTGTTAGTACTCTGCATAATAGTTTTTATTTCAGTCAGTGTATTTATCATCTCCTCTTGGGTCTCACTAAATTTATCCATCTTTTCTAGCATATTCTTGCAAAACCTTATAAGCGTGGTTTTGAACTCTATATCCAGTCGTTTTTTTTCCTCCATTTCTTTTGCTTGTAATCCCTTCCCTTGTCTCGGCATTTTCACTGTGCCGGGGAAACTTCTGTGCTGGAATCAGCCACAGAAGCCTCGGTTGAGCTTGGGAGGGGTGGAGTTTCAGGGCTTAAGGGACCGCCTTGCCTTCCAGTTGGCCCCGCCCTCCACGGCCCCTGAGTCTCAGGTGACTGGGTAATGGCTGGAGCGGTCCTTGTGTGCGCGCGCACCCGCAGCGCCTCTAACCGCTGCCTTTCCGGCTCCCCTGCGAACCAGGATCACACGAGTCTAGGTCCCCAGGGTATCGCCCAAAACAGGGGCTCAGTGGACTCAGAAGTGGCACAGTTCTGAGGGTCTGTCTCTCGCCCACTCGCGAAAGCCAGCGGCACAATCAGCAATCCGTCCTCCGCGTGGTGCCGTGCGCGACCAGACCTCCGATCCTTTGCAACTCCCCTAAATTTCCGTGCACTTCTCCCTTTTCACAGTCCAAACTGCCCCCGTATGAGTCTCGGCTGGATCTGGGGTTTAGTGTCGTAAGATAAGGGGTTCAATGCCATTGGGAGTCTCCATTTCCCTCCCGCCAGAGAAAGCCAGCCAGGTACTCCGGCACCCGCTCTCTCAGCGCGCGTCTCCGTACCTCAGCTTTTTGCAGCTCCTCTGGGTCTCCGTGAGCCCCTCTCTTTCCCTCTAGTTGTAGAACTTCCACTCAGCCAGCTTTCCTGTGGCTCTGGATGATGTCCGTTCTGTCTTTTAGTTGTAGTTTTGAAATTGTTGTGCGAGGCAGCAGTATAGGTGTTTACCTATGCCGCCATCTTGGATTTTGAGCTCCAAAAGCTTTTTATTTTGATGTAGTCCCATTTGTTTATTTTTTCTTTAGGTTTATTTGCCTTTGGAGCAGTATCAGTGAAGAAGTTCTTTCGGCATATGTCTGAGATTGTGCTGCCTGTGGATTCCTCTAGCATTTTTATGGTTTCCCTTCCAATATTTAAGTCCTGTATCCATTTTGAGTTTATTTTTGTATTTGGTGTAAGTTGGTGGTCCAGTATCATTTTTTTTTGCATGTATCTGTCCAATTTTCCCAACACCATTTATTGAAGAGGCTATCTTGGCTCCATTGTATGTTCATGCCTCCTTTGTCAAATATTAGTTGAGCATAGTGGTTTGGGTGGATATCTGGATTCTCTATTCTATTCCATTGGTCTATATGTCTGTTCTTGTGCCAGTACCAGGCTGTTTTGAGAAGAGTTGCTTTGTAGTATAGCTTGAAATCTGGTATTGAGATCCCACCTACTTTATTCTTTTTTCTCAGAATTGTTGTAGGTATTCGTGGTCTTTTTTTTTTGTTCCAGATGAATCTATGAAGAATTCTTTCTAGGTCTGTGAAATATGTCGTTGGTATTTTAGTGGGTAGTGCGTTGAATCTGTAGATTGCTTTGGGTAGTATGGACATTTTAATGATGTTGATTCTCCCAATCCATGAGCATGGTATGCTCTTCCATCTCTTAACATCTTCCTCTATCTATTTTTTCAGTGTCCTGTAGTTTTCTGCATATAGGTCTTTTACCTCTTTAGTTAGGTTTATTCCTACGTATCTTAATTTTTTTGGTGCAATGGTAAATGGGATTGCTTTTTTAGTCTCTCTTTCTGTAATTTTACTATTAGTGTATAGAAATGCCACAGACTTCTTAGCATTAATTTTGTATCCTGCTACATTGCCGAATTCATTAAGTCAATTAGTTTTGGAATGGAGTCCTTTGGATTTTTTATGTACAATATCATATCACCTGCAAATACGGACAACTTTACTTCTTCTTTTCCAATTTGGATGCCTTTTATTTCTTCTTCTTGTCTAATTGCAATGGCTAATACTTCCAATACTATGTAGAACAGGAGAGGTGAGAGTGCGCATCCCTGTCTTGTTCCTGTTCTTAGGGGAAATGGTTTTAGTTTTTGCCCATTGAGTATGATGTTAGGTGTGGGTTTATCATATATGGCTTTTATGATGTTGAGGTATGCTCCTTCTATTCCCACTTTGCTGAGCGTTTTTATCAAGAAAGGGTGTTGGATTTTGTCAAATGCTTTTTCTGCATCAATTGTTATGACTATGTGATTTTTATCTCTCAATTTGTTTATGTGATGTATCACATTTATTGATTTGCGGATATTGTACCATCCCTGCATTCCTGGGATGAATCCTGCTTGGTCATGGTGTATGATCTTTCTGATGTACTGCTGGATCCGACTTGCTAGAATTTTGTTGAGGATTTTGGCATCTATGTTCATGAGAGATATTGGCCTATAATTCTCTTTCATTGTGTTGTCTCTATCTGGTTTTGGTATTAGGGTGATACTGGCTTCATAGAAGTTGTTTGGAAGTGTTCCTTCTTCTTGAATGTTTTTGAATAGTCTGAGGAAGATAGGTTTTAATTCTTCCTTGAATGTTTGGTAAAACTCTCCTGTGTAGCCATCTGCTCCCGGGCTTTTATTTGCTGGAAGCTTTTTGATGACTGCTTCAATTTCTTCCATAGTTATTGGCCTATTGAGATGTTCAGCTTCCTCCTCATTGAGTTTTGGAAGGTTATATTTTTCTAGGAAAATGTCCATTTCTTGCAGATTGTCTAATTTGTTGGAATAGAGTTGTTCATAGTATTTTTTAACAATCCTTTGTATTTCCACAGTGTCTGTTGTTATTTCTCCTCTTTCATTTCTGATTTTGTCTATTTCGGTCTTCTCTCTTTGCTTCTTGGTGAGCCTGGCTAGAGATCTATCAATCTTGTTTATCCTTTCAAACAACCAGCTCTTGGTTTTGTTGACCTTTTGAATTGTTTCTTTGGTCTCCAAGTTGTTTATCTCCGCTCTGGTCTTCACTATTTCCTTCCTTCTCAGTACACTGGGCTTTTCTTGTTGTTCTCCTTCTAGCTCTTTGAGTTGTAGGTTTAAGTAATTTATTACCATTGTTTCCTGTTTTTTGCAGTAGGCTTGTAGGGCTATGAACTTCCCTCTCAAGACTGCTTTCACTGTATCCCATAAATTTTGGATTGTTGTGTTGTCATTGTCATTTGTTGCCATGATGTTTTTTATTTCTTCCTTTATCTCTCTAGTTACCCAGTCGTTGTTTAATAGCATGCTGTTTAGTCTCCATCTGTTTGATTTCTTTCTATTGTTTTTATTATAGTTGATTTCCAGTTTTATGCCACTGTGGTCTGAGAAAATGCTTGATATGATTTCTATCTTCTTGAATTTGAAGAGACTTTTCTTATGACCCAACATATGATCTATCTTTGAAAATGACCCATGTGCACTGGAGAAGAATGTATATTCTGTGGCTTTGGGGTGAAATGTTCTCAAGATGTCAATTAATTCCATCTGGTCTAGTGAGTCATTTAGGATTGATATTTCTTTGCTGATTTTTTGTTTAGAGGATTTGTCCAATGGTAACAGTGGGGTATTAAAGTCTCCTACTATGATTGTATTGCTGTCAATCTCTCCCTTAATATCCTCCAAGAGTTTTTTTATGTACTTAGGTGCTCCTATATTGGGTGCATATATGTTTACCAGAGTTATTTCTTCTTGTTGGATTGTTCCCTTTAGTATTATGAAGTGGCCTTCTTTATCTCTTATTATGTCCTTCACTTTGACATCTAATTTGTCAGATATAAGTATTGCAACCCCAGCTTTTTTTTCATTTCCATTTGCCTGAAATACCATGTTCCATCCCTTCACCCTCAATCTGTGTGCATCTCTTTTCCTGAGGTGAGTTTCTTGCAGACAGCAGATATATGGATCATGTTTTCTTATCCAATCGGTTACCCTATGTCTCTTGATTGGAGCATTTAATCCATTTATATTTAAAGTTATTATTGATAAGCACTTATTTGTTGCCATATTTAGTCTTTACCCCCGAGTTCCTTCTTCGCTTCCTCTTTCTTTTTATTACAGCAGACCCTTAACATTTCTTGCATTGCTGGTTTGGTGGTCATATATTCCCTTAGTCCTTTTTTGTCTGTGAAGCTTTTGATTTCACCTTCAATTTTGATTGAGAGTCTTGCAGGGTACAGTATTCTTGGATTCAGACCCTTCCTTTGCATGACTTTGTATATTTCATTCCATTCCCTTCTGGCCTGATGAGTTTCTGTTGAGAAGTCAGTAGCTAGTCTTATGGGGGTTCCTTTGTAGGTAACTTTCTGTTTCTCTATGGCTGCTTTTAAGATTCTTACTTTGTCGTCGGTGTTTGCCAATTTAATTATAATGTGCCTTGGTGTCGGTTTGTTGGGGTTCATTTTGCTTGGGACTCTGTGAGCTTCTTGGATTTGTGTGGGGTTTTTCTTTCCTATATTGGGTAAATTTTCTGTCATTATTTCTTCAAACATGTTCTCTAATCCTTGTTCAGTTTCCACTCTTTCTGAAACCCCAATTATGCAGATGTTGTTTTGTTTCATGTTATCCCAAAGTTCCCTAAGGCTCTCCTCTTGCTTTTTAACTTTTTTCTAGAAGCTGCTGTACTTGGGTATTTTTTCCTACCATGTCTTCTAGCTCACTGATGCGGTCCTCTGCTTCTTGTAGTCTACTTTTGATGCTTTCTATTGAGTTCTTTATAGCAGTGATGTCGTTTTTCATTTCCTCTTGTTTATTCCGCACCTCCCCTAGGTTCTTCTACATTTCTTCTTGCTGCTTCTTCATCTCCTCTTGGGTTTTCTTCATTTCCTCTTGGGTCTTCTTCATTTCCTCTTGGCTCTTACTCATATTGTCGATTTTGTCTTCCATTCTTTTCATCCACCTTATGATCATTTGTCTGAATTCTTTCTCTGGCAGGCTTATTTCTGCTTCTATTTCGTTTACTTTCTTTTCTGGTGAAACCTGTCTTTCTGTCTTATGTGGGCTGTTTCTTTTTCTGCCCATGGTCTTTCTTCTCCGGGTGTCTGGTTATGTAGTTCTCTCTCCTATGTTGATTGAAAGACACAAACCTGTCCCAGGCGAGATCTGACCCTTCTGTGCGTGCCGCGTGGATCTCCGAATCCGCCGCCAGCGCGTCTGCGCCACTTGGAAAGCTGTGCTCTGGGTCCCTGGCTGTTCAGTGGGTTCCTCCGCCAGCCGCAGCTTTCAGACCTCCGCAGACATCCACCTCCCCCTTATCTCCAGCGAAATCTGACCTTTCCGTGTGCTCTGTGGATCTCTGATTCCACCGCGTGTCTGCGCCGATTGGAGAGCAGAGTTCTGGGTCCCCGGGTCCCCGGCCGCTCAATGGGTGCCCCAGTCACAGGCTTCAGACCGCCGCAGACATCCACCTCCCTCTGCAAGACCAAAAGTCTGCAATTTAAAAGGAGGTGAGGTCTTCTTTAGATTGGAACCACATAACAGAACAGGTTCTGTATCAGCCAGGCCCATATAGGAAATATCTGAATTGCCATAGGTGAGCTTGGCTATCAAGAACCCTCTGATGTCCACTGGGCCCTTTTTCTACAAAACAATTTAGAGAAATATATCTGGCCTGCCTGAACCTGAGCCCGACCACCTTACCTTTATGGCATGTATTAATTTCTGTAATGCTGACCTGTCATTTAGTCTAATTTCTTTATGTATTTGAAGTGATCTGTTTGGAGTAAAAAATAGTTACATTGACTATCCTCAAGCTGAAGGAAAAGACTGGTAAGGGAGGGGAGGACAGTTAAATTCAGGTTCAATTAAAACTTGAAAGTAAAAAAAACAACAAAAACAACTTGAAAGTAGCCTGGCTAGTGTGGCTCAGTGGTTGAGCATTGACCTATGAACCAGGAGGTCACGGTTCAAATCTTGGTCAGGGCACATGTCCTGGTTGGGGGCTCGATCCCCAGAATAGGGTGTGCAGGAGGCAGCTGATGAACGACTCATCATTGATGATTTGTTCCCTCTCTTCTCCCTTCCTCCCTGAAATCAATAATAAAAATATATCTAATAAAAAAACTTGAAAGTAGATATGAGTCAGAGCAAATCATTACACAGATTTTCCACTATAACAGACTGCCAAGTAAATATGTGTCTAAATACATCTTCCTTTTTTGTAATAAAGTTACTATAGGAAAATAATGGCAAAGAAAAAAAAAACATATACAGCAGTTTCCTACTTTCATAAGATCTCAGCAATTGACCACGATTGAATATTTTGCACAGTGACTATTTTCCCCCAAATTCTGTGACATTTCTAACAAATAATCTGAAAATTTTGATGCCAAAAGGGAAGAAGGTATTTTTTCTAACACCTGAAAATGTCTTCAATATCTTATCTTAGTTATAAGATTAGTTGACTTTAAATATAGATAACTCATTGACTGATTTAAGAGAAGGAGGGAGAGAGAGAGACATTTGTTTGTTGTTCTACTTATGTAGGCATTGATTGGTTGATTCTTACATGTGTCCCTAATGAGGATTGAACCTACAACCTTGGCATATAGGGACAATGTTCTAACCAACTGAGCTACCCAGCAAAGGCTAGCTAACTTTCAAAAGTCAATTTAGTGTGACTGCTTCAGAGACAAGTGTAGAAGTTGGAGCCCTGATTATTTGCACCTCATGTAGGAGAACAGCTAATTCTCTATTAAAGCTCTGCTCTGTGCCATATCCTCTCAAGTGTAAGCTTGCATCCAGAATTCATCCTTTGAGAATATAATGGTTAGATTTGCAGCAGTAGTCTTTAACAAGGCATTTAATATTTTGATGAGAGATTTTGCACTGATTTAATGAAAAATGGCTACAGAGAAATAATTTTTAGAGTGAAGTTTTCCAGAAGTTAAGTTGTTTTTAAATGAGGATGATGTCATCGTATATCAAAGACAATTACCCAACATGCAGTCTGTGAAAATCAAACTCATTATAGGTTTTATGTGATGAATCACCACCATTACAGTCACTGGATAGTATCAACAGTGTACATTTTGAATAGACTTTCCAGTTCATAGACATTTTGGCACCTTTTATACATAAATCATTGCAGATTTATTCATGTCCCATTTGTTTTGTTCTGCATGGATTCAGGCCAGAGCTTCTCCAGAATTCTCCTAGGAACACAGAGATTCCCTCTGCCACCTTAGGCTGCTGCTTCCTCCTTTCTTCCTCTATCCATCTGACACCAGCTTCCTACCTTCCATGTATTCCTCATATTGTATCTATTTTAAAGTGATATTATAGTTCCATTCCCAAACACACAAACAAATAAAACCAAAGGTTAAATAAAGTTTTCCTCACTTTTCAGGGGGCTATGAGAGAGAAGTGAGGGAGATGCTTGAGTTTGGTCCCACTTCTTGAACATTTTCAGTGCCTCTTCATCACCAAAAATAATAATAATAATAATAATAATAATAATAATAATAATAATAATTTCCTCAGCCTAGTATTCATGCCATAGCAGCTCTCTCCAAACTTAGTATGTTACCCCCAAATCACTGTTCCATAAAGCCGTTGTCATGAGTTCAATTGTGTCTCCCCTCAAAAGGTATGTCAAAGTCCTAACCCTCAATACTTCAGAATATGACCTTTTTTGGAAATGTGAAAGCAAATGGCTTCTTGGTTGATATAGAGACAATGAAGCATTTCCCAGAGCAATAGCTACATACCAGTTGTCAGAGATGGTGCTGTTGGCACCAGGAAGAAGACTGACTATACTCCTAGGCCAAGCCAACACTTTTGTATCTCTCAAAACTTTCATGGCGAAAAAATTTAATCTTCACAGACCTCCTCGGGGAGGAAGGCAGTATTATTTTTTATTTAATGTTTTGGTTGAACAGGTCAATTCAGTGCTTTCCACTTGGCCCTTTCTATCATATAAACCTTCCTTCCACGAGGCCAGGAAACCAGTGTGCAGTCTCCTGGTTTGCAAATGTGTTTCTGGGAACCATAGATTCAGGTGCAAAGAGAATTACTATAAGGCTGTATGTGTGATCCTACTGGACCCACTGCTAGAAGAATCAAACCAAGTCTGTGAAAATCAAACTCATTATAGATAAAAATTAATACCATTTAAAAAGACAACTCACAAAGATTTTTAAAATTTTCACACTACCCTCTCAAGCTAGATGGACTAGTCAAGCAACAAAAAAGTTAGCTTAAGATCAGACATACAAATACCTTTGGTCAACCCATCTAATAAAAGAGTAATATGCAAATTGACCATCACTCCAACATACAAGATGGCTGCCCCCGTGTGATCAAAGATGGCTGCACCCATGTAGACACAATATGGATACCACAAGATGGCCAGCAGGAGAGGGCAGTTGGGAGGGATCAGGCCCATAAGGGAAGGCAGTTGGGAGCAATCAGACCTGCAGGGGAGGGCAGTTAGGGGTGACTGGGCCAGCAAGGAAGGGCAGTTGGGGGGGACCAGGCCTGCAGGGAGGGCAGTTAGGAGTAACTGGGCCAGCAGAAGAGGGGAGTTGGGAGCAACCAGGCTTGCAGGGGAGGGCAGTTAGCCGCAAACACGATGGCAGGGGAGGGCAGTTAGGGGTGACCAGGCCCACAGGGGGGAGGCAGTTAGGGTCAATTGGGCCAGCAGGGGAGCAGTTAGGCATCGATCAGGCTGGCAGGGGAATGGTTAGGTGGTAATCAGGCAGGCAGGCAGGCAGGCAGGCAAGCAGTTGGGAGCCATCAGTTCTGGATTGTGAGAGGGATGTCTGACTGCCTGTTTAGGCCCGATCCAACTGAGATCGGGCCTAAATGGGCAGTTGGACATCTCTCGAGTGGTCCCACATTGGAGAGGGTTCAGGCTGGGCTGAGAGACACACTCCCCATGCACAAATTTTGTGCACTGGTCCTCTAGTCTATATATAAAAGTCTGATATGCAAATTATCTATTTGGAGTTTCATTGGGAGACTAGGAGATTGACCGCTTGCTAAGACATGCAGTGACCACCAGGGGGTGGTATGGAACAAAGGAAGACCCTGGCTGGCAGCTACCCTGTTTCCTCGAAAGTAAGACATCCCCCAAAAATAAGATTTACTTCCAGTTTTGCCTCTCGCTGTAATATAAGGCATCCTCTGAAAATAAGACCTCCCCGATAATAAGGCCTCCCTGGAATATAAGGCCCCCGAAGCTACCATAAGGCATCTGACTCCTGATTTAAAGAGACCTCCCACTGCCTGAACAGCTCTGGCTGCCGCTGCGGCCAATCAGTGAACTGGTTTGTGATGACAACTACTACCAAACCGTATACAGGTAATAAATTTCCTTTGTTTTTTGTTCAACAATAAATGTGTACCGTATTCTTCTTCATGGAAAAACAAGACATCCCCTGAAAATAAGACCTAGCGCAACTTTGGGAGCAAAAATTAATATAAGACCCTGTCTTATTTTAGGGGAAACAGGCCCCAATTGGCTCTGATTGCTGGCCAGGTCTAGGGTTCCTATCCGTTCATGAATTTTCTAGTGAATTCATAAGAAACAAAGTGACAGCAAAAAGACAAAGCCCTTAGTGTGTATATGTGCTATTTTAAGAGCAGAAGTTAAGTTGATGCATTTTGATGACTCATATTTATTTTGATCCTCTCTGACTCTTGTGGGTAAAGTTTTTAAATAATTATTTCAAAATTGACAGTTGTTTTCTAATAGCTTATTTTGGCATGGTGTTTTTCTCTCCAATCAGAACAACTGTTATTTTTCAGAGACCAACCCCACAAACAAATTATTGGTATTGAAGTAGTGTAAATATTGATACCATCAAATGTCTCTACCTTAAAGATTGTTTCCACATCTATATTAGTGAAATATCATGCAAAATAGATTGCTTGCAACAGATTGGTACATAATAAAATTTTATAAATGCATTTGCACATGAAGAGAATGAGTATTAAATTCTGGAAATTAGCCAGTTTCTTGGGTGGCCTAAAAGCAAGTTACCAAACTTGTCTAGGCCTGAATTTCCCATCTATAAAATGATAATAGTTTTTACCTACCTCATTAAGAGGTGTCAGACATTAATTGATGTTCATAATGAGCTGAGACCTCTGATTAAAAGCTGTCATCCTTGACAGAAAACAGCTATTGAACCGGTGAAGAGCAGTAAACAAACCAGAGATATGAAGTTCATAAGAAGTTCTGAAGAGTGAAAAGTTAGTCAGGAATAAGAAGTGGGGACTGGGACAAAAATCTTTTTCAATGTGTAAGTATCCGTGCTTTATTTTCTTCATAGAATTAATTAAGTAATAAACCTCTCTAAAGCTTCAGTATTTTACATTTAAATTTAGAGTAATATATGTGCTCCTTTGTTAAATTAAATGAGATCTAATGGCAGTCTAATAACTATCATAATTTCAAAGTAGTGATGGTTGTAAACAACATTTCAAGATATTTGTGACAACTCTAATGTGATATGAAAATATCTGTGTTCTATTGGTAATAAAGTTAGAAGAACTGCTCTTATTTCTGTGGCTTGCTGACTATATTTATATTTATAATTTTTTAAATGCTAAGGTTTACTTGACAAATGAAGATCTATTATTCCCCCAGCCAAATTCATGAACTCTCTAGATTTTAGCCATGGGTTCCTTAGGGGTATTTGGTTAAGAAACCCTGTTCTATAACTATCCTGTTCCCTCAAAGTGTGATTATAGTTATGGAATGTTTATTAAAAATGAAAATCTCTTGGGTTCCTTTTCAGTCTATTGACTGAGAACAACAACAACAAATTGTAAATCTCTTGGCCTTTTCCTAGATCTGATGTGATGTCTTCTTAAATACCTAGATGACTAATATATACACTAAAGTTTGAGAATTGCTTCCAAAATAGTTACATCAATGGTTATTCAGTGAAATCATATTTCTCAAGCCAGAAATTCTTAAGATTCATCTGAAATGTATTATATGTATAATATTATACTAGAGGCCTGGTGCACAAAATTTGTGCACAGGGAGCAGGGAGTGTCCCTCAGCCCAGCCTGCACCCTCTCTAATCTAGGCCTAAATGGGCAGTTGGACATCCCTGTCACAACCCAGGACTGCTGGCTCCTAACTGCTCACCTGCCTGCCTTCTTGATTGACCCTAACTGCTTCTGCCTGCCAGCCTGATCATTTCCCTGCCATCTTGATTAATGCCTAATTGTTCCCCTGCCAGCCTGTTTGCCCTTAACTGCCCTCCCCTGCAGGCTTGATCACCCTCAACTGCCCTCCCTTGCTGGCCATCTTGTGTGCAGAGCGGGGCAGGATCCTTGACCACATGGGGGCAGCCATCTTGTGTGTTGGAGTGATGGTCAATCTGCATATTACTCATATATATATATATATATATATATATATATATATATATATATTGATTTTTTACAGAGAAGAAGGGAGAGGGACAGAGAGTTAGAAACATCGATGAGAGAGAGACATTGATCAGCTGCCTCCTGCACACCCCCTACCAGGAATGTGCCCGCAACCAAGGTACATGTTCTTGACTGGAATGGAACCTGGAACCTTTCAGTACACAGGCCAATGCTCTTATCCACTGAGCCAAACCAGTCTCAGCTGCATATTACTCTTTTATTAGATAGGATAGAGGCCTGGTGCATGGGTGAGGGCCAGCTGGTTTGCCCTGAAAGGTGTCCTGGATCAGGATGGGGGTTCCTTGGGGCATGGGGTGGCTTGAGCAAGGGGCTTATAGTAGTTTGTAGGCCAAACACACCCCCCAGCAACCAAAGCAGAGGCCCTAATATCTGGGATTTATTTATCTTCTACAATTGAAACTTTGTAGCCTGGAGCAGAGCCAAGTCTTCTGTTCACTCCTTGGCCGCAGACATTTCTGTTGGGATTTATTTATCTTCTATAATTGAAACTTAGTAGCCTTTAGTGGAGGCCTGGGCCAGCCAGGGTGTGTGTAAAGCATGGCTTCCTCCATCACCAGGGAAACCCAAGCCTCCCTCCTGCTCTCTCCATGGCCACAGCCATCTTGGTTGGGTTAATTTGCATACTCACTCCTCATTGGATGATGGGCATAGCTTGTGGGTATAGTGGAATGATGGTTAATTTGCATATTACTCTTTTATTAGATAGGATGATAGGTCTGAAAGTAACCTAAGAATTTCATTTTTTAAATTGGCATTTCCAATATTGTAATGAATATGTTCTCAATACCATTATAAGAAATATCTATATAATAATAGCCTAAGCAACCATTATGGTGAAATGACCAGAACGGCCAGTCACTATGATGCGCACTGACCACCAGGGGGCAGACTCTCAACACAGGAGTGGTCAGTGTGCATCATAGTGACTCTCAACACAGGTGCTTCCCCCAGGCTCATGGCTGGCAAGTGCAGTGACGGGGGTGGAACCCTCTTCCGCCTCCCTGGCAGCACTAAGGAGCTGCATGCCAAGCATTAAGGAGCAGTGAGCAGGTGGGTGGTAAGGAGCAAGGAGTTCCAGACTGAGAGAGGGATGTCTGCCTGCTGCCTGCAGAGAGTACACCTAAGCTGGCAGTTGGACATCCCCTGAGGGGTCTCAGACTGCAAAAGGGTACAGGCTGGGATGAGCCCCCTCTTCCCCTCAGTGAACAAATTTCATGAATTGGGCCTCTCATTCTTAATAAAACCACTAAAAATTAGAGTATAGAATCTGTCTGGGAATGAAAGGAGCAGGTGAGGAGCTGTGCATCAGAATCATTATAACAATACTCCACCCCCTTTCTTTTTTACACCATTTAACACCCTTCAAAAGAAAATCTTTTTTTATATATACATATTTTTATTGACTTCAGAGAGGAAGGGAGAGGGGAAGAGAGAGAGAGAGAGAGAAAGAGAGAGAGAGAGAGAGAGAGAGAGAGAGAGAGAGAGAGATGATGAGAAAGAATCATTGATCAGTTGCCTCCTGCATGTCCCCTCCTGGGGATCAAGCTCAAAACCTAAGCATGTATCCTTGACCAGAATTGAACCCAGGACTCTTCAGTCTTCAGGTCAGCATTCTATCCACTGAGCCAAACCAGCTAGGACCAAAATGGAATCAATGCATTATAACATAGAAGATAGAAAAGATGAACAATGTTCTCTCTACCCATATTTAACACCATGCTTTAAACTGGTAGGGGAAAATTAAATGTATCATCCACAACATGAAAAGCAATAATAATAGAGTAATAGGGTTGCAAAATTTCATCTTAAACTTTCAGCTACTATCTTTTTTCTTCTGCCTCACAATCTTTTTTTTAATTTAATAAATCTTTATTGTTCAGATTATTAAAATTATTTCTCATTTTTCCCCCAATAGCTCCGCTCCACCTGGCTCCCACCCCTCCCTCTGCCCTTACCTCCCCCCACATTGTCCTTGAGAATTGGCAGTCCACTCCCTTTCTATGTCCTGATTCTATTATATTCACCAGTTTATTCTGTTCATTAGATTTTTTATTCATTTAATTTTTAGACTCACTTGTGGATAGATATGTATTTGTTGTTCATAATTTTTATCTTTAACTTCTTCTTTTTCTTCTTCTTCTTTTTCTTCTTCTTCTTTTTCTTATTCTTATTCTTATTCTTATTCTTATTCTAAAAGAGTACCTTTCAGCATTTCATGTAATACTGGTTTGGTGTTCATGAACTCCTTTAGTTTTTTCTTATCTGTGAAGCTCTTTATCTTCAATTCTGAATGATAGCTTTGCTGGGTAGAGTAATCTTGGTTGTAGGTTCTTGTTGTTCATCACTTTGAATATTTCTTGCCACTCCCTTCTGGCCTGCATAGTTTCTGTTGAGAAATCAGCTGACAATCATATGGGTGCTCCCTTGTAGGTAATTAACTGTTTTACCCTTGCTGCTTTAAATATTCTCTCTTTATCTTTAGCTCTTATATTTTAATTATGATGTGTCTTGGTGTGGTCCTCTTTGAATTCCTTTTGTTTGAGGGTCTGTGCTCTTCCTGGCTTTGTAAGTCTATTTCTTTCACCAGGTGGGGGAAGTTTTCAGTCATTATTTCTTCCAATAGGTTTTTAGTATCTTGCTCTCTCTCTTAAACTGGCACTCCCACAATTCTGATGTTGGAACGCTTGAAGTTGTCCTCACGCTATCTTCACATTTTTGGATTCTTTTTTCTTTTTGCTTTTCCAGTTGAGTGTTTTCTGCTTCTATGTATTTCAAATCTTTGACTTGATTCTTACATTCAGGTCTCTGTATAATATTTTTTATTTTAGTCAGTGTATGTTCAATTTCTAGTTGGCCCTTTTTCATCTCCTCTTGAGTCTTGCTAAATTTATCATCCTTTTCTAGGAAATTCTTGAAAAACCTTATAACTGTGGTTTTGAACTCTATATCCAGTCATTAGTTTTCCTCCATTTCTTTCATTTGTGATCTGTTCCTTTTTCTTTGCATTTTCACTGCTTCCCTGAATTGGTAGAGTAGCTTTGTGTTAAGTGCCCTATATGGCCCAATAGCTCCACCTCCTCCCCAGTTACCTCAAGTGGACTCTCTTGGTGCACCCCTTTGTGGACTGTGTGTACAGCCTTGTTGTAGCTAAGTCTTGATTGTTGTTGGTATCACTGGGGAGAATTGGCCTCCAAGCCAATTGGTTGTGAGGACCAGCTGTGTCTACGCTAGGAGACTTCTGTGCTGGAGTCAGCCTTATGATACAAGACTTGCAAAATTGCAAAAGCCTTTGTGCTGAGTTTGGGTGGGGCAGAGTCTCAGGGCTGAGCAGACAGACTTGGCTTCCATCAGCCTTGACCTATGCAGCCCCTGAGTCTCAGTCTCCCTCAGTAATCTCTGCAGCCCTCTCTGTGCACACTCTTGCTCACATGCCTCCAGACCTCTGCCTTTCCAGTTCCTCTGAGTTTCCGTGTGCTCTGGGGATCTGTATGAGTCTGGGTTCCCCCAGTCCCTGGGAACCCAAACTCATATAGGGTTCGGTGCAGTTGGAACTGGATTTCAGGGCAGTTGGGAGGTTCTGTCTTCTTCCCATTAGAGAAAGCCAGCAGCACAATCAGCAATCAGTCCTCTCTGTAAGCACTTGCATGCACCTCCAGATCTCTGGTTTTCACAGCTCCTCTAAGTTTCCATGCACTCCTCCCTTTTCCAGACAGTCCAGATTCCCCCTGTGTGAGTCTCGCATGGAACTGGGCTTCAGTGCAGTTGGAACTGTGGTTCAAGGTAGTCAGGAATTTCTGTCTCCTTCCCGCTAGAGGAAGCCAGCCAGGCACTCCGCTACCCATCCTCTCCACGTGCGTGACTCCATTCCTCAGTTTTTGCAGCTCCTCTGAGTCTCCGTGAGCCCCTATCTTCCTTCTAGTTGTAGAATTTTCACTCAGCCAGTTTTCCTGTGGTTCTGGGTGATATTCGTTTTGTCTTTTAGCTGTAGTTTTGAAAGTGTTGTATGAGGCAGTTTAGGTATTCACCTATGTTGCCATCTTGGTTTCTCTCTGCCTCACAAATCTTTATCCCTATCCAAGAACTCTGCAATTTGAGCCTGAGTCCAATATATTCAAATGCCCACTAGACATATTCCCCTGGGTATCACAGACAACTCAAACCAACAAACCAAAACTGAACTCTCATCACATTCTCCCATAGGATGGCCGCCTCTTTTATATAGTCTGTCTTGGCTTTTGGTACTGCCATCCCACAAGATATTCAGAAGTTGTTCTAAATGTCCTCCTGTTTCTCACTCTTTTTCTTTGATAGGGAACATTTTTGGAGTGGTGATCAATTTTAATGCTCCAGCAATGGCCTAGTATTTTTTGAGTCTGTACTTTTGTAGTGCAAACCTCCAAGGTGGCTGAAATAAGACAGAGTAGTTGGAAGAGTCCTTTAAATATAGGTTTTACTCCCCAAAACAAATGTAGCAACACAACGGTGGCTTTCAGAAGGCTTAGGGGATTGGGTTTTTCCAGCTGAGGTTTAGGCCTCTGTGGTTCATTTTTCCATGTATTCATATGTTTGTTTGTTTGTGCCCTTCATGCCATTCAAGTAGTATGATTTTGAGATTCAAGTTTAGGCTATAGGTCTTGGAGAATGGTCTCTTGGTCTGCCTCTAATTTAGGCAAGAAAAATTCTTGGGTGTTCTCAGGCCCTGACTGACTCATGAATAGATTGCCTTGTGATAGGAGACTGTAGCCCAGCCTACTACGCTATCACTCATAATTTGGGACTCTGATCATCAACAACTGTTGTTAAATTGACCAACATAGCTAAGGTCTGAGAGGTTAGAGCACTCAAGATCCTCAAATTTGACAGGCTGTTTCACTATTATGGATAAATCCCCACAATAAAAGCAAGGCTTTTGAACATGGACAGGAACAGATACATGGACCCAGGACTTGGTGAAAACAGAATTGGGCTCCAGGGTATTGGGCTGACTTGAAGGCAGAGCTTCAGTTGCAAACTTTTGACTCTGCAGTGCCAATCACATTGTAGGAGAAGCTTCGGGCTGCAGTGAAACCCCTGAATTAGTCACCTGTACGTAAGAATGCACAGGTTAAAAGAAAATGTGCATGGTGCAGGCAAGCAGGAGGGAGGCATCAAGGGTTCTTGAGACACAAACCTATATTAGAGGTTTGACTTCTCGGGAGGAACAAGGGAGTGGCTTGCTATTAGGAAGAAGTTTGTATTATCAGAATGTATACGGTGCATACAGAAAATAACAGACATTGTGTACTGCAGTCATCAAGGACTCGCTGTGTACCATAGTGGTTAAGAGATGGATTTTGAAGCTACATCATCTGAGTTCTTATACTATCTCCATTTTGGGAAGTTTCTTAACCTTTCACCTTTTCTTTAAAATAGGAAAAATAGAAAAAACTATCCATAAGTTTTTTTGTGAAGATTAAGTGATCTGATACATGTAGAAAACATATAATTATGTCTGGCACATAAGAGCTATATGAATGCTAGGTTTCATCATTACATTACAATATGGTGAAACTTGTTGGGCACTATATAGCTGAACATACTTGAAAATAAGGAAAGGAGTAGAAGAAGACTGCCTTGCCCATTGCAGACAGCAAGAGGAAGTAGCAGGCCCATATGCTTGTGGAGAGCAGAGAAGTTGACATTCACTTGTATGTGGAATCTGAAAAATAAAAGAAATGAGTAAGCTAAGCAAAACACAACAGAAACAGTCCCATAGATATGGAGAACAAGCTGATGACTGCCAAAAGGGAGGAAGTCTTAGGGATTGATGAAAAAATATGTGAGCCTTGGCCTGGTGGCTCAGGTGGTTAGAGTGTCATCCATACACCAAAAAGGCTGTAGGTTTGATTCCTGGACAGGCCACATAGCTAGGTTGCACATTGGATCCCAGTGGGGACATGTATGAGAGGCAGCTGATCAATGTTTTTCTCACACTTCTTTCTATCTCTCTCTCCCCCACCCTCGCCTCCTCTCTCGTCAATAAACACATTCTTGGGTGAGGAAATAAATAAATAAATAAATAAATAAATAAATAAATAAAGCAAGCAAGCTTTTAGTATAAATAAAAAGTCCATGAATAAATGTGGTAGTACACCTGGCTTTTCTTCACTCTCTTTTTTTCTCTATAAAACTTGCTTTTTTTATGAATAAGTGACAGTTGGCTCCAGAGTTCCTTCTAAATGGCAATGTGGTTTCTTCTGTCTTTTTTTCTCTTGCATTTCTTAACCCTGCTTTTTAAAAAACAATCTCATGGGGAAAGAAATCAAAGAGATTATTTGAGCTTGCTTATTCTTGGTCTTCAGGAAATACTTTTTTTTTTTTTTTTGCTTGTCATATACTTTTACTTGAGATAGTTCTTCCTCACCCATTCTTACCATCTATAAACCATCAAAATCCCAGACTAGATTGTGAAAATGACTAGGAGTGACAGATGGGGATCAGGGGACAGTATAGATGCAGAAAGTAAAGCAAAGTTATCTAAGCAAAATACAAAATTGAGAATCATAGTTTTGACCATCTACCAAGAACTAGAACAATTTCACTTAATATTAATGAAATATACTCATGTAATTCTGGAAAAATTAGTTGCTCTGAGTTTCAGATATTCAGAAGTATTACTTATGGACAAGCGAGTGATATATAAAATTTCAATAGTATTCCATTAAGTACTTTTCATAAATTCAGTCACAATGATGGCTCTCTTAATAGATATTTACTTAATTCCTCATTCTCTCTGATCTCTTTCTAGTGCCTCCTAATATTCTACTTTCTCAGATAGTTGTAAACTTTTAACTGAATTCCCCAATCTATTTCAGTCAGTTGTGCTTATCAGTATAATTACTTAATTTAATAAAATATTAATTTTTGTCAAATTATAAATGAAAACTATTTTAATATTGAATACAATATTTTCCATTGTATTATATCATAAATGCCAAAATACATAAAATTAAAAGCCAAAAATGTGAATAAAAAAAGAAAAAGTTACGTCTATGAAAACTAAATTTAATAACTTGTAAAAGCTCAATAAAAATGAGTCATTTTGAAAATGTTTCTGTCAAATTAGAGTGTTCAAAGCATCTGTAAAAATTTGGGGGAAAGTTTCAAAAGTTGAAAGAGCCTAGCTAGTGTGACTTGGTGGTTGAGTGTTGATCCATAAACCAGGAGTTCAGGGTTCCAAGGCACATGCCTGTTTCCCAGTTGCGGGGCATGTGGGAGGCAGCCAATTGACGATTTTCTTTCATCATTGATATTTCTCTCTTTCTCTACCTCTCTCTTCCTTTCTCTGAAATCAATACAAATATATTTAAACATTTTTTTAAATAAAATAAAAGTTGAGTTTGCACTAAAATTACTTTATAATGTCATTTAGGCCAATTTCACTTTAAAGAAACAAAAACTATAAATCAGAAATGGTGCAATTTCTGTATTCCATCATGTTACTTTGAATATTTTTCATGCCAGAAAGAAGACATCAGCTGAATTGTATTCAAGAAAAATTATTGAATGTATGAATATGTATATGTTTTAAGTCAAGATAAAATGTTTACCATATGTTTGTACCATTTAAAAAATAATTTCCTAATCTAAATTGAAATTTTAGTGTCCCAAATCATATTTGGGTCCCAGGCATATGGAGTAAGATTTCTACTATTGAGTTTTTTAAACATTGTAATGAGTTCTTTGAGATGTGTAAATGAATGCATTGATGTAGTTGATTCATATGATGGTATTGTTTTGTTTCCAGGAGTGAGGGAGAATGGCACCATATTATTAGAGGATATTTTGTAGTATCTAAGAAATGGTCATAGGTGGTGTGAGTGTAAAAAATAGGTAAGTGATGAGATGATGAGATAGCCTTCAGAATACCAATAAATCATAACTTTTGAAACAGCAATAGTAACTAAATAGAATTTTTGGAAGGTCTTTTTTTTCATTTAACTTTTTAAATTTAATAATATTGTCATGTAATAAAATATCTCAATAATATTACAAAAGAATTTTTATACTGAATGCAAATTTTAGTGATATTCTGTAGGAATTAGTGAAAATAAAGTTATTTCATGTAAACTGAAACTTATACCATGATTTCTAGCATTAATTCACACTATTATTAGAGTTCACTGGGTTTTATCAAGGATGCAGTCCTCAGAGTTCTTTTCCTTTTTTCTACTCCAAACTATACTATTAATTGTAATTTTTAATAAAATGCAAAATGAATGTGCTAATCTCCAGGTGACTTTCAAGAGGCTCTAATTTTACTAGGAAAACTGTGTTGCTAAGAAAGCATTACCCATTCATCTTTTCAATCTCCTAATACACTTCAGAAACCAGGAGATAAGAAGGAGCAATATTAAATTCAGTATCCAAAATGAAGAATTTTTATGTTAAGGCTATCACATAACTTTTTATCACATAATATTTATAAAGTTTTATTTTTATCATAGATTGACTTTCTTATATAAGGCATAATCACAATAATAAGTGACTAAGGGGAAATTTTTATGCCTAAGGGTAATTTTGAATTCTGCTTATATTTAATTAAATATAAACAGAAAAAAAATAATCCAAATAAACTCCTGTAATAATTCACTCATGTCCCAATAGAAAGTATCTTCCTTATCTCTCCTAATTTATGTTGCCAAGAACAGTGATATATTTCACATTTCAGCAGAATGACTTATTAAAGCCTTAAATAAAACTCTATAATTCTTCTCATTAGAGCAGTTTTATGTGACAAATTATGCCTCAAAATTATAATGAAACTCCTCTCTCTACTTGGAGATCCCAAAAGGATATAAAACACATTATGAGGTTTTGCAATGATAATTAATTATAAAACTTAATCAGCATCTTAATGCCACATGTTTTTAAGTTGTCCTTTTTTAAAATAACCAAGCAAATAGACTTTTCAAATAACTACATATCCCTCTTTATTTATAATGAAAATGGGAATAACCTGTTTTGCCCTAACTGTATAGAAATCTTTATTTCGTTTAAAAATATTTATAAAATTCTGAAATGCCTGGCACTGTTCAGATGCTGGAGATACAGCAGTAAACAAGATAACCCTTTTGGAGTTTATATTCTAACAAAGGGAGATAGACAATCAAATTAATAATTATTACTAAGCTTTTCAACTAAAAATAAAGCAAAAAAGGGAGTTGGAAAGTGTGGGGGAAGAGGGAACACAGAGGCAGTTTTATATTTTAAACAGGATGGCAAAGAATGGTCTCACTAAAAAAGCTTTTAGACAGTCATAAAACTATGACTTAAAAATGTTTTTATTGATTTTAGAGGGCGAGGGAGAGAGAGAGAAACATCAATGTAACAAAAATCAATCAGCTACCTCCCACATGCACCCGAACAGGGGATCAAGCCTGCAATCTGGGCATATGTCCTGACCAGAATCAAATGGGTGGCCTTTCAGTGCACAGGAAGACAACCAACTAGCCATTACCAGCCGGAGCTAAAAACTATGACTTTTATGTTAAATGAAATGGGAAGCTTTTGAGAGTTTGGAAGAGAGAAGCGGCATGATCTAACTTGCCCTTTAAAAAGATCCCTAGCCTGGCCGTTGTAGCTCAATGGTTGAGCATACACCCAGGAACCAAGAGGTCTTGGTTCTATTCCCAGTCAGGGCACATGTCTGACTTGCAATCTCCATCCCCAGCAGGGGTGTGAAGGAAGCAACTGATAGATGATTCTTTCTCATCATTTTTGTTTTTAAAGGTTACCTTGGGGGCTGAGATCTTTGTTTTCTCAATTTGCCTGTAGCTAGGCACCCAGGGCTTTCCATTCTGGTGACCTGTGCTTGTCCCATTTGTCCCATCTCTCTCTCTCTCTCTCTCTCTCTCTCTCTCTCTCTCTCTCTCTCTCTCTCTCTCCTTCTCTCTCTCAATCATCATTGATGTTTCTATTTCTTTCTCTTCCTCTCCCTTCCTCTCTCTATAATCAATAAAAAATATTTTTTTTTAAAAATAAAGAAACAATGAAAGGGTCCTGAGCTGCTGTGTTGATCATATACCTGAGTGTGGGTGGGCTGAGCAGTGGGGAGAATGCCAAACATGACTTAAGAGACTATTGTAGTAATCCAGCTAAAAGATTAAGATGCTTTAAAAACAGTGAAATGCTTTTGGAATTGGTATACCTTTAGAAGCTGGATTCTAAAAGAATTAGTAATGGATTGAATGTGGGTATAAAAAAAGGAAAATCAATGATTGCTCCAAATTATAAATTCCTTATTGTAAAACAGCATTCCAATAAAATTAAACTCAGCACTTTTTAAATAAAAACATCTTTAGGAATAATATGAAAAATAACAATCACTATATTAGTCAGGAGAACCTAGGTTATGCTGCTATGAAAAAGAAAAATATCTGTGATAAAAGTTAATTTCTTCTTTTATGCCAAATTCACTGCAGGTTCAGGAGTTATTCTAGGACTGCTTTCCCATAGATGTTCCAGTGATCCAGTTTGCTTTGATGTGTTGGCTCTTTCATCTCAACTTGAAGGCTCCTTCATGGACCAATAGAGAAAGATGAAGACTTGTGAATGGGCTTTTCACTACCTCAGCCTGAAAGTGAAATTTTATCACCTCTGCTCACATTCATTCCTCAAATCTTGTGACACAGCTCTGCTCAATAGCAAGAGTCAAGGAGTGGTCTTCCATGTGTCAGGAAAGGAGAAAAATGTATCTTCTAAAAGCTAGTTTTATCTACTACATTAGCTAACATTATAGAGCCTTTTCTTTATGGCAGGCTATGTGTGCTATGACACACAAATAAAGACTTCCAATGATATGTTCTCAATGGTTTCTACGTTGATTAGAGTAGTTCATAGGCACATCCAGTCTGGGCTCTTAGTCCTACACCATAACAGATGTGATTTATAATGCTTGGGAATCCCCCATGATCTGGATTTCCAAATGCTCTGGGAAAATCCAACTACTCCCAGATATATACATGCAATAGGAGAACAGAGACTACCTCTTCTAGTTTCCACCTTTATTTGTGGGTCACTCTGGGGATGGAATTATGGTACCAAATAAAGATATGCTGACATAAACAAGCCCCAATTCTCAGCAGAGTCTATTTTTAGGCATAAACATTCATGCATTCTGTCTTCCAATGTTTACATATCAAATTTATTGTCTAGGAAGTTGATGCTATGTCTGAAAATATTAACTTCCAAGGTTTCTAGGAAATAGCTCTACACTGGGCATCCTCCAACTTCATGAATGTTATTTCCTACCAACAAGCAATTAACTTTCATGCCTTCTGGGATTGAAAAAAATCCAGGGCACCCAATATGGCACTATCTGCATGAGGATCCTTGTACCAAGGACTGAATTGAGACTCATGTCTGTGCTATGTTGCTTCTTATTTGCCTCAGGTCACTCATTTGGGCCAAATCACAAATATTCATCCAAAATATAAACCCAGAAGTCTAAGGGACTGTTGAAAGCATTGCTGACCCCCTAACATCTTTTTCTTTACTTCTTTTTTAAAAATTTATCTTTATTGTTGTAAGTATTATAGTTGTCTCCCCCACCTACCCTCTCTACCCCAACCCCTCCCTTCAGGCCTTCACCAGACTATTGTTTGTGTCCATGGGTTATGCACATATGCACATGGGACTAACCCCCTAAAATCTTTGAAAGGCAACCCTCTATGTTAATTGTCCCAGTTATGCTGCAATAACTAAGTGGTGGTGAACAGGTTAATTCTGATCAACAGTTTATCTCTTATTCAAGGCCTTGCTCAGCCCCAGTCATTACATTCCTTCGGTCCTCCATGGTACACTAAAACATACTCAGCTCAAGTTTAGTTTTTGAAAACATTAATTCATTGTAAGATGGAGAAATTTTTATTATCTTATGAGTAAATATGAGAGTTCCTTTTATTGAGAAGCAGCTATTTGGTATTAGGAAAATACTTATCTTAGAGTTGAAGGCAAAAGTCTGGGTATTGAGAGAGAAACCAAGATGGCGGCATAGGTAAACAACTACAAGGCTGCCTCACACAACAATTTCAAAACTACAACTAAAAGACAGATGCACATTATCCAGAACCACAGGAAATCTGGCTGAGTGGAAATTCTACAACTAGAGGGAAAGAGAGGGGCTCACAGAGACCCAGAGGAGCTGCAAAAAGCTGAGGTACGGAGACGCGCGTGTGGAGAGAGCAGGTGCCGGAGTACCTGGCTGGTTTTCTCTGGTGGGAGGGAGACAGAGACTCTCAAACGCATTGAACTCCTTATCCTACGACACTAAACCCCAGATCCAGCCGAAACTCATTGGGTGGGCGTTTGGACTGTGAAAAGGAAGAGGTGCACGGAAATTTAGGAGAGTCGCAAAAGATCAAAGGTCAGGTGGCGCACACGGCACTGAGCAGAGGACAGTCTCCTGATTGTGCCGCTGGCTTTGGAGAGTGGGCGGGAGACAGACCCTCCCAACTGTGCCACTTCTGACTCCACTAAACCCCTGTTTCGGGTGAAACCCTGGGGACCTAGACTGGTGTGGTCCTGGAGCACAGGGGAGCTGGAAAGGCAGAGGTCTAGAGGCACTGTGTGCGCGCACAAGGACCGCTCCAGCGATTACCCAGTCATGTGAGACTCAGGGGCCGTGGAGTGCAGGGCCGACTGGAAGGCAAGGTGGTCCCTTAAGCCCTGAGACTCCATCCCTCCCAAGCTCAACAGAGAGGCTTCTGTGGTTTTGCAAGTCTGGTATCATAAGGCTGAATCCAACACAGAAGTTCTCCCGGCATAGTGAAAATGCCTAGACAAGGGAAGGGATCACAAACAAAAGAAATGGAGGAAAACAAATGACTGGATATAGAGTTCAAAACCACGCTTATAAGGTTTTTCAAGAATATCCTAGAAAAGTTGGATAAAGTTAGCGACAGCCAAGAGGAGATGAAAAAGGACCAACTAGAGATGCAAAAGATCCAACTAGAGATGGAAAAGAAACAACTAGAGATGGAAAAGGACCAACTAAAAATTAAACATACACTGACTGAAATAAAAAATATTATACAGAGTCCTAACAGCAGACTAGAGAAAGGCAAGAATCAAGTCAAAAATTTGAAATATAAAGAAGCAGAAAACACTCAACTGGAAAAGCAAGAAGAAAAAAGAATCCAAAAATGTGAAGATAATGTAAGGAGCCTCTGGGTCAGCTTCAAGCGTACCAACATCAGAATTGTGGGGGTGCCAGAAGAAGAGAGAGAGCAAGATACTGAAAACCTATTTAAAGAAATAATGACTGAAAACTTCCCACATCTGGTAAAAGAAATAGACTTATAAGTCCAGGAAGCACACAGAACCCCATATAAAAGGAATCCAAAGAGGACTACACCAAGACACCTCATAATTAAAATACCAAGAGCAAAAGACAAAGAGAGAATATTAAAACCAGCAAGAGAAAAACAGTTCATTACCTACAAGGGAGCACCCATATGACTGTTAGCTGATTTCTCAACAGAAATGATGCAGGCCAGACGGGAGTGGCAAGAAATATTCAACGTGATGAATAGCAAGAACCTACAGCCAAGAATACTGTATCCAGCAAAGCTATCATTCAGAATTGAAGGGCAGATAAAGAGCTTCACAGATAAGCAAAAGCTAAAGGAGTTCATCAACTCCAAACCAGTATTATATGAAATGCTAAAAGGTACTCTTTTAGAAGTGGAAGAAGAATTTAAAAGCCAAAAAATTATGAACAACAAATACATATCTATCAACAAGTGAATCTAAAAATTAAGTGAATTAAAAATTTGATCAACAGAATAAACTGGTGAATATAATAGAATCAGGAGCATAGAAAGGGAGTGGACTGATAATTCTCAGGGGGAAAAGGGTGAAGGGTGCACAGGGAGAGACTGGACAAAAATCATACACCTATGGATGAGATCAATGGGAGGGAGGTAAGGGCAGAGGGAAGGGTGGGAGTTGGGTGGAGGGGTGCTATGGAGGGGAAAAAAGAGAAACAAATGTAATCATCTGAATAATAAAGATTTAATTTAAAAAAAAAGTCTGGGTATTAAGATTTAGGATGAAGGGAAAAAGAATTCTTCCTAATAGGAGCAGAGAAATTTGAGCTTCTGGGGAATATTTGAGAAGCAGAGAAAAGTGAGCCAAGTTAATGAATATATAAGAGAAGAGCCAGAGAGAGAAGCCACCTATGGCATGATAGCTGAGAAAGAAGTTAGGAAGTTAACGATGTCTTACAAGAACATGCACTGTCGCCAAAACTGGTTTGGCTCAGTGGATAGAGCATCCGCCTGGACTGAAAGGTCCCAGGTTCGATTCCAGTCAAGGGCATGTATCCTGGTTGCGGGCACATCCCCAATAGGGGGCGTGCAGGAGGTGGCTGATCGATGTTTCTCATCAATGTTTCTAACTCTCTATTCCTCTCCCTTCCTCTCTGTAAAAAATCAATAAAATATATTAAACAAACAAACAAACAAAAAAGAACATGCACTGTCAACTGGCCCAGCATTGCATCTCTGCAGGCTCTTAGTAGACCTTGACATCAATGAGGGGACACTGCAGGATTCCATCCTGAAAGGCATTTGTCTTAGCCCCAGGTCTCTTCTTCTTATTGGATCATATAGGGCCTGAGTTACCTAAGGGCTCTGTTTCTCAAGCTGATGTTTTATAGTTTACTAGAGGCCCGGTGCATGAAATTCATGTGCAGTGTGAGGGGGTATGTGTCTCTCAGCCCAGCCTGCACCCTCTCCAATCTGGGATCCTTCAAGGAATGTCTGACTGCCCATTTAGGCCCATTCCTGGTGACTGATGCCTTACTGCTCCCCAGCTGGCCCAATTGCCTTTAACTGCCCTCCCCTGCAGGCCTGGTTCCTCCCAACTGCCCTCCCCTGCTAGCCTGGTCACCATCAACTGCCATCACCTACCGGCCTGTTCACCCCCAACTGCCCTCCCCTGTAGGCCTGTTCCTCCCAACTGCCCTCCTCTGCCAGACCAGTCACCCCTAACTGTCCTCCCCTGCAAGCCTGATCGCCCACAACTGCCCTCCTCTGCTGGTCATCTTGTAGCGGCCATCTTGTGTCCACATGGGGTGGCCATCTTTGACCACATAGGAGTGGCTATCTTCTGTGTTGGAATGATAGTCAATTTGCATATTACTCTTTTATTAGATAGGATTTTACATGTATGTAAAATTCAAACAAAACAAAAAAACAAAGGAAATTCAATGATCAGTTGGGTTGAGTTAAAGAAAAGAATTACAAGTTACTTATGTTCCTCTTGTTTATCTCCTATTTTGTAGTTAAATACAATAAATATATCTCATTTTATTACATGAATTGTTGCATGCAAACATTACTTCCTGCTTCCTGTCAAATAAAGCCTACATTTCTCACTAAAACATTAGGACAGGTAGATTTTTTTGTGTAAAAGGTCTGAGTTCTGTATCTTTGATGAGACAAAGTAAAACAAAGTGTGAATGGTGGGATGTGGCAGGCAAAAGAAGAAGGTATTTTCTTCTTACATTTTCATTACTGGTTCTCCTCACCACCATCCAACAGATGAATTGTGTGAAACTTGGCTTAGGAGAAATTCTAACCTTAATACCAGTCAGTGGTTTTTAAGGAGAAACACAAAGCATTTTAAAGAAAGGAGTTGACACAAGTGGATAAAAAAGTTGTGGGACATATACCATGGACTCTTACTTAACCTTAAAAGAGAATAAAATCTTACTATTTGTGACAGCATGGGTGGAACTAAAGGGTATTATACTAAGTGAAATAAGCCAGATAGAAAAAGACAAATACCATATTATTTCACTTACTAGAGGCCTGGTGCATGAAATTTGTGCACAGAGGGTGGAAGGTTCCCCTTCAGCCCAGTCTGCACCCTCTTCAATCCAGGACCTTTGAACTATGTCTGACTGCCGGGCCTAAACCAGCAGTCAGACATCCCTCTTACAATCCTGGACTGCTAGCTCTTAATTGCTCACCTGCCTACCTGCCTAATGCCCCTCCCCACTGGCCTGGTCACCCCCAACTGTCCCCTCCCACTGGCTTAGTTGCCCCTCACTGCCCCCTGCCAGCCTAATTGCCCCCAACTGCCCCCCTGCTGGCCTGGTCACTCCCAACTGCACCCCCTGCCAGTCTGGTTGCCCCTAACTGCCCCCCTCACCAGCCTGATCACCTTTTACTGCCCCACCTGTTGGCCTGGTCATCCCTTACTGCCCTCCCTGCCAGCCTGGTTGTCCCAAACTGTCCTCCTCTGCTGGCCTGGTTGCCCCCAACTGTCCCATCTGCTGGCCTGTTCACCAACTGCCCCCCTTGCTGGCTTGATCACCCCACGCAGCCTTCTGGTCAGTTGTTTGGTCATCCCTCACTAACCTTCCTGCTGGCCTGGTCACCCTACACAGTCTGCTTGTTCAGTCATTTGGTTGTCCCTCACTAATCCCCCTGCCAGCCTGTTCATAGGCAGCTGTCTTGTGAGAGTATAAGGGTCAATTTGCATATTATCTCTTTATTATATAGGACTAGAGGCCCAGTGCACAAAATTTGTGCACGGGATGGGGGTGCACAGCCTGCTCCCTCTCCAATCTGAGACTTGTTGAGGGATGTCCAACTATGGACATCCCTCAACAATGCAGGACTGCTGGCTCCCAAATGCTCACCTGTGTGCCTTCCTGATTGCCTCTAACTGCTTCTGCCTGTCAGCCTGATCACCCCCTAACCACTCCCCTGCCAGCTTACTTGATGCCTAACTGCTGCCCTGCCAGCCTGTTTGCCCCTAACTGCCCGCCCCTGTGGGCCTGGTCACCCCTAACTGCCCTCCCCTAAAGGCCTGGTCACTCCTAACTGCCCTCCCTGCAGGCCTGGGTCCCCCCCAACTGCCCTTCCCTGCAAGTCCAGTCACCCCCAACTTCCCTCCTCTGCCAGCCTGGTTATCCCTAACTGCCCTCCCCTGCAGGCTTGATCTCCTAACTGCCTTCCCTTGTAGGTCTGGACCCTCCCAACTGTCCCGCCCCCCTTTGCTGGCCTGACTGCCCACAATTGCCCTCCTTGCAGGCCTGGTCCCTTCCAACTCCCCTCCCCTGCTGGCCATCTTGTGTCCACATGGGGGCAGTCATCTTATGTGTTGGAGTGATGGTCAATCTGCATATTAGCCTTTTATTAAATAGGATAGAGGTCTAGTGCACAGGTGGGGGCCAGCTGATTTGCCCTGAAGGGTGTCCTGGATCAGGGTGGTGTTCCCTTGGGATGTGGGGTGGCCTGGGCAAGGGGCCTTTGGTGGTTTGTAGGCCGGCCATGCCTCCTGGAAACCCAAGAGGAGGCCCTGGTATCTGGGATTTGTTTATTTTCTACAATCGAAACTTTGTAGCTGGGAGTGGAGCCAAACCTTCTGCTCCCACAGCCATTGAAACTTTGTAGCCTTGAGTGGAGGCCTGGGCCAGCCAGGGCAGGCAGAAAGCTTGGCTTCCTCCATTGCCAGGGAAACCCAAGCCTCCTGCTCTCTCCATGACAGCAGCCATTTTGGTTGGGTTAATTTGAATACTTGCTCTGATTGGCTGGTGGGTGTGGCTGGTAGGTATAGCGGAGGTGTGGTCAATTTGCATATTACTCTTTTATTAGATAGGATATGTGGAATCTAAAGAACAAAATAAGTGAACAAACAAAATAGTACCAACTTACAGATATAGAAAACAAACTGATGGAGGCCAGAGGAGAAGGGTTGTGAGGGATGGAGTAAAAAATGGTGATGGGATTAAGAAGTACTATTGGCAGTTACAAAGTAGGCATGAGGACATAAGATGAAGCATAGGGAATACAGTAAAGTTAAAAATACTGTAATAACTATCTACAGTGCCAGGCGGGCACTTGAATTATCTGAGGGAACACTTTGTAAACTATATTAATGTCTGTTTGCTGTGGTGGAAAAAACACTTGTCAATAATTTGCTGGAGGCTATTCTACCTTATATGCATAAAAAATGGAAACAATAGTAAAACTGTAGGGCAACCCATGGTTTAATGCGATCATATTTTAGAAGTTATTAATACAACACTGTTAGGGTATCATATATAAGCAGACTTGATCCCAAAGAAAGGCAGATTGTTACAATAATATTTAATATTTCCCTGTTGCTAAAATGAAGTGATACATAAGGATTAGTTTTATGCTAGACCTGGCCAGTGTTGCTTAGTGATTAGAGCACTGACCCTCAAATCTAAGAGTTGTAGGTTCAATTCCCAGTCAAGGGCACATATCTGAGTTGCAGGTTCCATCCTTGGACCTGGTCGGGGTACATGCAAGAGGCAACCAATCAGGGTGCTCTCTCATATGAATGTCTCTCTCTCTCTCTCTTTCTCTTCCCTCCTTCCTCCCAATGTCTCTCTAAAAACAATGTAGCGCTAGCTGGAGCTCTAGCTGGTTTGGTTTGGTGGATAGAGTGTTGGCCTGCTGACTGAAAGGTTCCAGTCAAGGGCACATGTCCAGGTTGCAGGTTCCTTCCCCAGAAGGAGCAGCCAATCAATGATTCTCATCATTGATGTTTCTATCTCTCTGTCCCTCTCCCTTCCTTTCTGAAATCAATAAAAATATATATTTTTAAAAGCAATGGAAAAATATCCTTGGGTGAGGATTAGCAAAAAAAAAAAATGGATTTATGCTACCAAAGAAGTTGTCCTTCCTTGAATCCTGAAGTTGTAGAACAAATAAATCCAAGGATAATAGAATAAGATTGTTAATCCTTATGAGAGAGAGAGAGAGAGAGAGAGAGAGAGAGAGAGAGAGAGAAGTAAACAATAGAGACCAAGAGAAATTCACTGGAGCAATTGTGTGTCTATAAAATTTTATTTCTTGACTGAGGCTATACTTCAATATTCTTTAAAATTGTTGACTATTACAAAAAGTTGGCAGACACTATCTAGATGCCCACAAACCCATATCTCTTCCTAAGCACACGAATAGATAATATTTCCCAGTCTCTGTTGCAATGAAATATGTGATAAAACTGAGCTCTAGCCAAAGGGATATGGGCATAAATGACATGAGCCACTTGCAGCCTGACCCATGAAAACTTCCCACATAAGGGTTTCAATCTGCTATTTGACTAGAGAGGTCTTGGAGAATTTAGAGTCTGGATCCCTGAAAAAATATCTGGAAGGCCTCCAAAGCAAGGCCATTGATATGAGACTGTTGAATCAGGAATAAACTCAATATGTTAAGACACTAAAATTTGATGTTTATCTGTTAGAATAGTTAGCATTCCAGCTAAACTAATAAAAAGAATCAATGTTTTCACTACAAAAAAAAAGATTTATGTCCTTTCTCTGACGTTAGAATCACAGAACTCTGGAGTTAGTAATAAAATAAGAAATTCTCTAGTCCAACCTGAGTTCTCATTTATTGAACCCCACATTTGTTACTAATTCTTCATGAACTCTCTTCTAAGTGGCATTATAAACTTGCTTCATTTCCCACATCCTTCCACTATTCCTACCTACCCTGGGTTTGAGTTTACCTTTTCCCCAAGTCTGATCTCTTGATTGTTCAGGAATGGTGCTAGTTTATTAGTGCTAGGTTACTCCAAAGTGGCAATGGAAACTCATAAGCTAATTGGATGAGATTATAAAAAGAAATGTTCAAGGTGCTAATGTTCTGGATGAAGTTATATTGCAAACATTTATGTAAACTCTCTTTACAGACAAGCAAAATCTAGGAATTTAATATTTAGAATATTTGTTCCTATTAAATAGTTATTGTGATGTTCCATGATTTTACCTTAGGAGTTTTGTTTTTTCTTTCTTTCTCCCAAATTTATTTTCCCAGTATGATTACTCTTATTTCCAAGCAAATTCTCCCATACCTGCCATTGGTTAAAAACTCTAGAATTAATTTCGATCTTTTTTTAACACACACACACACACACACACACACACACACACACACACATATTATTGATTTTCCACAAAGAGGGAGAGGGATAGAGAGCTAGAAACATCAATGAGAGAGAAACATCTATCAACTGCCTCCTGCATGCCCCCTACTGGGGATGTGCCCACAACCAAGGTACATGCCCTTGACCGGAATCGAACCTGAGACCTTTCAGTCCAAAGGCCGATGCTCTATCCACTGAGCTAAACCAGTTGGGCTAATTTCAATCTTTGGTAAGCTATGAAATTTCCAGAGCATCCCCCTCCCAATACTGGCTTTTTATACATCCACAGATGTAAATATGTGATTTATTTTTTATAACACAAACATTTAGTCTCTATTTAGTAATCTTAGTCCAGGGCTTAATAACATCAGCAGTATTATGTGATCTGCTTAATGAAATATTGTTTTAGGATAAGTCTTTCCAGATCACCTTGGGGCATTCTGCTAAAAGGTTCTATTCTTTTTTGCCCTATGTAGTTCATATTTAACTTAAAGGACCCTTTGGTTCATTTCTATTGTATAAAAATGTCCTTATATTACATTGCTACAGTAGAAGTAATGATAGCAGTTAATATGCACAAAGTATATCTTAAGTAAATTGCATATTAGATGTTTTATTTAAATGTCAGAATAAACCTTTGTCATTTAAACAGTTCAAAACAATAGCACCAACTTTCAAGTTGTGTATATTTTCAAGATTTATGCCCCACTACAGAATTCAGTAATCCGTTGAAAAGCCATGGAGCATCAAAATGGTTCTCTAATCATTGAAACATTTGTAACCTTCCTGCTTTGTAGTAACAATCACCATTTTTTAGCATATCTTTTCTTCTTCTTTCTTCCAAGATTGAGCTTCTTATCTGAAAAAAATAATAATAAAATAATGCTGTTATAAATCTTCAGTATAGTTTTGATGTGTATGTGCATTTCTGTTGGGTGAATACCTAAGACTAAAATTGCTGTTCACGGAGAGTGTATATGTTCTATTTTAGAGGTAAAGTATCATTTTTCCAAAGTTGTTGTACCAATTATACTCCTATTAAATATGTATGAGAGTTCTAGATCAGCATCAATGCTTCGTATCCAAATCTACATCAGTTTTTAGTACTGATATTTTCATTTTACCATTTTGATTACTGGGTAATGCTAACACATTGTTTGCATTTTTTTATTCACCAATGATGAGTGCCTTATATTTGTTGATCAATTGAGCATCATATTTTTAATGTACCTATTCAAGTTTCTTATCTATTTTTCTATTGTTACCTGTCTTTGAAGGCTTTATTTTTTATAAGCATTGAAAATGTCTTTTCCTATTTATCTCTTTCCTTTTCACTCTCTTAATGGCATCTTCTAATGAACAGAAATTCTTAATTTTAATATTATCTATAGTAAATATTTGTCAATATTTTCCTTAATGGTCAGTTCATTTTGTAATACTGATTAAGAAATCCTTGCCATGGAAGTAGGAGGATAAATAAGAGATGCCTCTAAGAATCAGGAATCAGTTAAATACAGGATCAAAGCAGACACAGAAAGGGAACAAGTGAGCAGGGTCAAGTCATGTACCTAGTGTTCATGGTGTGTGGGTATATTGGGATGGCTTAAAGCACAGTTTAGCTGGTCGGTATATCTGACTCAGATCTCCCTGCCAAATGGGGCTCAGTCTGAGTTTCTTTGGAATAACCTAAGGAAAAGCTGCCATGCATTCAGGGGAAACCTTGATATGGGAGGCGGGGTTGCAGCATACCAGCTGCCAGGGCACTGCTCTCTCTATGTCCTCTGATTCCCCATCTAAAAAAGCTTAGGCCCTGGATGTACATACAGCAGAGTATATGTTAGCCAGACTCAGCTTGAAGAGATAGATGATAGCATAAAAGAGCAGGAGTAAATACAAGGGAAATATGAAAGGATTGGTTAATTCAATGACTTATTTTAAAGAACCTTCTGAATTGTTCTCAGACAAGTGCAAATGTAAAGGCCTATAGGAAAAGCCATCCAATGTTTCCCAGGCCGTCATCTCTCTTGATGTTTGGTGTCGGTTTCTATATATGTTATAGTGCTCCTTAAATATTGGAGAGCATATTACTCAGTTTTTTCCAGTTTTAGGAGTCAAATGGGCTTCTGACAAAGATAGGGAAGGGAGAGACATTTCTTTGCTTAACTGAAAAAAAAAA